>CM071855.1:18131502-18419810 GCA_036507275.1 Sicyos edulis | reverse complement strand
TCTAACATTTGTATTTCCCCTTGTCGAATGATTAAGACATTTAAATCAAGTCAAATGTCATTAATTCCATGGACAACTTCAATCTTGCATACATTGACTTCAAAGCATCAAATGGTTCCTCTTCCTTGAAATGGTCTCTAGCACATGAAATGAATTTTGAATTGAAGCTATCCAGCATCGAAGGTGAAGAATGAATGCTTGTTGAATCTTCTTTGCTTTGGATCGTGTAATAGGTCCAAGTGCAACTTGTGGAACTCCATGATCCTTATCATGTCGCGTATTTAAGATGTGCTCCGTTGAGTGTTTCACTAAAAGACATGATTGGCCTCTTTTTCTAGTATCAGAAACAACTCTTATACCTAATCACTTTCATAAATATTCAATCTCGAAAGATCGAGCAAAGGGTAGGTGTAGCAAGGCGGTGCTTTGGTTGATGACTCTTTAAATACATCGAATGCCATTTTTGCTTTCATTTTCATTCAAATTCCATGGTTCCTTAAACACGTTCCTCCGATGGTTAGGCAATGCCACTGAAATCCTTAATAAACCTCCGCGTAGAAACCTCTAGGCCACCTAAGATCTTGCCAGTTTGCATTTGTGGGTGTTGGCCATAGCACGTCTCCTCTTGAGCTTTGTTTGGCTCAGAAGATTCTTCAAGCTTTTCATGATCCGTGTGGATGACAAACTCTTTTTACCACGGTAAAGAGTATCCAAACTGCGAGCACTCACAAGTGCATGTGGTTTACTGTCTCCTTTGTACGTATTTGAGTAGCTCTGTTTTAGCTTTTTACTAATAGATGGGATTGGCCTTGTGTTGTGGCTTTGAAATCGCTCTTATGCCTATTCCATTTGCGTCTCATTAAATCTCAAATGTTAGAACCAAATTAGGTAGAGCATGACAAGGTGCATTGGTGGTTTTCTTTAAGTTAGGTGAATGCATTCTCTTGCTTTTGATTCCATTAGAATTTGACATTACATCTAACAAATTCATACCACTTTGATGTTATCTTGATGAAATCCATAGTAAACCTCGTCTGAGCCCGCTAAACCATGAGGATCTTTCTGGATTGAATTAGTGGGTGTTGTCCTCACTTGGAATGCCCCCTTTGGAGCTTAGAACTTGGCTCCCGAGGCGCTATAAGCTTTCATGATCCATGTGGGTGTCAAAATCTTACGGCCTTAGTTAAGGTCACAAAACTTTCAAGGCCCTCACTAGTGCATGTAGCTCTTAATCAAATGGCCAGCGTATTTAGGATGTGCGCCATTTAGCTTTTCACGAAGATATTGATTGGCACTGTTTCTAGTATCAAGCGACTCTTGTACCTATTCCATTTGCATCACATTCAATCTCAAAAGATCAATAAAAGTTAGAAAGAGCAAGACCACGGTGCATTGGTCAATTTTGTTTCCATTGATGAATGCTTTCTCTACGCATTTGCTTTCACGAATATAAGTTTCTTTTCACGATGGTGAGGCTATGCTCTGAAAATCCTTATAAAACCCCAGTGAAAGTAGCTATATCATTTAAAGATCTTACCTCCGTTGCATTTGTGGTGAGTGGAGTGCCACTTAGCGGGTCTCTTTTAAAGCTTTGTTTTGCTCTAGAGAAGCCTCTAGCTATCTTAATCGATCCGTGTGGATTCCAACGTCCTTTGCCACAACTAAAGGTTTCCATACATCCAAAGCCATACGATTGCGTAGTTCTTTCCCAAATGTCGCGTATTTAAGTTGTGCTCCGTTGAGTGTTTCACTTAAAGACATGATTGGCCTCTTCTTTTCTAGTATCGAAACAACTCTTATACCTAATCACTTTCATATTATTCAATCTCGAAAGATCGAGCAAAGGGTAGGTGTAGCAAGGCAGTTACCTTTGGTTGATGACTCTTTAAATACATCGAATGCCATCTTTGCTTTCATTTTCATTCAAATTCCATGGTTCCTTAAACACGTTCCTCAGATGGTTAGGCAATGCCATGAAATCCTTAATAAACCTCCAGGTAGAAACCTCTAGGCCACCTAAGATCTTGCCTTGTTTGCATTTGTGGGTGTTGGCCACTTAGCACGTCTCCTCGTGAGCTTTGTTTGGCTCAGAAGATTCTTCAAGCTTTTCATGATCCGTGTGGATGACAAACTCTTTTGCCCACGGTTAAAAGGTATCCAAACACAAATGCACTCACAAGTGCATGTGGTTACTGTCTCCTTTGTACGTATTTGAGTAGCTATCTCTTTTAGCTTTTACTAATAGATGGGATTGGCCTTGTGTTGTGGCTTTGAAATCGCTCTTATGCCTATTCCATTTGCGTCTCATTAAATCTCAAATGTTAGACCAAATTAGGTAGAGCATGACAAGGTGCATTGATCGGTTTTCTTTAAGTTCGGTGAATGCATTCTCTTGCTTTTGATTCCATTAGAATTTGACATTACGTCTAACAAGTTCATACCACTTTGATGTTATCTTTGATGAAATCCTTAGTAAACCTCGTCTGAATGGCTAAACCATGAGGATCTTTCTGGATTGAATTAGTGGGTGTTGTCCTCACTTGGAATGCCCCCTTTTGGAGCTTATAATTGGCTCGGAGGCGCTATAAGCTTTCATGAACCAGTGTGGGTGTCAAAATCTTACGGCCTTAGTTAAGGTCGCCAAAACTTTCAAGGCCCTCACTAGTGCATGTAGCTCTTAATCAAATGGCCAGCGTATTTAGGATGTGCGCCATTTAGCTTTTCACGAAGATATTGATTGGCTTATTTTTCTAGTATCAAGCGGCTCTTGTACCTATTCCATTTGCATCACATTCAATCTCAAAAGATCAATAAAAGTTAGAAAGAGAGCAAGACACGGTGCATTGGTCAATTTTGTTTCCATTCGATGAATGCTTTCTCTACGCATTTGCTTTCACGAATATAAGTTTCTTTTCACGATGGTGAGGCTATACTCTTGAAAATCCTTATAAAACCCCACTGTAGAAAGTAGCTATATCATTTAAAGATCTTACCTCCGTTGCATTTGTGGTGGTGCGTTTGCCATTAGCGGGTCTCTTTTAAAGCTTTGTTTTGCTCTAGAAAGCCTCTAGCTATCTTAATCGATCCGTGTGGATTCCAACGTCCTTTGCCACAACTAAGGTTTCCAAACATTCAAAGCCCTTACGATTGCACGTAGTTCTTTCTCAAATGTCGCGTATTTAAGTTGTGCTCCGTTGAGTGTTTTACTAAAAGACATGATTGGCCTCTTCTTTTCTAGTATTGAAACAACTCTTATACCTAATCACTTTCATAAGTATTCAATCTCGAAAGATCGAGCAAAGGGTAGGTGTAGCAAGGCGGTGCCTTTGGTTGATGACTCTTTAAATACATCGAATGCCATCTTTTGCTTTCATTTTCATTCAAATTCCATGGTTCCTTAAACACGTTCCTCCGATGGTTAGGCAATACTCTTTGAAATCCTTAATAAACCTCGGTGAAAAACCTCTAGGCCACCTAAGATCTTGCCGTTTGCATTTGTGGGTGTTGGCCACTTAGCAAGTCTCGCTCGTGAGCTTTGTTTGGCTCAGAAGATTCTTCAAGCTTTTCATGATCCGTGTGGACGACAAACTCTTTTTGCAACAGGTAAAAGGTATCCAAACACATGCAAAGCACTCACAAGTGCATGTGGTTACATTTATTTTTAGCACGTATTTGAGTAGCTCTCTGTTTAGCTTTTTACTAATAGATGGGATTGGCCTTGTGTTGTGGCTTTGAAATCGCTCTTATGCCTATTCCATTTGCGTCTCATTAAATCTCAAATGTTAGACCAAATTAGGTAGAGCATGACAAGGTGCATTAGTCGGTTTTCTTTAAGTTCGATGAATGCATTCTCTTGCTTTTGATTCCATTAGAATTTGACATTACGTCTAACAAGTTCATACCACTTTGATGTTATCTTGATGAAATCATTAATAAACCTCGTCTGACCCGGCTAAACCATGAGGATCTTTCTGGATTGAATTAGTGGGTGTTGTCTGTAAAGACCAGGCCCGAATGGTACTCTAAATGGGACTTTACCTCAATGCATGCATTCAAAGTTAAAGACAATAAGCGAGGAATGACTTTGGATTCAATTAAAACAAAACATTCAAAACAATCCATTCAAAGTCAAGACAATTTTCACGAAACACATCCCACTGTCTCCAAGCACCTATTCCAAGATAAATCGTTTCCAAAGATTACTCGATCGAGAGATTTATTAAAGCATTCAAAACTTTACGATAGTTGCAGCGATCTTTGAAATCCGTAAAAACATTGAAGAAAACATCCCGAGGCTCGTGCGGTTACATGCATTCGGAGGAAACAAAGCGAGAAAGAGTCATAACACAAAATAAGAGTTTGACAATTTGGTCCCCATGATCACAGCTCCTCCTTGACCATCTGTCTAGCCCCTCGATTACACATGGAAAAACCACAAAAATAAGGGTGAGTAACGAATTACCACGATAAGAATCCCCAGGCAGGGTACAATTTGTCGATATACATGGTCATCTAGCAAAAAGGTATGCAAGCTATGAATAACAACACATAATAGAGCACATAGCTTAAGTCCAAACTTGGACCTCGGATGCCAACTCAAGGTCTTAGTCGGAATAATCCACCACACAATCGCCTATCACGAGAAATAAGTCCCGGCCTCGGCTAGTCTCTGTCGTCGAAAGGTGCACTAACTCAAGATCGAGGAGCTCTCGGTCGTGTTGTAATGGCGTAGCGTGTGCCGCGTGCTCTGCTGCGGACTATGAAGTGCGGGTCTAGTGGCAAAGTTGCCCATGTCGATCACCACGCCTAACTAAATCTGGATCGGTTGTCAGCGACATAGGGGTGTGAGACACGGACCACGTGAACTATGTCGGCTGAACCACACTTTGAGGCTAAAGGAACGGTCGTGGTAGGCTTACACGAGAAGCCGTCCTTGCCTAACGGTGGCAATTAAGAGACTACGATCGAACACGGCGGGCGCGCCTGTTGCCGAGGGCGAGGCAATGCCAAGTCATCATCCGGCCGTTGGGGCATTTAACGATCTGCCACCCTCACCCGGGATTGCGGGGCGGCCCGTTAGGGTTAGCTAGTCCCCTAGCGGGATCGGGGGCGGAGCACCATCTCGTGCGTCCACATCGGGGATGCAAGGTTCGTTATGCACTCGACCGGATGATGCTATCTACACGCACTCTAACTTTGTCATAGCAATCGACAAACAATCCAATACATTCCAATACGTGCTCGATAAAATTACTACGAACCTAGCATGATACTCTGAAGCAAGCGTCTGAGCATGCGAGAAAGACAACCTAGCATGGACTAACATGAGAAACAACATAGGAAGTCATGCGATCGGGAATTCGAGAATAAAGCACTTATCACTACACATGTCAATAAACACAAACAAGCATTCAATCGGCAATCACATAATATATCGCGAGTCCACACAACTCGGTAAGAAATCCTTACCTTGGTGGGAGGCGATTAACACTAAATTCTAAGGCTGCGAGCGAACTCGAGCTAGCTCACGAGAACCTAACAAACACAACAATAATTACAACCAAACCTAAATTTAACAAAACAAACAGGCTCGGCTCGGGAGCACTCAAACGGCTCGGCGCCGCTGGGCTGCGATAGGGCACGCGACACGGCGCGGCGGCGAGCGCGCGGGCTACGCCGCGACCGAGCGAAGGCTACGCCGCGAGACGAGGCGGGCGCTTCGAAGCGCGACGCGTAGCACGGTCGGTCTTGTGGCGCGCTTGCGTCTGGCTCGGTGGAAGCTGGAGGGCTCGGCGGTTAGCGCGATGGGCTAACCTGGCACCGCGATCGAAGAAGCGGTGGCGGCGGCTGCTGCGCGATTGAGAAGGAAAGACGAGCGAGGCGCGAGCTCTCGGGCGTCGAGAGCGACGGTGACGAATTAGTCTTTGGATGATTCCCCTCGGCTAGCTGCACAGAACCTACACAAGCACTGCTCCTCACTCTCTCGGCCAGCAACGGCAAAACCAGAAATAGGGGAAGAAAATGAAGGAGAAGAAGAAGAAGAAGGCTTGCCGGGATGACGATCGGACCTTCGGCTGCTCGAGATGAGAATTGGTTTGAAATTGGGAGAGGGAGAGCTCGGCCAGATTGGTGGTCGGCAAGGGAGAAATCGCCGGAGAAGGGAGTGGTCGGTCGAGGAAGAAATGGAGAAGAAGACTGGGCGAATTTCCTTCTTTTAAACTAAAATTCAAACTCATTTGAACCAAGGCTTAAGTACAAGGTGGTGCGAGATAGATTAACAAGAGTGCTTGGAAGCTCAATTTGCAATGACACCCAACTAGCCTCCAAAGCCACCAAGGTTCGAAACCCACCTGATGCACCTTTTATTTCCCTATTTTATTTTGCATTTTACCAAGCCTAAATACCTTCACAAAGCTTCCCAATCCTATTTAATCCATCCCATAATTTTTGGCAATGGAAAAAAGACATAAGCGCCCTGTCGGCTGACCAAATTACAAAATACCCCTAGGGCACACCGGAAAATGCGGGATGAAATTAGGGCCGTTACATGTCCTCACTTGGAATGCTCCCTTTTGGAGCTTAGAACTTGTCTCAGGGCGCTATAAGCTTTCATGATCCATGTGGGTGTCAAAATCTTACGGCCTAAGTTAAGGTCACAAAACTTTCAAGGCCCTCACAAAACTTTTGATTCCATTAGAATTTGACATTCTCTCTAACAAGTTCATACCACTTTGATGTTATCTTGATGAAAGAGCAAGATCTTACCTCCGTTGCATTTGTGGTCGTTGCCATTTAGCGGGTCTCTTTTATAGCTTTGTTTTGCTCTAGAGATGCCTCTAGCTATCTTAATCGATCCGTGTGGATTCCAACGTCCTTTGCCACAACTAAGGTTTCCAAACATTCAAAGCCCTTACAATTGCACGTAGTTCTTTCTCAAATTTCGCATATTTAAGTTGTGCTCCGTTGAGTGTTTCACTAAAAGACATGATTGGCCTTTTTTTCTAGTATCGAAACAACTCTTATACCTAATCACTTTCATAAGATCTTACCTCCGTTGCATTTGCGGTCGTTGCCACTTAGCGTGTCTCTTTTAAAGCTTTGTTTGCTCTAGAGATGCCTCTAGCTATCTTAATCGATCCCTGTGGATTCCAACGTCCTTTGCCACAATTAAGGTTTCTAAACACCCAAAGCCCTTACAATTGCACGTAGTTCTTTCTCAAAAGTCGCGTATTTAAGTTGTGCTCCATTGAGTGTTTCACTAAAAGACATGATTGGCCTTTTTGTTTTCTAGTATCGAAACAACTCTTATACCTAATCACTTTCATCATATTCAATCTCGAAAGATCGAGCAAAGGGTAGGTGTAGCAAGACGGTGCACTGGTTGATGACTCTTTAAATACATCGAATGCCATCTTTTGCTTTCATTTTCATTCAAATTTCATGGTTCCTTAAACACGTTCCTCCGATGGTTAGGCAATGCCAGCGAAATCCTTAATAAACCTCCGATGAAACCTCTAGGCCATTTAAGATCTTGCCTCGTTTGCATTTGTGGTTGTTGGCCACTTAGCACGTCTCCTCTTGAGCTTTGTTTGGCTCGAAGATTCTTCAAGCTTTTCATGATCTGTGTGGATGACAATTTCTTTTTGCCACGAGGTAAAGGTATCAAACACATAAAAGCACTCACAAGTGCATGTGGTTACTGTCTCCTTTGTACGTATTTGAGTAGCTCTCTGTTTAGCTTTTACTAATAGATGGGATTGGCCTTGAAATCGCTTTTATGCCTATTCCATTTTAGTCTCATTAAATCTCAAATGTTCGACCAAGTTAGGTAGAGCATGACAAGGTGCATTGGTTGGTTTTTCTTTAAGTTCAGGTGAATGCATTCTCTTGCTTTTGATTCCATTAGAATTTGAGATTCTTTCTAACAAGTTCATACCACTTTGATGTTATCTTGATGAAATCCTTAATAAACCTCGTAAGAAACTTGCTAAACCATGAGGAATCTTTCCTCGATTGTTTCATGGGTTTGGCATAAACATTTTGATAAGGCAACGCTAATTCTCAGCCCAAAGATCCAAGCTTATGATGAAACAAGAACCTTTGAATTAAAGAGATTAACACCTCCTTATAGATTTGGGAACAACCAAGAGAAAAGGCTAGAATTTGATTACCCCCTTAAGATCAATGATCTAGAAGCAAGATATGGAAGATCTTGTTCTAGATTGAGTCACTCCACAATCAAGCAATCAAAATTTGGATTGAATGGCTCAAATGCATTATATCACAAGATTGCAAGGAAACTTAGAAAAAGAGACAAAGAACATGCCTAAAATTCTAAGAAAATGATCTCTTGTAGAGAGCTAATTTTCATTCAATCAAAATCTGAGTTTTACAACTTACTTCATGGCTATTTATAGCCTATGAAATTAAACCTAAAATAAAGAAACCAACATAATTACCATAATGCCATTGTTGCAAAATATAACCTAAAACATTAAAAACAAGATTTTAAACATAGACTTGCATAAAAGCTCCTAAAATCTGAAAATTGATGTTTGTGTTGCCAACTCTAACATTTGTATTCCCCCTTGTCGAATGATTAAGACATTTAAATCAAGTCAAATGTCATTAATTCCATGGACAATTTCAATCTTGCATACATTGACTTCCAAAGTATCAAATGGTTCCTCTTCCCTTGAAATGGTCTCTAGCACATGAAATGAATTTTGAATTGAAGCTATCCACTGTCGAAGGTGAAGAATGAATGCTTGTTGAATATTCTTTGCTTTGGATCGTGTAATAGGTCCAAGTGCAACTTGTGGAACTCCATGATCCTTATCACGTTTGATGTAAACTATTTGAATGCTGCATCACAATGTTTCGGGAGAGAAAACCAAATAACTCGGATAGATTTATACGTTGAAAGCCTAAAGTTCGTCCCAAGAGTGTTTGTTTCGTTTCTTTGGCGCAAACGTTTCACGCAAAATATTCCAATGTTGCATTACGATGTTCCAGGAGCTAAGAAAAAAAACACTGATAGATTTCAGCGTTTAAAACCTAAAGTTCATGCCAAGAGTGTTTTTTTCGAGTTTTTGGCAACAACGTATAATGTAAACTATTCTAATGTCGCATCAACTTGTTTTGCGAGTAAAACCAAAAACATCGGAAGGATTTATGCGTTGAAAACCTAAAGTTTCCTCCTAGGCGGTTTGTTTCATGGATTTGGCAAATGTTTGATGTAAACTATTCGAATCTTTGCATCACAATGTTTGGGAGAAAACCAAAAAACTCGGATAGATTTATGCGATGAAAGCCAAAAGTTCGTCCGAGGGTGTTTGTTTTTGATTCTTTGGCGTAAATATTTCAAGAAAAATATTCCAAAATTGCATTACGATGTTAAGGAGCTAAGAAAAAAAACTCGGATAGATTTTTGCGTTTAAAACCTAAAGTTCATTCCAAGAGTGTTTTTTGAGTTTTTGGCAACAACGTTTATTGTAACATATTCTAATGTCGCATCAACTTTGTTTGCGAGTAAAGCTAAAAACATCGGAATGATTTATGCTTTGAAAACCTAAAGTTCGTCCTAGGCGGTTTATTTCATGGATTTGGCATAAGCGTTTGATGTAAACTATTCAAAAATTTGCATCACAATGTTTGGGAGAAAACCAAAAAACTTCGGATAGATTTATGCAATGAAAGCCTAAAGTTCATCCCAAGAGTGTTTGTTTGATTCTTTAGCGCCAATGTTTCACGCATAAAATATTCCAATGTTGCATTACGATGTTAGGGAGCTAAGAAAAAAAAGCGATAGATTTTAGCGTTTAAAACCTAAAGTTCATGCCAAGAGTGTTTTTTTCGAGTTTTTGGCAACAACGTTTAATGTAAACTATTCTAATGTCGCATCAACTTGTTTTTGAGGTAAAACCAAAAACATCGGAAGGATTTATGCGTTGAAAACCTAAAGTTCCTCCTAGGCGGTTTGTTTCATGGATTTGGCATAAATGTTTGATGTAAACTATTCGAATCTTGCATCACAATGTTTGGAGAGAAAACCAAAAACTTCGGATAGATTTATGCGATGAAAGCCTAAAGTTAAATCCGAGGAGTGTTTGTTTTGATTCTTTGGCGTAAATGTTTCAAGAAAAATATTCCAAAGTTGCATTCACGATATTCGGGAGCTAAGAAAAAAAACTCGGATAGATTTCTTCGTTTAAAACCTAAAGTTCATTCCAAGAGTGTTTTTTTGAGTTTTTGGCAACAACGTTTATTGTAACATATTCTAATGTCGCATCAACTTTGTTTTGCGGTAAAGCTAAAAACATTGGAATTATTTATGCTTTGAAAACCTAAAGTTCGTCCCTAGGCGGTTTGTTTCATGGATTTGGCATGAGCGTTTGATGTAAACTATTCGAAAGCGACATCACAATGTTTCGGAGAAAACCAAAAAACTCGGATAGATTTATGCAATGAAAGTCTAAAGTTCGTCTCGAGAGTGTTTGTTTTTGATTCTTTGGCGCCAATTTTCACATAAAATATTCCAATGATGCATTACGATGTTCGGGAGCTAAGAAAAAAACTCGAGATAGATTTATTTTAAAACCTAAAGTTCGTTCCAAGAGTGTTTTTTCGAGTTTTTGGCAACAACGTTTAATGTAAACTATTCTAATGTCACATCAACTTTGTTTGTGAGGTAAAACCAAAAACATCGGAAGGATTTATGCGTTGAAAACCTAAAGTTCCTCCTAGACGGTTTGTTTCATGGATTTGGCATAAATGTTTGATGTAAACTATTCGAATCTTTGCATCACAATGTTTGGGAGAAAAACCAAAAAACTCGGATAGATTTATGCGATGAAAGCCTAAAGTTCGTCCCCGAGAGTGTTTGTTTTGATTCTTTGGCGTAAATGTTTCAAGAAAATATTCCAAAGTTGCATTACGATGTTCCGGGAGCTAAGAAAAAAACTCGGATAGATTTCTTCGTTTAAAACCTAAAGTTCATTCCAAGAGTGTTTTTTCGAGTTTTTGGCAACAACGTTTATTGTAACATATTCTAATGTCGCATCAACTTTGTTTTTGCGAGTAAAGCTAAAAACATCGGAATTATTTATGCTTTGAAAACCTAAAGTTCGTCCCTAGGCGGTTTGTTTCATGGATTTGGCATGAGCGTTTGATGTAAACTATTCGCAAGTTTGCATCACAATGTTTAGGGAGAAAACCAAAAAAACTTCGGATAGATTTATGCAATGAAAGTCTAAAGTTCGTCTCGAGAGTGTTTGTTTCGATTCTTTGGCGCCAATGTTTCACGCAAAATATTCCAATGATGCATTACGATGTTAGGGAGCTAAGAAAAAAAACTGAGATAGATTTCATTTTTAAAACCTAAAGTTCGTTCCAAGAGTGTTTTTTGAGTTTTTGGCAACAACGTTTAATGTAAACTATTCTAATGTCGCATCAACTTTGTTTGGCGAGTAAAACCAAAAACATCGGAAGGATTTATCGTTGAAAACCTAAAGTTCGTCCCTAGACGGTTTGTTTCATGGATTTGGCGTAAGCGTTTGATGTAAACTATTCCAATCTTTGCATCACAATGTTTGGAATGAGAAAACCAAAAACTCTGATAGATTTATGCGATGAAAGCCTAAAGTTCGTCCGAGAGCGTTTGTTTGATTCTTTGGCTCAAACGTTTCATGCAAAATAATTCAATGTTGCATTTCGATGTTAAGGGAGCTAAGAAAAAAAACTCGGATAGATTTATTTTTAAAACCTAAAGTTCATTCCAAGAGTGTTGTTTTTGAGTTTTTGGCAACAACGTTTAATGTAATCTATTCTAATGTCGCATCAACTTTGTTTAGCGAGGTAAAGCTAAAAACATCGTGTAAGGACCAACCGAATGGGGCACTAAATGGGCCCTTACCCCAATGCATGCATTCAAAGTAAAGGACATTAAGCAGACATGATTTGGATTCCAATTAAAACAAAACATTCAAAATAACCCCTTTAAAAAAGCTGGACAATTTCCTAGAACACTGTCCTGTTTCCAAGCACTGTTCCAAGATAAATACATTTCCAAAGTATACTCCGATCGGAGAGATTTCTTAAAATCATTCAAAACATGTCTAAATACAATAATCTTTGGAATCCACAAAATATTGAGAAAAAACATCCTAGGGCTCGTGCCCGTCTACATGCATTCGGGGAAAATAAAACATAAAGAGTCATAACACAAAATCGAGTTTGATGGTGAGCCCCATGATCACAGCTCCTCCTTGACCATCTGTCTACTTAACTTTCGGTTACACTGTGGAAAAACCACAATAATAAGGGTGAGTAACGAATTACTCGGTAAGAATCTAACCGGGGGTACAATCGATATACATGGTCATCTCGATGAGCGTATGCAAGCTATGAATATAAATACGAGAATAGAGCACATAGCTTAGCCCACACTTGGGCCTCGGATGCCAATTTAAGGTCTTAGTCCGGAATAATATCACCACACAGTCCAATACATAAGTCGCCCTATCGAGAAACAAGTCCTGCCTCGGCTGTCTGTCTGTTGTCGGCGAAAGGTACACTGCTCAAGATCCCGATGAGCTCTCGGTCGTATTTGTAATGGCGTAAACATGCACCGCGTGCTCTGCGAACCATTGGGAGTGCTGGGTCTAGAGGCAAGCTGCCCATGTCCGATCCACCACGCCTAACTAATTCTTTGGATCGGTGTCAGCGACATAGGGGTGTGAGACACGGACACGTAAACTATGTCGGCTGAACCACCGCACTTTGGGCTAAGAAGCGGGTCGTGGTAGGCTTACACCGAGAAGCCGCCCTTACCTTAACGGTGGCAATCGGGGCTATGGTCGAACCTGGCGAGGGCGTGCCGACTCTCGGGGGCGAGGCAATGCCAAGTCATCATCCCGGCGGTTGGGGCATTTAACGATCGCCACCCTCACCCAAGATTGCGGGGCGGTAGTTAGGGTTAGCTATTCCCTAACGGGATCGGTGAGCTCCATCTCATACGTCCCTATCATGGATGCAAGGTACTTTATGCACGGCCCGGATGATGCTATCTACACGCCACTCTAACTTTTGCCTTAGCAATCGACAAACAATTCCATAAAATCCAATACGTGCTCAATAAGAATACAACGAGCCTAGCATGATACTCTGAAGCAAGGCAGAATCTGAGCATGCTAGAAAGGAACAACCTAGCATGGATTAACATGAGAATTAAATCGGAAAATCATGCTAATCGGGAATTTAGAATAGAAATCCTAGCTACACATGTCAATAATCACAAACAAGCAATCAATCGGCAATCACATATAATTTTGCGGGGTCCACACAACTCGGTAAGAAATCCTTACCTTGAGTGGGGGCGATTTGACACGAAATCCTAAATTGCGAGCGAACCGAACTAGCTACGAGAACCTATCAATCACAACAAAAATCACACAATAGGCCTAAATATAATAAAATAAATGAGGCTCGGCTCGAGAGCAACTCACGGCGCGGCGAACGCCGCGAAACGGGCGATTGCACGAGCAGAGGCAACAACGGGGCGGCTAGGCGCGTTGGGCGCGAAAAATGGCGCGTTAGGCGCGGACGGATCTTGAGAGTCGATGCGGTAGCGCGGCTTGACACGGAGCTGGGCGAGGCAATGCGCGGCGTGGCTCGGCGGCTGGGCTGCTACTGCGCGCGCGAGCTCGGCGACAGGGGCTCTATTTCTGCGCGCGAACAGGGGCGATGGAGAAACCCGAAATCGAGTGATCCGAGGGGATTCGACGGGCGATTCGTTGATGGTGAACTCCCCTACACTAGCTGCACAAAACCCATACCTCAAATTACCTCGACTCGGCGGAAATGGCGAAGCCCGAAACAGGGGAGAAGAACTCGAATTTTGGAGGAGAAGAAGAAGAAGAAGATGTACCTGCTGCTCGGGGTGAGATCGACTTCGAATTTGGGAGAGATGCTCGGCTGAATTGAGGTTGGCGAGGGAGAAGGTTGGCGAGGGAGAAACGCGAGAGGGAGCTCAGGTCGGTCGAGGAAGAAAAGAGAAGGAAGAAGAAGGAATTGGGGAAGAAAGCCTCGGGCGGTGTAAAGACCCAACCCAAAAGGGGCTCTACCCCAATGCATGCATTCAAAGTAAAGAACAATATGCAATTTAGTTTTTGGATTCCCAATTAAAACAAAACAAAAGAGATTCAATCAGAAATCAAATAGATTGCTGAAACATGTCCCTGTTTCCAAGCACTGTTTCAAGGCAAATACATTTCTAAGCGCATACTCACGATCGGAGATTTATTAAAACATTTGAAACAATCCTCAAATACAACAAAGCTGGAATCCATAAAAACATTGAGAAAAACATCCTAGGGCTACGTGCAGCTACTACATGCATTCAGGGAAAATAAAATACAAGAGTCATAGAAATAAAAAGTCGAGAGACGATAGCGAGTTCCCATGATCACAACTCCTCCTTGACCATCTGTCTCGCACCTTGGTTACACAGTGGAAAACCACAAAATAAGGGTGAGTAACGAATTACTCATAAGAATCCCCAAGCAGGGGTACAATCGATGTACATGGTCATCTAGATGAGTGTATGCAAGCTATGAATATAAACACGAGAATAGAGCACATAGCTTAAGTCCACACTTGGACCTCGGATGCCAACTCGGGGTCTTAGTCCGGAATTAACTACCATAACCACACAAATCGCCCTATACGAGAAGAAAGTCCGGCCTCGGCTGTCTCTTGTCGAATGAAAGGTGCACTAGCTCAAGATCCCGGAGCTCTCCGTGTGGCGTAATGGCGTAAGCATGCACCGCGTGCTTCTACAGAACTATGGGGTGCGGGTCTAGTGGCAAGTTGCCCATATCCGGATACCACGCCTAACTAAATCTGCGGATCGGTGTCAGCGACATAGGGGTGTGAGACATGGACACGTGAACTATGTCGACTGTACCACCGCACTTTGAGGCTAAGGAACGGGTCGGTGGTAGGCTTACACCGAGAGCCGTCCTTACCTTAACAGTGGCAATCAAGGGCTCTTGCCGAACGAGGAGGACGTGCGGTGCAGGGGACTAGGCATTGCCAAGTCATCATCCCGACCGTTGGGGCATCGCTTAGACTACCACCTCACCCAAGATTGCGGGGCCTACAGGTTGGGATAGCTAATCCCTCACGGGGTCCAGGGCGGAGAAGCTGTCTCGAGCGTCCTTGCCATGGATGCAAGATACTTTATGCATCGGGCCGGATGATGCTATCTACACGAATTCTAACCTACCTTAACAATCAAACAAACAATCCAATACAATCCCATACGTGCTCAAAAAGAATACAACGAACCTAGCATGATACTACGGGCAAAACAGAATCTGAGCATGCGAGAAAGGAACAACCTAGCATGGACTAACATGAGAGAACAACATACGAAGTCATGCGGTTGGAATTCGAGCGAGCACCTAAACTAAACATCTTGATAATCACAAACAAACATACAAACAATAATCACAAAGAACATCGTAGGGTCCACACAACTCCGGTAAGAAATCCTTACAGCCGGAGAGGCAACTACACACAAAATCCTAAAATGCGATCGAACCGGGCTAGCTCACGAGAACCTAACAAAAACAATGATAATCACACTCTAAAGGCTTAAATATAATAAAATAAATAGGGCTCGGCTCAAAGGAGCAACTCACGCGATGCGGTGACACGCGAGGCGAGCGGGCGGCGGCGGCGAAGATTTCTTCTTTGGCGCGGATGGGCGGCAAATGGCGCACTGGCAGGCCTGGCTGCCAGCGCAGCACGACAGCCGCCGGGCGCAGATGGCGCGCTAAGCGTAAACCTTGAGAAGCAGGTGCGCGCGAGCGCGAGGAGGAGGACAGGCGCTCGAGGCTAGTGGCGCGGACGCGAGCTCGGTAGCGGCGATGAAGGCGGCCCAGCGCGCGCGCGCAGCGCAGGTGCGATCTGGCGGCTGCGCGCGGCGACGGACGCGCGGTTGAATGGTCTTCTTCGCGGCGCCTCTTTGGCGGCTGCGACGGCAACAGGCGCTGAGGCTGCGTCTTCTTGGGCTTACAGGCGACTTCTTCTTTGGCGCTGAAATTTCTTTGGTGCGATCTGGTTGAGTGCTCGACCGAGCTGCTCGGGTGAGCTGCTTTGCTTGGCCAGGAGCGACACTCGGGAGAGACTCACATAAGATGGCTAGAGAAAAAGGGTTGAGGCGGCCATGGGGTTTGGATAAGAAGACATAACAAAACCTAATTTTCTTTCATTTAATCAAATGCACCAAAACCCGAAGAACTCAAGGCTAACCAAGATATGCTGCGGAGAGAGTAACAAAAACACCTGGTGGCTCAACTGGCCACACCACACACCTGACTTCCCAGACCACTTGGGTTCGAAACCCACCAAACACATCTTTAACTCCTAATTTTCTTTTTGCATCTCCCCATGCCCAAACACCACCACAAAGCCTCGAAAACTTACATAAGACCATCTAATAATTTTAGTAAGCTGGAAAAAGATATAAACGTACTGACGGCCCAACCAAATTACCAAAAAATACCCCTAGGGCATACACTGAAGATGGGATGAAAACACAGGCCGTTCTGGTGGCTTTGGCTATAAACCCGAAGGCACGAAACAACGGCTATATACAAGGTCGCGCGCGAAGATTAACAAACACGCCCAGTGGCTCGGCTGGCAGCGACCCTTGCCTAGCATGCAGCATGTCCTTGGCTCGAATCTCACTTGACGCGCTATTTAATTCCCTATTTATTTTTACCTTTTTTCCAAGCCCAAATGTCTTCACCAAAATTCCCGATCCCATTCAAATTGACTCATAATTTTTCCGGCAATTAACAATTACATAACCGGCCCTGTCGGCCCGACCAAAATTACCAAAATGCCCCTGGGCCTCCCGGGAAGACCGGGATGAAATTTCTGGGCCGTTACACATTGGAATGATTTATGCGTTGAAAACCTAAAGTTCGTCCCTAGACGGTTTGTTTCATGGATTTGGCGTAAACGTTTGATGTAAACTATTCCAATGCTGCATCACAATGTTTCGGGAGAGAAAACAAAAAAACTCTGATAGATTTATGCGATGAAAGCATAAAGTTCGTCCCGAGAGTGTTTGTTTCGATTCTTTGGTGCAAACGTTTCATGCAAAATAATCCAATGTTGCATTTCGATGTTCCGAGAGCTAAGAAAAAAAACTCGGATAGATTTTAGCGTTTAAAACCTAAAGTTCATTCCAAGAGTGTTGTTTTCGAGTTTTTGGCAACAACGTCTAATGTAATCTATTCTAATGTCGCATCAACCTGTTTCGCGAGGTAAAGCTAAAAACATCGGAATGATTTATGCGTTGAAAACCTAAAGTTCGTCCCTAGACGGTTTGTTTCATGGATTTGGCATAAACGTTTGATGTAAACTATTCGAAAGCTGCATCACAATGTTTCGGGAGAGGAAACCAAAAAACTCGGATACATTTATGTGTTCAAAGCCTAAAGTTCATCTCGAGAGCTTTTGTTTCGATTCTTTGGCGCAAGCGTTTCACGCAAAAAATATTCTAATCTTGCATTCACGATGTTAAAGAGCTAAGACAAAATAGCTCGGATAGATTTCAGCGTTTAAAACCTAAAGTTTTTTGCAATGACGTTCAATGTAAACTATTCTAATGTCGCATCAACCTGTTTCGCGTGGTAAAACCGAAAACATCGGAAGGATTAATGCGTTGAAAACCTAAAGTTCGTCCCTAGACGGTTTGTTTCAAGAATTTGGCATAAACGTTTGATGTAAACTATTCCAATGCGGCATCACAATGTTTCGGGAGGGAAAACCTATAAACTCGGATAGATTTATGCGTTGATAACCTAAAGTTCATCCCGAGAGTGTTTGATTCGATTCTTTGGCGCAAACGTTTGACGCAAAATATTCCAATATTGCATTACGATGTTCCGGTAGCTAAGAAAAAAAACTCTGATAGATTTCAGCGTTTAAAACCTAAAGTTCGTTCCAAGAGTATTTTTTTTGAGTTTTTGGCAACAACGTTTAATGTAATCTATTCTAATATCGCATCAACCTGTTTCGCGAGGTAAAACCAAAAACATCGGAAGGATTTATGTAAAGACCCGACCCAAAAGGGGCTCTAAATGGGACCTTACCTCAATGCATGCATTCAAAATTAAAGACAATAAGCAGGAATGACTTTCGGATTCCAATTAAAAACAAAACATTCAAACATTCAATTCAAAGTCAAGAATACTTTTCCTGAAACCTGTCCCTGTCTCCAAGCACCTGTTTCAAGATAAATACGTTTCCAAAAGATTACTCTGATCAGAGATTTATTAAAGAATTCAAAACTTTCGACAGTTGCAACAATCTTTGGAATCAGTAAAAACATTGAAAAAACATCCGGGGCTCAGTGCCGGTTACATGCATTCAGGAGGACACAAAAACATAAAGAGTCATAACACAAAATCGAGTTTGACAAGCTGGTCCCCATGACCACGGCTCCTCCTTGACCATCCTGTCTGCTTTCCTCGTTTACACGTGGAAAAACCACAAAAATAAGGGTGAGTAACGAATTACTCGATAAGAATCCCCAAGCGGGGTACAATCGATATACATGGTCATCTAGCAAAAAGGGTATGCAAGCTATGAATAACAACACGAGAATAGAGCACATAGCTTAAGTCCATACTTGGACCTCGGATGCCAACTCGGGGTCTTAGTCGGGATAATCCACCACACAATACGCCCTATCGAGAAACAAGTCCTCGCCTCGGCTGTCTCTCACCGTCGATCGAAAGGTGCACTAACTCAAGATCTCGAGGAGCTCTCTCGGTCGGCGCTATAATGGCGTAAGCGCGCACCGCATGCTCTCTGCAGACTACGGGAGTCACGGGTCTAGTGGCAAAAGCTGCCCATGTCCGATCACCATGCCTAACTAAATCTGGATCGGTGTCACTCACATAGGGGTGTGAGACTTTGACACGTGAACTATGTCGGCTGAACCACCGCACCGAGGCTAAGGAATCGGTCGTGAAACGCGCTTACACGAGAAGTCGTCCTTGCCCTAACGGTGGCAATCAAGGGCTCTGACCAGAACACGCCCGAGGCGTGCCGACCGTGTCGGGGCGAGGCAATGCCAAGTCATCATCCTAACCGTTGGGGCATTTAACGATCTGCCACCCGCACCGAGTTGCGGGGCGGCCGTTAGGGTTAGCTAGTCCCCTAACGGGATCGGGGGCGGAGCACCATCTCGTGCGTCCTGTCGGGGATGCAAGGTTCGTTATGCACCGGCCCGGATGATGCTATCTACGAACTCTAACTTTGTCATAGCAATCAGCAAACAATCCAATACATTCCAATACGTGCTCAATAAGAATACAACGAACCTAGCATGATACTACGAAGCAAGAACAGATACGAGCATGCCAGAGAGGAACAACCTAGCATGGACTAACATGAGAAACAACATAGGAAATCATGCCAGTCGGGAATTCAGAATAGAGCACTTATCACTGAACATGTCAATAAACACAAACAAGCATACAATCAGCAATCACATAATATATCGCAGGGTCCACACAACTCTGGTAAGAAATCCTTACCTTGGTCGGGAGGCGATTAACACGAAATCCTAAGCTGCAAACGAACTCGAGCTAGCTACCGAGAACCTAACAAGCACAACCATAATTATAAACCATAACCTAATTTAACAAAACAAACAGGCTCAGCTCGGGAGCACTCACACGTCTCCGCGACACGAAATTTGGCGCGCCATTGGTACTGCAATAGGACCGCGTCGATGGCTCAGCGTCTGGCGCGCTACCTGGCTGCGCGACGAGAAAGGTGGCCAGCGGCTGGAAGCGCGGGCTGCGCCACAGACGACGAGCGGGCGCTCGGGCGCGCGCCTGGCGGCCCCAGGAAAACCTGGCGCGCGATCGGTCTTGCGGCGTGGCTCGGCTTGGCGATCTGGCGCGGTGGAGCTTACGAGCTCGGCGATTGACGCGGTGGAGCACATACTGCGCGCGATCGAGGCGCGCTGGGCCCGGCGCCAGCGTGATTGAGGGGAAAGACGAGGCCCCAGGCGAGCTCGAGCGATCGAGGTGTGGTGGCGAATTCTTCTTGGTTGTTTCCCCTCGGCTAGCTGCACGGAACCTACACAAATGATGCTCCTCACTCTCTCGGCCAGCAACGGCTAAACCGGAAATAGGGTAAGAAAATGAAGGAGAAGAAGAAGGAGAAGAAGGCTTACCGGGATGACGATCGGACCTCCGGCTGCTCGAGACGAGAATCGGCTTGGAATTGGGGAGGGAGAGCTCGGCGAATTGTTGGTCGGCGAGGGAGGAATCGCGAAGATGCTTGGTCGGTGAGGGAGAATTGGTGAAGAAGACCCGAAATGCCAATTCTTTCTTTTAAACTAAAGAGCCAAAACTCATTTGAACCAAGGCTTAATAATAAGATGGTGCACAAAGATTAACAAGAGTGCCTGGAAGCTCAATTGGCAAAAACACCCAACTAGCCTCCCAAGCCACCAAGGTTTGAAACCTATTCGATGCACTTTTAATTCCCTATTTTCTTTTGCATCTCACCAAGCCCAAATACCTTCACAAAGCTTCACAATCCTATTTAAATCCAACCCATAATTTTTTTGGCAACTGGAAAAGACATAAACGGCCCTGTCGGCCCGACTAAATTACCAAAATACCCCTAGGGCACACCGGGAAGACTAGGATGAAATTCCGGGCCGTTACAATTTATGCGTTGAAAACCTAAAGTTCGTCCCTAGACGGTTTGTTTCAAGGATTTGGCATAAACGTTTGATGTAAACTATTCCAATGCTGCTTCACAATGTTTCGGGAGAGAAAACCAAAAAACTCAGATAAATTTATGCAGTGAAAGCCTAAAGTTCATTCCGAGAGCGTTTGTTTCGATTCTTTGGCGCAAACGTTTCACGCAAAATATTCCAATGTTGCATTACGATGTTCCGTGAGCTAAGACAAAAAACTAGGATAGATTTAGTTTAAAACCTAAAGTTAAATGCCAAGAGTGTTTGTTTCGAGTTTTTGGCAACAACGTCGAATGTAAACTATTCTAATGTCGCATCAACCTGTTTGCGAGGTAAAACAAAAAAGATCAGAACGATTTATGCGTTGAAAACCTAAAGTTCGTCCCTAGATGGTTTGTTTCAAGGATTTGGCATAAGCGCTTGATGTATACTATTCCAAAGTCTTGCATCACTTTGTTTCGCGAGTGAAACCAAAAACATCGGAAGGATTTATGCGTTGAAAACCTAAAGTTCGTCCGAGATTGTTTGTTTCCATTCTTTGGCGCAAACCGTTTCACGCAAAATATTCCAATGTTGCATTACGAAGTTCCGGGAGCTAAGAAAAAAAACTCGATAGATTTTCTGCGTTTAAAACCTAAAGTTGGTGCCAAGAATGTTTGTTACAAGTTTTTGGCAACAACACTCAATGTAAACAATTCTAATGTCGCATCAACCTATTTACGCAAGATAAAGACAAAAACATCAAAAGGATTTATGCGTTGAAAACCTAAATTTCGTTCCTAGACGGTTTGTTTCATGGATTTGGCATAAACGTTTGATGTAAACTATTCGAATGCTGCCTCACAATGTTTCAGGAGAGAAAACCAAAAAACTCGGATAGATTTATGTGATGAAAGCCTAAAGTTCGTCCCGAGAGTGTTTGTTTCGATTCTTTGGCGTAAACGTTTCACGCAAAATATTCGAAAGTTGCATTACGATGTTCCGGGAGCTAAGAAAAAACTCTGATAGATTTCTGCGTTTAAAACCTACAGTTCGTGCCAAGAATGTTTGTTACGAGTTTTTGGCTACAACGTTCAATGTAAACAATTCTAATGTCGCATCAACCTATTTCGCAAGGTAAAGACAAAAACATCAGAAGGATTTATGCGTTGAAAACCTAAAGTTCGTTCCTAGACATTTTGTTTCAAGGATTTGGCATAAAAGTTTGATGTAAACTATTCCAATCTTTGCCTCACAATGTTTTGGGAGGAAAAACCAATAAACTCGGATAGATTTATGCGTTGAAAGCCTAAAGTTCGTCCCTAGACGGTTTGTTTCATGGATTTGGCATAAACGTTTGATGTAAACTATTCGAAAGCTGCATGACAATGTTTCGGGAGAGGAAACTTAAAAACTCGGATAGATTTATGCGATGAAAGCCTAAACTTCGTCCCGAGAGTGTTTGTTTCGATTCTTTGTCGGAAACGTTTCACGCAAAATATTTCAATGTTGCATTACGATGTTTTGGGAGCTAAGAAAAAAAACTATGATAGATTTCAGCGTTTAAAACCTAAAGTTCGTTCCAATAGTGTTTTTTTCGAGTTTTTGGCAACAACGTTTAATGTAAACTATTCTAATGTCGCATCAACCTGTTTCGCGAGGTAAAACAAAAAATATCGGAAGGATTTATGCGTTGAAAACCTAAAGTTCGTCCCTAGACGGTTTGTTTCATGGATTTGGCATAAACGTTTGATGTAAACTATTCGAAAGCTGCATCACAATGTTCCGGGAGGGGAAACCAAAAAACTCGGATAAATTTATGCGGTGAAAGCCTAAAGTTCATCCCAAGAGCTTTTGTTTCGATTCATTGGCGCAAACGTTTCACGTAAAATATTCCAATGTTGCATTACGAAGTTCCGAGAGCTAAGAACAAAAACTCTGATAGATTTCTGCGTTTAAAACCTAAAGTTGGTGCCAAGAATGTTTGTTACAAGTTTTTGGCAACAACGTTCAATGTAAACAATTCTAATTTCGCATCAACCTATTTCGCAAGATAAAGACAAAAACATCAAAAGGATTTATGCGTTGAAAACCTAAATTTCGTTCCTAGACGGTTCGTTTCATGGATTTGGCATAAACGTTTGATGTAAACTATTCGAATGCTGCCTCACAATGTTTCAGGAGAGAAAACCAAAAACTCTGATAGATTTATGTGATGAAAGCCTAAAGTTCGTCCCGAGAGTGTTTGTTTCGATTCTTTGGCGTAAACGTTTCACGCAAAATATTCGAAAGTTGCATTACGATGTTCCGGAGCTAAGAAAAAACTCGATATATTTACTGCGTTTAAAACCTAAAGTTAGTGCCAAGAATGTTTGTTCACGAGTTTTTGGCTACAACGTTCAATGTAAACAATTCTAATGTCGCATCAACCTATTTCGCAAGGTAAAGACAAAAACATCAGAAGGATTTATGCGTTGAAAACCTAAAGTTCGTTCCTAGACATTTTGTTTCAAGGATTTGGCATAAAAGTTTGATGTAAACTATTCCAATGCTGCCTCACAATGTTTTGGGAGGAAAAACCAATAAACTCGGATAGATTTATGCGTTGAAAGCCTAAAGTTCGTCCCTAGACGGTTTGTTTCATGGATTTGGCATAAACGATTGATGTAAACTATTCGAAAGCTGCATGACAATGTTTCTGGAGAGAAACTTAAAAACTTCGGATAGATTTATGCGATGAAAGCCAAAATTTCGTCCCGAGAGTGTTTGTTTCGATTCTTTGTCGCAAACGTTTCACGCAAAATATTTCAATGTTGCATTACGATGTTCCGGGAGCTAAGAAAAAAAACTCTGATAGATTTCAGCGTTTAAAACCTAAAGTTCGTTCCAATAGTGCTTTTTTCGAGTTTTTGGCAACAACGTTTAATGTAAACTATTCTAATGTCGCATCAACTTTGTTTTGCGAGGTAAAACAAAAAATATCGGAAGGATTTACGCGTTGAAAACCTAAAGTTCGTCCCTAGACGGTTTGTTTCATGGATTTGGCATAAACGTTTGATGTAAACTATTCGAAAGCTGCATCACAATGTTTCGGGAGAGGAAACCAAAAAACTCGGATACATTTATGTGTTCAAAGCCTAAAGTTCATCTCGAGAGCTTTTGTTTCGATTCTTTGGCGCAAACGTTTCACGCAAAATATTCTAATCTTGCATTACGATGTTCCGGGAGCTAAGAAAAAATAGCTCGGATAGATTTCAGCGTTTAAAACCTAAAGTTTTTTGCAATGACGTTCAATGTAAACTATTCTAATGTCGCATCAACCTGTTTCGCGTGGTAAAACCGAAAACATCGGAAGGATTAATGCGTTGAAAACCTAAAGTTCGTCCCTAGACGGTTTGTTTCAAGAATTTGGCATAAACGTTTGATGTAAACTATTCCAATGCTGCTTCACAATGTTTCGGGAGAGAAAACCAAAAAACTCAGATAAATTTATGCAGTGAAAGCCTAAAGTTCATTCCGAGGCGTTTGTTTCGATTCTTTGGCGCAAAAGCGTTTCACATAAAATATTCCAATGTTGCATTACGATGTTCCGTGAGCTAAGACAAAAAACTAAGATAGATTTCATTTTAAAACCTAAAGTTAAATGCCAAGAGTGTTTGTTTGAGTTTTTTGGCAACAACGTCGAATGTAAACTATTCTAATGTCGCATCAACCTGTTTGCGAGGTAAAACAAAAAAGATCAGAACGATTTATGCGTTGAAAACCTAAAGTTCGTCCCTAGATGGTTTGTTTCAAGGATTTGGCATAAACGCTTGATGTATACTATTCCAAAGCTGCATCACTTTGTTTCGCGAGGTGAAACCAAAAACATCGGAAGGATTTATGCGTTGAAAACCTAAAGTTCGTCCCGAGATTGTTTGTTTCCATTCTTTGGCGCAAACGTTTCACGCAAAATATTCCAATGTTGCATTACGAAGTTCCGGGAGCTAAGAAAAAAAACTCTGATAGATTTCTGCGTTTAAAACCTAAAGTTGGTGCCAAGAATGTTTGTTACAAGTTTTTGGCAACAACGTTCAATGTAAACAATTCTAATGTCGCATCAACCTATTTCGCAAGATAAAGACAAAAACATCAAAAGGATTTATGCGTTGAAAACCTAAATTTCGTTCCTAGACGGTTTGTTTCATGGATTTGGCATAAACGTTTGATGTAAACTATTCGAATGCTGCCTCACAATGTTTCAGGAGAGAAAACCAAAAAACTCGGATAGATTTATGTGATGAAAGCCTAAAGTTCGTCCCGAGAGTGTTTGTTTTGATTCTTTGGCGTAAGCGTTTCATAAAATATTCGAAAGTTGCATTACGATGTTCCGGGAGCTAAGAAAAAACTCGATAGATTTACTGCGTTTAAAACCTAAAGTTCGTGCCAAGAATGTTTGTTCACGAGTTTTTGGCTACAACGTTCAATGTAAACAATTCTAATGTCGCATCAACCTATTTCGCAAGGTAAAGACAAAAACATCAGAAGGATTTATGCGTTGAAAACCTAAAGTTCGTTCCTAGACATTTTGTTTCAAGGATTTGGCATAAAAGTTTGATGTAAACTATTCCAATCTTTGCCTCACAATGTTTTGGGAGGAAAAACCAATAAACTCGGATAGATTTATGCGTTGAAAGCCTAAAGTTCGTCCTAGACGGTTTGTTTCATGGATTTGGCATAAACGTTTGATGTAAACTATTCGAAAGTTGCATGACAATGTTTGGGAGAGGAAACTTAAAAACTTCGGATAGATTTATGCGATGAAAGCCAAAATTTCGTCCCGAGAGTGTTTGTTTCGATTCTTTGTCGCAAAGCGTTTCACATAAAATATTTCAATGTTGCATTACGATGTTAGGAGCTAAGAAAAAAACTCGACGATAGATTTCAGCGTTTAAAACCTAAAGTTCGTTCCAATAGTGCTTTTTTCGAGTTTTTGGCAACAACGTTTAATGTAAACTATTCTAATGTCGCATCAACTTTTTTTGCGAGTAAAACAAAAAATATCGGAAGGATTTACGCGTTGAAAACCTAAAGTTCGTCCCTAGACGGTTTGTTTCATGGATTTGGCATAAGCGTTTGATGTAAACTATTCAAAGTTGCATCACAATGTTCGGGAGGGGAACCAAAAAAACTCGGATAAATTTATGCGGTGAAAGCCTAAAGTTCATCCCAAGAGCTTTTGTTTTGATTCATTGGCGCAAGCGTTTCACGTAAAATATTCCAATGTTGCATTACGAAGTTCCGAGAGCTAAGAACAAAAACTCGATAGATTTCTGCGTTTAAAACCTAAAGTTGGTGCCAAGAATGTTTGTTACAAGTTTTTGGCAACAACGTTCAATGTAAACAATTCTAATTTCGCATCAACCTATTTCGCAAGATAAAGACAAAAACATCAAAAGGATTTATGCGTTGAAAACCTAAATTTCGTTCCTAGACGGTTCGTTTCATGGATTTGGCATAAACGTTTGATGTAAACTATTCGAATCTTTGCCTCACAATGTTTCGGAGAGAAAACCAAAAACTCGATAGATTTATGTGATGAAAGCCTAAAGTTCGTCCCGAGAGTGTTTGTTTCGATTCTTTGGCGTATACGTTTCACGCAAAATATTCGAAAGTTGCATTACGATGTTCCGGAGCTAAGAAAAAAACTCGATATATTTACTGCGTTTAAAACCTAAAGTTCGTGCCAAGAATGTTTGTTACGAGTTTTTGGCTACAACGTTCAATGTAAACAATTCTAATGTCGCATCAACCTATTTCGCAAGGTAAAGACAAAAACATCAGAAGGATTTATGCGTTGAAAACCTAAAGTTCGTTCCTAGACATTTTGTTTCAAGGATTTGGCATAAAAGTTTGATGTAAACTATTCCAATCTTTGCCTCACAATGTTTTGGGAGGAAAAACCAATAAACTCGGATAGATTTATGCGTTGAAAGCCTAAAGTTCGTCCCTAGACGGTTTGTTTCATGGATTTGGCATAAGCGATTGATGTAAACTATTCGAAAAATTTGCATGACAATGTTTGGGAGAGGAAACTTAAAAACTCGGATAGATTTATGCGATGAAAGCCAAAATTTCGTCCCGAGAGTGTTTGTTTCGATTCTTTGTCGCAAGCGTTTCACGCAAAAATATTTCAATGTTGCATTACGATGTTCCGGGAGCTAAGAAAAAAAACTCTGATAGATTTCAGCGTTTAAAACCTAAAGTTCGTTCCAATAGTGCTTTTTTCGAGTTTTTGGCAACAACGTTTAATGTAAACTATTCTAATGTCGCATCAACCTGTTTTGCGAGGTAAAACAAAAAATATCGGAAGGATTTACGCGTTGAAAACCTAAAGTTCGTCCCTAGACGGTTTGTTTCATGGATTTGGCATAAACGTTTGATGTAAACTATTCGAAAGCTGCATCACAATGTTTCGGGAGAGGAAACCAAAAAACTCGGATACATTTATGTGTTCAAAGCCTAAAGTTCATCTCGAGAGCTTTTGTTTCGATTCTTTGGCGCAAACGTTTCACGCAAAATATTCTAATCTTGCATTACGATGTTCCGGGAGCTAAGAAAAAATAGCTCGGATAGATTTCAGCGTTTAAAACCTAAAGTTTTTTGCAATGACGTTCAATGTAAACTATTCTAATGTCGCATCAACCTGTTTCGCGTGGTAAAACCGAAAACATCGGAAGGATTAATGCGTTGAAAACCTAAAGTTCGTCCCTAGACGGTTTGTTTCAAGAATTTGGCATAAACGTTTGATGTAAACTATTCTAATGCTGCTTCACAATGTTTCGGGAGAGAAAACCAAAAAACTCAGATAAATTTATGCAGTGAAAGCCTAAAGTTCATTCCGAGAGCGTTTGTTTCGATTCTTTGGCGCAAACGTTTCACGCAAAATATTCCAATGTTGCATTACGATGTTCCGTGAGCTAAGACAAAAAACTAAGATAGATTTCAGCGTTTAAAACCTAAAGTTCGTGCCAAGAGTGTTTGTTTCGAGTTTTTGGCAACAACGTCGAATGTAAACTATTCTAATGTCGCATCAACCTGTTTGCGAGGTAAAACAAAAAAGATCAGAACGATTTATGCGTTGAAAACCTAAAGTTCGTCCCTAGATGGTTTGTTTCAAGGATTTGGCATAAACGCTTGATGTATACTATTCCAAAGCTGCATCACTTTGTTTCGCGAGGTGAAACCAAAAACATCGGAAGGATTTATGCGTTGAAAACCTAAAGTTCGTCCCGAGATTGTTTGTTTCCATTCTTTGGCGCAAACGTTTCACGCAAAATATTCCAATGTTGCATTACGAAGTTCCGGGAGCTAAGAAAAAAAACTCTGATAGATTTCTGCGTTTAAAACCTAAAGTTGGTGCCAAGAATGTTTGTTACAAGTTTTTGGCAACAACGTTCAATGTAAACAATTCTAATGTCGCATCAACCTATTTCGCAAGATAAAGACAAAAACATCAAAAGGATTTATGCGTTGAAAACCTAAATTTCGTTCCTAGACGGTTTGTTTCATGGATTTGGCATAAACGTTTGATGTAAACTATTCGAATGCTGCCTCACAATGTTTCAGGAGAGAAAACCAAAAAACTCGGATAGATTTATGTGATGAAAGCCTAAAGTTCGTCCCGAGAGTGTTTGTTTCGATTCTTTGGCGTAAACGTTTCACGCAAAATATTCGAAAGTTGCATTACGATGTTCCGGGAGCTAAGAAAAAAAACTCTGATAGATTTCTGCGTTTAAAACCTAAAGTTCGTGCCAAGAATGTTTGTTACGAGTTTTTGGCTACAACGTTCAATGTAAACAATTCTAATGTCGCATCAACCTATTTCGCAAGGTAAAGACAAAAACATCAGAAGGATTTATGCGTTGAAAACCTAAAGTTCGTTCCTAGACATTTTGTTTCAAGGATTTGGCATAAAAGTTTGATGTAAACTATTCCAATGCTGCCTCACAATGTTTTGGGAGGAAAAACCAATAAACTCGGATAGATTTATGCGTTGAAAGCCTAAAGTTCGTCCCTAGACGGTTTGTTTCATGGATTTGGCATAAACGTTTGATGTAAACTATTCGAAAGCTGCATGACAATGTTTCGGGAGAGGAAACTTAAAAACTCGGATAGATTTATGCGATGAAAGCCAAAATTTCGTCCCGAGAGTGTTTGTTTCGATTCTTTGTCGCAAACGTTTCACGCAAAATATTTCAATGTTGCATTACGATGTTCCGGGAGCTAAGAAAAAACTCGATAGATTTCATTTTAAAACCTAAAGTTCGTTCCAATAGTGCTTTTTTCGAGTTTTTGGCAACAACGTTTAATGTAAACTATTCTAATGTCGCATCAACCTGTTTTGCGAGGTAAAACAAAAAATATCGGAAGGATTTACGCGTTGAAAACCTAAAGTTCGTCCCTAGACGGTTTGTTTCATGGATTTGGCATAAACGTTTGATGTAAACTATTCGAAAGCTGCATCACAATGTTCCGGGAGGGGAAACCAAAAAACTCGGATAAATTTATGCGGTGAAAGCCTAAAGTTCATCCCAAGAGCTTTTGTTTCGATTCATTGGCGCAAACGTTTCACGTAAAATATTCCAATGTTGCATTACGAAGTTCCGAGAGCTAAGAACAAAAACTCTGATAGATTTCTGCGTTTAAAACCTAAAGTTGGTGCCAAGAATGTTTGTTACAAGTTTTTGGCAACAACGTTCAATGTAAACAATTCTAATTTCGCATCAACCTATTTCGCAAGATAAAGACAAAAACATCAAAAGGATTTATGCGTTGAAAACCTAAATTTCGTTCCTAGACGGTTCGTTTCATGGATTTGGCATTAACGTTTGATGTAAACTATTCGAATGCTGCCTCACAATGTTTCAGGAGAGAAAACCAAAAACTCTGATAGATTTATGTGATGAAAGCCTAAAGTTCGTCCCGAGAGTGTTTGTTTCGATTCTTTGGCGTAAACGTTTCACGCAAAATATTCGAAAGTTGCATTACGATGTTCCGGGAGCTAAGAAAAAAAACTCTGATATATTTCTGCGTTTAAAACCTAAAGTTCGTGCCAAGAATGTTTGTTACGAGTTTTTGGCTACAACGTTCAATGTAAACAATTCTAATGTCGCATCAACCTATTTCGCAAGGTAAAGACAAAAACATCAGAAGGATTTATGCGTTGAAAACCTAAAGTTCGTTCCTAGACATTTTGTTTCAAGGATTTGGCATAAAAGTTTGATGTAAACTATTCCAATGCTGCCTCACAATGTTTTGGGAGGAAAAACCAATAAACTCGGATAGATTTATGCGTTGAAAGCCTAAAGTTCGTCCCTAGACGGTTTGTTTCATGGATTTGGCATAAACGATTGATGTAAACTATTCGAAAGCTGCATGACAATGTTTCGGGAGAGGAAACTTAAAAACTCGGATAGATTTATGCGATGAAAGCCAAAATTTCGTCCCGAGAGTGTTTGTTTCGATTCTTTGTCGCAAACGTTTCACGCAAAATATTTCAATGTTGCATTACGATGTTCCGGGAGCTAAGAAAAAAAACTCTGATAGATTTCAGCGTTTAAAACCTAAAGTTCGTTCCAATAGTGCTTTTTTCGAGTTTTTGGCAACAACGTTTAATGTAAACTATTCTAATGTCGCATCAACCTGTTTTGCGAGGTAAAACGAAAAATATCGGAAGGATTTACGCGTTGAAAACCTAAAGTTCGTCCCTAGACGGTTTGTTTCATGGATTTGGCATAAACGTTTGATGTAAACTATTCGAAAGCTGCATCACAATGTTTCGGGAGGGGAAACCAAAAAACTCGGATAAATTTATGCGGTGAAAGCCTAAAGTTCATCCCAAGAGCTTTTGTTTCGATTCATTGGCGCAAACGTTTCACGTAAAATATTCCAATGTTGCATTACGAAGTTCCGAGAGCTAAGAACAAAAACTCTGATAGATTTCTGCGTTTAAAACCTAAAGTTGGTGCCAAGAATGTTTGTTACAAGTTTTTGGCAACAACGTTCAATGTAAACAATTCTAATTTCGCATCAACCTATTTCGCAAGATAAAGACAAAAACATCAAAAGGATTTATGCGTTGAAAACCTAAATTTCGTTCCTAGACGGTTCGTTTCATGGATTTGGCATAAACGTTTGATGTAAACTATTCGAATGCTGCCTCACAATGTTTCAGGAGAGAAAACCAAAAACTCTGATAGATTTATGTGATGAAAGCCTAAAGTTCGTCCCGAGAGTGTTTGTTTCGATTCTTTGGCGTAAACGTTTCACGCAAAATATTCGAAAGTTGCATTACGATGTTCGGGAGCTAAGAAAAAACTCGATATATTTCTGCGTTTAAAACCTAAAGTTCGTGCCAAGAATGTTTGTTACGAGTTTTTGGCTACAACGTTCAATGTAAACAATTCTAATGTCGCATCAACCTATTTCGCAAGGTAAAGACAAAAACATCAGAAGGATTTATGCGTTGAAAACCTAAAGTTCGTTCCTAGACATTTTGTTTCAAGGATTTGGCATAAAAGTTTGATGTAAACTATTCCAATGCTGCCTCACAATGTTTTGGGAGGAAAAACCAATAAACTCGGATAGATTTATGCGTTGAAAGCCTAAAGTTCGTCCCTAGACGGTTTGTTTCATGGATTGGGCATAAACGTTTGATGTAAACTATTCGAAAGCTGCATGACAATGTTTCGGGAGAGGAAACTTAAAAACTCGGATAGATTTATGCGATGAAAGCCAAAATTTCGTCCCGAGAGTGTTTGTTTCGATTCTTTGTCGCAAACGTTTCACGCAAAATATTTCAATGTTGCATTACGATGTTCCGGGAGCTAAGAAAAAAAACTCTGATAGATTTCAGCGTTTAAAACCTAAAGTTCGTTCCAATAGTGCTTTTTTCGAGTTTTTGGCAACAACGTTTAATGTAAACTATTCTAATGTCGCATCAACCTGTTTTGCGAGGTAAAACAAAAAATATCGGAAGGATTTACGCGTTGAAAACCTAAAGTTCGTCCCTAGACGGTTTGTTTCATGGATTTGGCATAAACGTTTGATGTAAACTATTCGAAAGCTGCATCACAATGTTCCGGGAGGGGAAACCAAAAAACTCGGATAAATTTATGCGGTGAAAGCCTAAAGTTCATCCCAAGAGCTTTTGTTTCGATTCATTGGCGCAAACGTTTCACGTAAAATATTCCAATGTTGCATTACGAAGTTCCGAGAGCTAAGAACAAAAACTCGATAGATTTTCTGCGTTTAAAACCTAAAGTTGGTGCCAAGAATGTTTGTTACAAGTTTTTGGCAACAACGTTCAATGTAAACAATTCTAATTTCGCATCAACCTATTTCGCAAGATAAAGACAAAAACATCAAAAGGATTTATGCGTTGAAAACCTAAATTTCGTTCCTAGACGGTTCGTTTCATGGATTTGGCATAAACGTTTGATGTAAACTATTCGAATGCTGCCTCACAATGTTTCAGAGAAAACCAAAAACTCGATAGATTTATGTGATGAAAGCCCAAAGTTCGTCCCGAGAGTGTTTGTTTCGATACTTTGGCGTAAACGTTTCACGCAAAATATTCGAAAGTTGCATTACGATGTTCCGGGAGCTAAGAAAAAAAACTCTGATATATTTCTGCGTTTAAAACCTAAAGTTCGTGCCAAGAATGTTTGTTACGAGTTTTTGGCTACAACGTTCAATGTAAACAATTCTAATGTCGCATCAACCTATTTCGCAAGGTAAAGACAAAAACATCGTAGGGATTTATGCGTTGAAAACCTAAAGTTCGTTCCTAGACATTTTGTTTCAAGGATTTGGCATAAAAGTTTGATGTAAACTATTCCAATGCTGCCTCACAATGTTTTGGGAGGAAAAACCAATAAACTCGGATAGATTTATGCGTTGAAAGCCTAAAGTTCGTCCCTAGACGGTTTGTTTCATGGATTTGGCATAAACGATTGATGTAAACTATTCGAAAGCTGCATGACAATGTTTCGGGAGAGGAAACTTAAAAACTCGGATAGATTTATGCGATGAAAGCCAAAATTTCGTCCCGAGAGTGTTTGTTTCGATTCTTTGTCATAAACGTTTCACGCAAAAATATTTCAATGTTGCATTACGATGTTCCGAGCTAAGAAAAAACTCGATAGATTTAGCGTTTAAAACCTAAAGTTCGTTCCAATAGTGCTTTTTTCGAGTTTTTGGCAACAACGTTTAATGTAAACTATTCTAATGTCGCATCAACTGTGTTTTGCGAGGTAAAACGAAAAATATCGGAAGGATTTACGCGTTGAAAACCTAAAGTTCGTCCCTAGACGGTTTGTTTCATGGATTTGGCATAAACGTTTGATGTAAACTATTCGAAAGCTGCATCACAATGTTTCGGGAGGGGAAACCAAAAACTCGGATAAATTTATGCGGTGAAAGCCTAAAGTTCATCCCAAGAGCTTTTGTTTCGATTCATTACGCAAACGCGTTTCACGTAAAATATTCCAATGTTGCATTACGAAGTTCCGAGAGCTAAGAACAAAAACTCTGATAGATTTCTGCGTTTAAAACCTAAAGTTGGTGCCAAGAATGTTTGTTACAAGTTTTTGGCAACAACGTTCAATGTAAACAATTCTAATTTCGCATCAACCTATTTCGCAAGATAAAGACAAAAACATCAAAAGGATTTATGCGTTGAAAACCTAAATTTCGTTCCTAGACGGTTCGTTTCATGGATTTGGCATAAACGTTTGATGTAAACTATTCGAATCTTCACCTCACAATGTTTCAGGAGAGAAACCAAAAACTCGATAGATTTATGTGATGAAAGCCTAAAGTTCGTCCCCGAGTGTTTGTTTCGATTCTTTGGCGTAAGCGTTTCACGCAAAATATTCGAAAGTTGCATTACGATGTTCCGGAGCTAAGAAAAAAACTCGATATATTTCTGCGTTTAAAACCTAAAGTTAAAGCCAAGAATGTTTGTTACGAGTTTTTGGCTACAACGTTCAATGTAAACAATTCTAATGTCGCATCAACCTATTTCGCAAGGTAAAGACAAAAACATCAGAAGGATTTATGCGTTGAAAACCTAAAGTTCGTTCCTAGACATTTTGTTTCAAGGATTTGGCATAAAAGTTTGATGTAAACTATTCCAATGCTGCCTCACAATGTTTTGGGAGGAAAAACCAATAAACTCGGATAGATTTATGCGTTGAAAGCCTAAAGTTCGTCCCTAGACGGTTTGTTTCATGGATTGGGCATAAACGTTTGATGTAAACTATTCGAAAGCTGCATGACAATGTTTCGGGAGAGGAAACTTAAAAACTCGGATAGATTTATGCGATGAAAGCCAAAATTTCGTCCCGAGAGTGTTTGTTTCGATTCTTTGTCGCAAAACGTTTCACGCAAAAATATTTCAATGTTGCATTACGATGTTCCGAGCTAAGAAAAAAAACTCTGATAGATTTCAGCGTTTAAAACCTAAAGTTCGTTCCAATAGTGCTTTTTTCGAGTTTTTGGCAACAACGTTTAATGTAAACTATTCTAATGTCGCATCAACCTGTTTTGCGAGGTAAAACAAAAAATATCGGAAGGATTTATGCGTTGAAAACCTAAAGTTCGTCCCTAGACGGTTTGTTTCATGGATTTGGCATAAACGTTTGATGTAAACTATTCGAAAGCTGCATCACAATGTTCCGGGAGGGGAAACCAAAAAACTCGGATAAATTTATGCGGTGAAAGCCTAAAGTTCATCCCAAGAGCTTTTGTTTCATTCATTGGCGCAAACGTTTCACGTAAAATATTCCAATGTTGCATTACGAAGTTCAGAGCTAAGAACAAAAACTCGATAGATTTACTGCGTTTAAAACCTAAAGTTGGTGCCAAGAATGTTTGTTACAAGTTTTTGGCAACAACGTTCAATGTAAACAATTCTAATGTCGCATCAACCTATTTCGCAAGATAAAGACAAAAACATCAAAAGGATTTATGCGTTGAAAACCTAAATTTCGTTCCTAGACGGTTCGTTTCATGGATTTGGCATAAACGTTTGATGTAAACTATTCGAATGCTTTGCCTCACAATGTTTCAGGAGAGAAAACCAAAACTCGATAGATTTATGTGATGAAAGCCTAAAGTTCGTCCCGAGAGTGTTTGTTTCGATTCTTTGGCGTAAACGCGTTTCACGCAAAATATTCGAAAGTTGCATTACGATGTTCCGGAGCTAAGAAAAAAACTCGATATATTTCTGCGTTTAAAACCTAAAGTTCGTGCCAAGAATGTTTGTTACGAGTTTTTGGCTACAACGTTCAATGTAAACAATTCTAATGTCGCATCAACCTATTTCGCAAGGTAAAGACAAAAACATCAGAAGGATTTATGCGTTGAAAACCTAAAGTTCGTTCCTAGACATTTTGTTTCAAGGATTTGGCATAAAAGTTTGATGTAAACTATTCCAATGTTTGCCTCACAATGTTTTGGGAGGAAAAACCAATAAACTCGGATAGATTTATGCGTTGAAAGCCTAAAGTTCGTCCCTAGACGGTTTGTTTCATGGATTGGGCATAAACGTTTGATGTAAACTATTCGAAAGCTGCATGACAATGTTTCGGGAGGAAACTTAAAAACTTCGGATAGATTTATGCGATGAAAGCCAAAATTTCGTCCCGAGAGTGTTTGTTTCGATTCTTTGTCGCAAAACGTTTCACGCAAAAATATTTCAATGTTGCATTACGATGTTCCGAGCTAAGAAAAAAACTCTGATAGATTTCAGCGTTTAAAACCTAAAGTTCGTTCCAATAGTGTTTTTTTCGAGTTTTTGGCAACAACGTTTAATGTAAACTATTCTAATGTCGCATCAACCTGTTTCGCGAGGTAAAACAAAAAATATCGGAAGGATTTACGCGTTGAAAACCTAAAGTTCGTCCCTAGACGGTTTGTTTCATGGATTTGGCATAAACGTTTGATGTAAACTATTCGAAAAAGTCGCATCACAATGTTTCGGGAGGGGAAACCAAAAAACTCGGATAAATTTATGCGGTGAAAGCCTAAAGTTCATCCCAAGAGCTTTTGTTTCGATTCATTGGCGCAAACGTTTCACGCAAAATATTCCAATGTTGCATTACGAAGTTCCGGGAGCTAAGAAAAAAAACTCTGATAGATTTCTGCGTTTAAAACCTAAAGTTGGTGCCAAGAATGTTTGTTACAAGTTTTTGGCAACAACGTTCAATGTAAACAATTCTAATGTCGCATCAACCTATTTCGCAAGATAAAGACAAAAACATCAAAAGGATTTATGCGTTGAAAACCTAAATTTCGTTCCTAGACTGCTCGTTTCATGGATTTGGCATAAACGTTTGATGTAAACTATTCGAATCTTTGCCTCACAATGTATCGGAGAGAAAACCAAAAACTCGATAGATTTATGTGATGAAAGCCTAAAGTTCGTCCCGAGAGTGTTTGTTTTTGATTCTTTGGCGTAAACGTTTCACGCAAAATATTCGAAAGTTGCATTACGATGTTCCGGAGCTAAGAAAAAAAACTCTGATATATTTCTGCGTTTAAAACCTAAAGTTCGTGCCAAGAATGTTTGTTACGAGTTTTTGGCTACAACGTTCAATGTAAACAATTCTAATGTCGCATCAACCTATTTCGCAAGGTAAAGACAAAAACATCAGAAGGATTTATGCGTTGAAAACCTAAAGTTCGTTCCTAGACGGTTTGTTTCAAGGATTTGGCATAAAAGTTTGATGTAATCTATTCCAATGCTGCCTCACAATGTTTTGGGAGGAAAAACCAATAAACTCGGATAGATTTACTCGTTGAAAGCCTAAAGTTCGTCCCTAGACGGTTTGTTTCATGGATTTGGCGTAAACGTTTGATGTAAACTATTCGAAAGCTGCATGACAATGTTTCGGGAGAGGAAACTTAAAAACTCGGATAGATTTATGCGATGAAAGCCAAAATTTCGTCCTGAGAGTGTTTGTTTCGATTCTTTGTCGCAAACGTTTCACGCAAAAAATATTTCAATGTTGCATTACGATGTTCCGAGAGCTAAGAAAAAAAACTCTGATAGATTTCAGCGTTTAAAACCTAAAGTTCGTTCCAATAGTGCTTTTTTCGAGTTTTTGGCAACAACGTTTAATGTAAACTATTCTAATGTCGCATCAACCTGTTTCGCGAGGTAAAACAAAAAATATCGGAAGGATTTACGCGTTGAAAACCTAAAGTTCGTCCCTAGACGGTTTGTTTCATGGATTTGGCATAAACGTTTGATGTAAACTATTCGAAAGCTGCATCACAATGTTTCGGGAGGGGAAACCAAAAAACTCGGATAAATTTATGCGGTGAAAGCCTAAAGTTCATCCCAAGAGCTTTTGTTTCGATTCATTGGCGCAAACGTTTCACGCAAAATATTCCAATGTTGCATTACGAAGTTCCGGGAGCTAAGAAAAAAAACTCTGATAGATTTCTGCGTTTAAAACCTAAAGTTGGTGCCAAGAATGTTTGTTACAAGTTTTTGGCAACAACGTTCAATGTAAACAATTCTAATGTCGCATCAACCTATTTCGCAAGATAAAGACAAAAACATCAAAAGGATTTATGCGTTGAAAACCTAAATTTCGTTCCTAGACTGTTCGTTTCATGGATTTGGCATAAACGTTTGATGTAAACTATTCGAATGCTGCCTCACAATGTTTCAGGAGAGAAAACCAAAAAACTCGGATAGATTTATGTGATGAAAGCCTAACGTTCGTCCCGAGAGTGTTTGTTTCGATTCTTTGGCGTAAACGTTTCACACAAAATATTCGAAAGTTGCATTACGATGTTCCGGGAGCTAAGAAAAAAAACTCTGATAGATTTCTGCGTTTAAAACCTAAAGTTCGTGCCAAGAATGTTTGTTACGAGTTTTTGGCTACAACGTTCAATGTAAACAATTCTAATGTCGCATCAACCTATTTCGCAAGGTAAAGACAAAAACATCAGAAGGATTTATGCGTTGAAAACCTAAATTTCGTTCCTAGACGGTTTGTTTCAAGGATTTGGCATAAAAGTTTGATGTAAACTATTCCAATGCTGCCTCACAATGTTTTGGGAGAGAAAACCAAAAAACTCAGATAGATTTATGCGATGAAAGCCTAAAGTTCGTCCCGAGAGTGTTTGTTTCGATTCTTTGGTGTAAACGTTTCACGCAAAATATTCGAAAGTTGCATTAAGATTTTTCGGGAGCTAAGTAAAAAAACTCGGATAGATTTCAGCATTTAAAACTTAAAGTTCGTGCCAAGAGTGTATTTTTCGAGTTTTTGGCAACACCGTTCAATGTAAACTATTCTAATGTCGCATCAACCTGTTTCGCGAGGTAAAACCAAAAACATCGGAAGGATTTATGCGTTGAAAACCTAAAGTTTGTCCCTATACGGTTTGTTTCAAGGATTTGGCATAAACGTTTGATGTAAACTATTCCAATGCTGCATCACAATATTTCGGGAGAGAAAACCATAAAACTCGGATAAATTTATGCGGTGAAAGCCTAAAGTTCATCCCGAGAGCTTTTGTTTCGATTCATTGGCGCAAACGTTTCACGCAAAATATTCCAATGTTGCATTACGAAGTTCCGGGAGCAAAGAAAAAAAACGCTGATAGATTTCTGCGTTTTAAACCTAAAGTTGGTGCCAAGAATGTTTGTTACAAGTTTTTGGCAACAACGTTCAATGTAAACAATTCTAATGTCGCATCAACCTATTTCTCAAGATAAAGACAAAAACATCAAAAGGATTTATGCGTTGAAAACCTAAATTTCGTTCCTAGACGGTTTGTTTCATGAATTTGGCATAAACGTTTGATGTAAACTATTCGAATGCTGCCTCACAATGTTTCAGGAGAGAAAACCAAAAAAGTCGGATAGATTTATGTGATGAAAGCCTAAAGTTCGTCCCGAGAGTGTTTGTTTCGATTCTTTGGCGTAACGCGTTTCACGCAAAAATATTCGAAAGTTGCATTACGATGTTCCGGGAGCTAAGAAAAAAAACTCTGATAGATTTCTGCGTTTAAAACCTAACGTTCGTGCCAAGAATGTTTGTTACGAGTTTTTGGCAACAACGTTCAATGTAAACAATTCTAATGTCGCATCAACCTCTTTCGCAAGGTAAAGACAAAAACATCAGAAGGATTTATGCATTGAAAACCTAAAGTTCGTTCCTAGACTGTTTGTTTCAAGGATTTGGCATAAAAGTTTGATGTAAACTATTCCAATGCTGCCTCACAATGTTTCGGGAGAGAAAACCAAAAAACTCAGATAGATTTATGCGATGAAAGCCTAAAGTTCGTCCCGAGAGTGTTTGTTTCGATTCTTTGGCGTAACCGTTTCACGCAAAATATTCGAAAGTTGCATTACGATGTTCCGGGAGCTAAGTAAAAAAACTCGGATAGATTTCAGCATTTAAAACCTAAAGTTCGTGCCAAGAGTGTATTTTTCGAGTTTTTGGCAACACCGTTCAATGTAAACGATTTCAGCGTTTAAAACCTAAAGTTCGTTCCAATAGTGCTTTTTTCGAGTTTTTGGCAACAACGTTTAATGTAAACTATTCTAATGTCGCATCAACCTGTTTTGCGAGGTAAAACAAAAAATATCGGAAGGATTTACGCGTTGAAAACCTAAAGTTCGTCCCTAGACGGTTTGTTTCATGGATTTGTCATAAACGTTTGATGTAAACTATTCGAAAGCTGCATCACAATGTTCCGGGAGGGGAAACCAAAAAACTCGGATAAATTTATGCGGTGAAAGCCTAAAGTTCATCCCAAGAGCTTTTGTTTCGATTCATTGGCGCAAACGTTTCACGCAAAATATTCCAATGTTGCATTACGAAGTTCCGGGAGCTAAGAAAAAAAACTCTGATAGATTTCTGCGTTTAAAACCTAAAGTTGGTGCCAAGAATGTTTGTTACAAGTTTTTGGCAACAACGTTCAATGTAAACAATTCTAATGTCGCATCAACCTATTTCGCAAGATAAAGACAAAAACATCAAAAGGATTTATGCGTTGAAAACCTAAATTTCGTTCCTAGACTGTTCGTTTCATGGATTTGGCATAAACGTTTGATGTAAACTATTCGAATGCTGCCTCACAATGTATCAGGAGAGAAAACCAAAAAACTCTGATAGATTTATGTGATGAAAGCCTAAAGTTCGTCCCGAGAGTGTTTGTTTCGATTCTTTGGCGTAAACGTTTCACGCAAAATATTCGAAAGTTGCATTACGATGTTCCGGGAGCTAAGAAAAAAAACTCTGATATATTTCTGCGTTTAAAACCTAAAGTTCGTGCCAAGAATGTTTGTTACGAGTTTTTGGCTACAACGTTCAATGTAAACAATTCTAATGTCGCATCAACCTATATCGCAAGGTAAAGACAAAAACATCAGAAGGATTTATGCGTTGAAAACCTAAAGTTCGTTCCTAGACGGTTTGTTTCAAGGATTTGGCATAAAAGTTTGATGTAATCTATTCCAATGCTGCCTCACAATGTTTTGGGAGGAAAAACCAATAAACTCGGATAGATTTACTCGTTGAAAGCCTAAAGTTCGTCCCTAGACGGTTTGTTTCATGGATTTGGCATAAACGTTTGATGTAAACTATTCGAAAGCTGCATGACAATGTTTCGGGAGAGGAAACTTAAAAACTCGGATAGATTTATGCGATGAAAGCCAAAATTTCGTCCCGAGAGTGTTTGTTTCGATTCTTTGTCGCAAACGTTTCACGCAAAATATTTCAATGTTGCATTACGATGTTCCGAGAGCTAAGAAAAAAAACTCTGATAGATTTCAGCGTTTAAAACCTAAAGTTCGTTCCAATAGTGCTTTTTTCGAGTTTTTGGCAACAACGTTTAATGTAAACTATTCTAATGTCGCATCAACTTTGTTTCATGAGGTAAAACAAAAAATATCGGAAGGATTTACGCGTTGAAAACCTAAAGTTCGTCCCTAGACGGTTTGTTTCATGGATTTGGCATAAACGTTTGATGTAAACTATTCGAAAGCTGCATCACAATGTTTCGGGAGGGGAAACGAAAAAACTCGGATAAATTTATGCGGTGAAAGCCTAAAGTTCATCCCAAGAGCTTTTGTTTCGATTCATTGGCGCAAACGTTTCACGCAAAATATTCCAATGTTGCATTACGAAGTTCCGGGAGCTAAGAAAAAAAACTCTGATAGATTTCTGCGTTTAAAACCTAAAGTTGGTGCCAAGAATGTTTGTTACAAGTTTTTGGCAACAACGTTCAATGTAAACAATTCTAATGTCGCATCAACCTATTTCGCAAGATAAAGACAAAAACATCAAAAGGATTTATGCGTTGAAAACCTAAATTTCGTTCCTAGACTGTTCGTTTCATGGATTTGGCATAAACGTTTGATGTAAACTATTCGAATGCTGCCTCACAATGTTTCAGGAGAGAAAACCAAAAAACTCGGATAGATTTATGTGATGAAAGCCTAACGTTCGTCCCGAGAGTGTTTGTTTCGATTCTTTGGCGTAAACGTTTCACACAAAATATTCGAAAGTTGCATTACGATGTTCCGGGAGCTAAGAAAAAAAACTCTGATAGATTTCTGCGTTTAAAACCTAAAGTTCGTGCCAAGAATGTTTGTTACGAGTTTTTGGCTACAACGTTCAATGTAAACAATTCTAATGTCGCATCAACCTATTTCGCAAGGTAAAGACAAAAACATCAGAAGGATTTATGCGTTGAAAACCTAAATTTCGTTCCTAGACGGTTTGTTTCAAGGATTTGGCATAAAAGTTTGATGTAAACTATTCCAATGCTGCCTCACAATGTTTCGGGAGAGAAAACCAAAAAACTCAGATAGATTTATGCGATGAAAGCCTAAAGTTCGTCCCCGAGAGTGTTTGTTTCGATTCTTTGGTGTAAACGTTTCACGCAAAATATTCGAAAGTTGCATTAAGATTTTTCGGGAGCTAAGTAAAAAAACTCGGATAGATTTCATTTAAAACTTAAAGTTCGTGCCAAGAGTGTATTTTTCGAGTTTTTGGCAACACCGCTCAATGTAAACTATTCTAATGTCGCATCAACTTTGTTTCGCGAGGTAAAACCAAAAACATCGGAAGGATTTATGCGTTGAAAACCTAAAGTTCGTCCCTATACGGTTTGTTTCAAGGATTTGGCATAAACGTTTGATGTAAACTATTCCAATGCTGCATCACAATATTTCGGGAGAGAAAACCAAAAAACTCGGATAAATTTATGCGGTGAAAGCCTAAAGTTCATCCCGAGAGCTTTTGTTTCGATTCATTGGCGCAAACGTTTCACGCAAAATATTCCAATGTTGCATTACGAAGTTCCGAGCAAAAGAAAAAAAATCGATAGATAGATTTCGCGTTTTAAACCTAAAGTTGGTGCCAAGAATGTTTGTTACAAGTTTTTGGCAACAACGTTCAATGTAAACAATTCTAATGTCGCATCAACCTATTTCTCAAGATAAAGACAAAAACATCAAAAGGATTTATGCGTTGAAAACCTAAATTTCGTTCCTAGACGGTTTGTTTCATGAATTTGGCATAAACGTTTGATGTAAACTATTCGAATGCTGCCTCACAATGTTTCAGGAGAGAAAACCAAAAAAGTCGGATAGATTTATGTGATGAAAGCCTAAAGTTCGTCCCGAGAGTGTTTGTTTCGATTCTTTGGCGTAAACGTTTCACGCAAAATATTCGAAAGTTGCATTACGATGTTCCGGGAGCTAAGAAAAAAAACTCTGATAGATTTCTGCGTTTAAAACCTAACGTTCGTGCCAAGAATGTTTGTTACGAGTTTTTGGCAACAACGTTCAATGTAAACAATTCTAATGTCGCATCAACCTCTTTCGCAAGGTAAAGACAAAAACATCAGAAGGATTTATGCATTGAAAACCTAAAGTTCGTTCCTAGACTGTTTGTTTCAAGGATTTGGCATAAAAGTTTGATGTAAACTATTCCAATGCTGCCTCACAATGTTTCGGGAGAGAAAACCAAAAAACTCAGATAGATTTATGCGATGAAAGCCTAAAGTTCGTCCCGAGAGTGTTTGTTTCGATTCTTTGGCGTAACCGTTTCACGCAAAATATTCGAAAGTTGCATTACGATGTTCCGGGAGCTAAGTAAAAAAACTCGAGATAGATTTCAGCATTTAAAACCTAAAGTTCGTGCCAAGAGTGTATTTTTCGAGTTTTTGGCAACACCGTTCAATGTAAACTATTCTAATGTCGCATCAACCTGTTTCGCTAGGTAAAACCAAAAACATCGGAAGGAATTATGCGTTGAAAACCTAAATTTCGTCCCTAGACGGTTTGTTTCAAGGATTTGGCATAAAGTTTGATGTAAACTATTCCAATGCTGCATCACAATATTTCGGGAGAGAAAACCAAAAAACTCGGATAAATTTATGCGGTGAAAGCCTAAAGTTCATCCCGAGAGCTTCTGTTTCGATTCATTGGCGCAAACGTTTCTCGCAAAATATTCCAATGTTGCATTACGAAGTTCCGGAAGCTAAGAAAAAAAAAACGCTGATAGATTTCTGCATTTAAAACCTAAAGTTGGTGCCAAGAATGTTTGTTACAAGTTTTTGGCAACAACGTTCAATGTAAACAATTCTAATGTCGCATCAACCTATTTCGCAAGATAAAGACAAAAACATCAAAAGGATTTATGCGTTGAAAACCTAAATTTCGTTCCTAGACTGTTCGTTTCATGGATTTGGCATAAACGTTTGATGTAAACTATTCGAATCTTTGCCTCACAATGTTTCAGAGAGAAAACCAAAAACTCGGATAGATTTATGTGATGAAAGCCTAACGTTCGTCCCGAGTGTTTGTTTCGATTCTTTGGCGTAAACGTTTCACACAAAATATTCGAAAGTTGCATTACGATGTTCCGGGAGCTAAGAAAAAAAACTCTGATAGATTTCTGCGTTTAAAACCTAAAGTTCGTGCCAAGAATGTTTGTTACGAGTTTTTGGCTACAACGTTCAATGTAAACAATTCTAATGTCGCATCAACCTATTTCGCAAGGTAAAGACAAAAACATCTGAAGGATTTATGCGTTGAAAACCTAAATTTCGTTCCTAGACGGTTTGTTTCAAGGATTTGGCATAAAAGTTTGATGTAAACTATTCCAATGCTGCCTCACAATGTTTCGGGAGAGAAAACCAAAAAACTCAGATAGATTTATGCGATGAAAGCCTAAAGTTCGTCCCGAGAGTGTTTGTTTCGATTCTTTGGTGTAAACGTTTCACGCAAAATATTCCAATGTTGCATTACGAAGTTCCGGGAGCAAAGAAAAAAAACGCTGATAGATTTCTGCGTTTTAAACCTAAAGTTGGTGCCAAGAATGTTTGTTACAAGTTTTTGGCAACAACGTTCAATGTAAACTATTCTAATGTCGCATCAACCTGTTTCGCGAGGTAAAACCAAAAACATCGGAAGGATTTATGCGTTGAAAACCTAAAGTTCGTCCCTATACGGTTTGTTTCAAGGATTTGGCATAAACGTTTGATGTAAACTATTCCAATGCTGCATCACAATATTTCGGGAGAGAAAACCAAAAAACTCGGATAAATTTATGCGGTGAAAGCCTAAAGTTCATCCCGAGAGCTTTTGTTTCGATTCATTGGCGCAAACGTTTCACGCAAAATATTCCAATGTTGCATTACGAAGTTCCGGGAGCAAAGAAAAAAAACGCTGATAGATTTCTGCGTTTTAAACCTAAAGTTGGTGCCAAGAATGTTTGTTACAAGTTTTTGGCAACAACGTTCAATGTAAACAATTCTAATGTCGCATCAACCTATTTCTCAAGATAAAGACAAAAACATCAAAAGGATTTATGCGTTGAAAACCTAAATTTCGTTCCTAGACAGTTTGTTTCATGAATTTGGCATAAACGTTTGATGTAAACTATTCGAATGCTGCCTCACAATGTTTCAGGAGAGAAAACCAAAAAAGTCGGATAGATTTATGTGATGAAAGCCTAAAGTTCGTCCCGAGAGTGTTTGTTTCGATTCTTTGGCGTAAACGTTTCACGCAAAATATTCGAAAGTTGCATTACGATGTTCCGGGAGCTAAGAAAAAAAACTCTGATAGATTTCTGCGTTTAAAACCTAACGTTCGTGCCAAGAATGTTTGTTATGAGTTTTTGGCAACAACGTTCAATGTAAACAATTCTAATGTCGCATCAACCTCTTTCGCAAGGTAAAGACAAAAACATCAGAAGGATTTATGCATTGAAAACCTAAAGTTCGTTCCTAGACTGTTTGTTTCAAGGATTTGGCATAAAAGTTTGATGTAAACTATTCCAATCTTTGCCTCACAATGTTTCGGAGAGAAAACCAAAAACTCGAGATAGATTTATGCGATGAAAGCCTAAAGTTCGTCCCCGAGAGTGTTTGTTTCGATTCTTTGGCGTAACCGCTTCACGCAAAATATTCAAGTTGCATTACGATGTTCCGGAGCTAAGTAAAAAAACTCGGATAGATTTCAAAGATTTAAAACCTAAAGTTCGTGCCAAGAGTGTATTTTTCGAGTTTTTGGCAACACCGTTCAATGTAAACTATTCTAATGTCGCATCAACCTGTTTCGCTAGGTAAAACCAAAAACATCGGAAGGAATTATGCGTTGAAAACCTAAATTTCGTCCCTAGACGGTTTGTTTCAAGGATTTGGCATAAAGTTTGATGTAAACTATTCCAATGCTGCATCACAATATTTCGGGAGAGAAAACCAAAAAACTCGGATAAATTTATGCGGTGAAAGCCTAAAGTTCATCCCGAGAGCTTCTGTTTCGATTCATTGGCGCAAACGTTTCTCGCAAAATATTCCAATGTTGCATTACGAAGTTCTGGAAGCTAAGAAAAAAAAAACGCTGATAGATTTCTGCATTTAAAACCTAAAGTTGGTGCCAAGAATGTTTGTTACAAGTTTTTGGCAACAACGTTCAATGTAAACAATTCTAATGTCGCATCAACCTATTTCGCAAGATAAAGACAAAAACATCAAAAGGATTTATGCGTTGAAATCCTAAATTTCGTTCCTAGACTTTTTGTTTCATGGATTTGTCATAAACGTTTGATGTAAACTATTCGAATGCTGCCTCACAATGTTTCAGGAGAGAAAACCAAAAGACTCGGATAGATTTATGTGATGAAAGCCTAAAGTTCGTCCCGAGAGTGTTTGTTTGGATTCTTTGGCGTAAACGTTTCACGCAAAATATTCGAAAGTTGCATTACGATGTTCCGGGAGCTAAGAAAAAAAACTCTGATAGATTTCTGCGTTTAAAACCTAAAGTTGGTGCCAAGAATGTTTGTTACAAGTTTTTGGCAACAACGTTCAATGTAAACAATTCTAATGTCGCATCAACCTATTTCGCAAGATAAAGACAAAAACATCAAAAGGATTTATGCGTTGAAATCCTAAATTTCGTTCCTAGACTTTTTGTTTCATGGATTTGTCATAAACGTTTGATGTAAACTATTCGAATGCTGCCTCACAATGTTTCAGGAGAGAAAACCAAAAGACTCGGATAGATTTATGTGATGAAAGCCTAAAGTTTGTCCCGAGAGTGTTTGTTTGGATTCTTTGGCGTAAACGTTTCACGCAAAATATTCGAAAGTTGCATTACGATGTTCCGGGAGCTAAGAAAAAAAACTCTGATAGATTTCTGCGTTTAACACCTAAAGTTCGTGCCAAGAATGTTTGTTACGAGTTTTTGGCAACAACGTTCAATGTAAACAATTCTAATGTCGCATCAACCTGTTTCGCGAGGTAAAGACAAAATCATCAGAAGGATTTATTCGTTGAAAACCTAAAGTTCGTTCCTAGACGGTTTGTTTCAAGGATTTGGCATAAACGTTTGATGTAAACTATTCCAATGCTGCCTCACAATGTTTCAGGAGAGAAAACCAAAAAACTCGAATAGATTTATGCGTTGAAAACCTAAAGTTCGTCCCGAGAGGGTTTTTTCGAGTTTTTGGCAACAACGTCGAATTTTTACTATTCTAATGTCACATCAACCTGTTTGCGAGGTAAAACCAAAAACATCAAAACGATTTATGCGTTGAAAACCTAAAGTTCGTCCCTATGTGGTTTGTTTCAAGGATTTGGCATAAACGCTTGATGTATACTATTCCAAAGCTGCATCACTATGTTTCGTGAGGTGAAACCAAAAACATCGGAAGTATTTATGCGTTGAAAACCTAAAGTTCGTCCCTAGACGGTTCGTTTCATGGATTTGGCTTAAACGTATGATGTAAACTATTCGAATGCTGCATCAAAATGTTTCGAGAGAGAAAACCAAAAATCTCAGTTAGATTTATGCGATGAAAGCGTATAGTTCGTCCCGAGATTGTTGTTTTTGATTTTTTGGCGCAAACGTTTCACGCAAAATATTCCAATGTTGCATTACGATGTTCTGGGACCTAAGAAAAAAAACGGATAAAGTTTTAGCGTTTAAAACCTAAAGTTCGTTTCAAGAGTTTTTTTTTCGAGTTTTTGGCAATAACGTTTAATGTAATCTATTCTTATATCGCATCAACCTGTTTCGCGAGGTAAACCCAAAAACATCGGAAGGATTTATGCGTTCAAAACCTAAAGTTCGTCCCTAGACCGTTTGTTTCAAGGATTTGGCATAAACGTTTGATGTAAACTATTCCAATGATGCATCACAATGTTTCGGGATAGAAAACCAAAAAACTCGTATAAATTTATGCGTTGAAAGCCTAAAGTTTGTCCCGAGAGTGTTTATTTCGATTCTTTGGCGCAAACGTTTCACGCAAAATATTCCAATATTGCATTACGAAGTTCCGGGAGCAAAGAAAAAAAACTCTAATAGATTTCTGCGTTGAAAACTTAAAGTTCGTGTCAAGAGTGTTTGTTACGATTTTTTGGCAACAACGTTCAATGTAAACAATTCTAATGTCGCATCAACCTGTTTCGCGAGGTAAAGACAAAACCATCAGAAGGATTTATGCGTTGATAACCTAAAGTTCGTCCCTAGACGGTTTGTTTCGAAGATTTGGCAACAACGTTCAATGTAAACTATTCTAATGTCGCATCAACCTGTTTCGCGAGGTAAGGCCAAAAACATCGGAATGATTTATGCGTTGAAAACCTAAAGTTCGTCCCTAGACGGTTTGTTTCAGGGATTTGCCATAAACGTTTGATGTAAACTATTCCAATCCTGCATCACAATGTTTCGGTTGAGAAAACCAAAAAACTCTGATAGATTTATACGATGAAAGCCTAAAGTTCGTCCCGAGAGTGTTTGTTTCGATTCTTTGGCGCAAACATTTCACGCAAAATATTCCAATGTTGCCTTACGATGTTCCGGGAGCTAAGAAAAAAAATCAGAAAGATTTCAGCGTTTAAAACCTAAAGTTCGTTCCAAGAGTTTTTTTTTCGAGTTTTTGGCAATAACGTTTAATGTAATCTATTCTTATATTGCATCAACCTGTTTCGCGAGGTAAAACCAAAAACATCGCAAGGATTTATGCGTTGAAAACATAAATTTCGTCCCTAGACCGTTTGTTTCAAGGATTTGGCATAAACGTTTGATGTAAACTATTCCACTGCTGCATCACAATGTTTCGGGAGCGAAAACCAAAAAACTCGGATAAATTTATACGTTGAAAGCCTAAACTTCATCCCGAGAGTGTTTGTTTCGATTCTTTGGCGCAAACGTTTCACGCAAAATATTCTAATGTTGCGTTACGACGTTTCGTGAGCTAAGACCAAACAGCTCGGGTAGATTTGAGCGTTTAAAACCTAAAGTTTGTGCCAAAAGTCTTTATTTCAACTTTTGGCAACAACGTTCAATGTAAACTATTCTAATGTCGCATCAACCTGTTTCACGAGGTAAAACCAAAAACATCGGAAGGATTTATGCGTCGAGAACCTAAAGTTGGTCCCTAGATTGTTTGTTACAAGGATTTGGCATAAACGTTTGATGTAAACTAGTCCAATGCTGCATCACAATGTTTCGGGAGGGAAACCCAATAAACTCAAATAGATTTATGCGTTGAAAGCCTAAAGTTCGTCCCGAGATTGTTTGTTTCGATTCTTGGGCGCAAACATTTCACGCAAAATATTCTAACGTAGCATTACGATGTTCTGGGAGCTAAGAAAAAAAACTCGGATAGATTTCAGCGTTTAAAACCTAAAGATCGTTCCAAGAGTGTTTTTTTCGAGTTTGTGGCAACAACGTTTAATGTAAACTATTCTAATGTCGCATCAACCTGTTTCACGAGGTAAAACCAAAAACATCGGAAGGATTTATGCGTCGAGAACCTAAAGTTGGTCCCTAGATTGTTTGTTACAAGGATTTGGCATAAACGTTTTGATATGGATCAGAATGTGACTCAACATTTTACCTTCAAGCTACTTAGAAGGGATCTTCATTTACTTGTGGATGAATACAAAATCATGAAGAATGCTTTAGAAACTATCAATTTTCATATTTATGGCTATTTACATGTAATTTTAGGTTTAAAATTTTCATTTATGTGTTTTTAGGTTAAATTTTGCAACAATGGCATTATGGTAATTATGTTAGTTTCTTTATTTTAGGTTTAACTTTCCTAGGCTATAAATAGCCATGAAGTAAGTTGTAAAACTCAGATTTTGATTGAATGAAAATTAGCTCTCTACAAGAGATCATTTTCTTAGAATTTTTGGGCATGTTCTTTGTCTCTTTTTCTAAGTTTCCCTTGCAATCTTGTGATAGAATGCATTTGAGCCATTCAATCCAAATTTGATCAAGCTTGATTGTGGAGTGACTCAATCTAGAACAAGATCTTCCATATCTTGCTTCTAGATCATTGATCTTAAGGGGTAATCAAATTCTAGCCTTTTCTCTTGGTTGTTCCCAAATCTATAAGGAGGTGTTAATCTCTTAATTCAAGGGTTCTTGCTTCATCATAAGCTTGGATCTTTGGGCTGAGAAATTAGGGTTGCCTTATCATTTGGTATCGAGCATAGGTTGCATCTTTGTGGCCGGCTCTAGATTTGATTTTATCTTTAACTTTCAGCAATTCGTTCATCTTCTTGTTCGATCTTGTTTCTCTGTTTTTTCATCATTGTTGGATCTATAAAAAAAAAAAGTTCATGGTTCGATCTTGAATTATTCTTGTCCAATTTTAAATCACTGCATTGAATGCTTATATTTTCGATTGTAATACCTCGATAAAGATCGAATTTGACAAACTGTTCTTCTGCAAATATTTAGATCAGTACGTTATCTTTAATCCTTAAGAAGACGACTTATTCAAATTAGCATGGTAAAGCATTCGTTTGTGGGTTTCTTTTTCAGTGTGTAATTTACCCGAAAAAAAAAAAAAAAAATGCCAGATATTTATCTTTCTTTTCCATCAAATTCCTTGTGGCCTACTCTAGATTTGATTTCATTATATCCTTGTGGCCAACCCTATATTTGAATTTATTTTATCTTTTATTTTATCCATGTGCCTACTGTTGTTTCCAGTTATAACACCTTGCTAACGATCGAATTTGTCAATCTGTCCATCTACAAAACTTTAGATCGGTGTGTTATCTATATTCTTCAAGAAGGCCATTTACTCAAATTAGTAATTTCAAACGTCCATTTGTTTGTTTCCTTCTGAGTGTTCCATATATCCGGAAAAAAAAAAAAATCTGAACATTTATCTTTCTTTCTATTTCTTTTTGTTCTTGATTTTGTTATTTCATAATTTTTCTTGTCTTGGCTGATTTGTAAGGCTCACTATTACAAGATTTGCTTTATGCATATTAACCTACCTTTATCAAAATTTAGCCACTTTCCCAAATAGCCTACCTTTGTGTGTGACAAACACGAGCGTTCCAAGTGTAAAATCAGTAAAGGAGTGCTTGTGAGGTCTACTTTGTGTTTATTTTTAAGAGCAATGCCTCAAAAGGATTTTGCTAGGCTTCATCGAAGCATGGAGCATACAACTATTCAATTTCAAAAGTTGGATTCAAGAACGAAATTTGCTGAGAAACAATCAGCCTATGTATCTAACTAGAGATCCGATTTCTCGCACCATATAGAATATTGGAAAGTAAAGGGAAGAGCACATGGAGGAGAATTTCAAGTTGTCCAAGAGAGAAATCAAAGTGGAGTTTATAAAATTGAATACAACTTGGGAAGCATGAAGCCAAAACTTCCTAAATTCTATGGAAGTCCAGGCCCAACGGAGTACATTCAATGGGAAAGGCAAGTTAATTATGTCTTTGATTGTTACACTCTTGATGATGAAGAAAAGGTAAAACTCGTTGTGTCTCATCTTAGAGAATATGGCATTATTTGGTGGGATAACTTATTTTCTAGGAGGAGGAAGCTAAATCGTCCAATTAAATCATGGAATGTTCTTAAGCAATTGATGCGAGAGCAATTTGTTCCTAAATTTTTCCATAGCTTACAAACTTTGAGACAAGAGAGCAAAAGTGTGGAGACTTACTACATGGAGATGAAAAAGTTGCTTGAGGATCTAGAAATATATGAGGACGAGCAAGTAACAATGGGTCGATTCTTTAGAGGGCTTAACAAGGAGATTTCCATTCAACTTGATCTTCAACCTTATGAAGATTTACAAAGGATGGTGCGCATGGCAATAAAGATTGAGAAGCATCTCCAAATGAAGACTACAAGGTACACTAAACTTATACAAAACTCAAAGGTTCATTCATCTTGAAAAACAGCTTAGTTTGTGTACTAAAACTAAGCCTATTGTTGAGAAACAAAGTGGTGACAATCAAAATGAATTACTTTGTAATTTAGTTTCAACACATGCTTATGAGCTTAGTAGGAAATTAGATTGCAAAGGCTTATTCATTTGTAAACCTTCCACTATTGTAGCACCTACTCCTAATGATGTACATGATGATGTGTGTGAGTTAGGAAAAAGGCACAAATGGTCAAAACAAAAGCATGTGAATTTATTAAAAAAATCTTGTGAGAAAAGAGTGAGAGAGAAAAAGCAAGAGAATAGTTTATGGTCAATAAAAAAATGAGAGAAAAGCCAATGATGTGAGCTTATCTCAAAAAAGCATGTGAGGTTAAATCTATTTTATTTTCAAAGAAAAATATTTTTAGTCTCTTACATGAAGGGATTTGTTTTCTAAGCTGGTGAGTTCAAACCATGTTTCTCTAGTGTTTCTTTTGAGTTCATTCAGAGGCGAAAGAACTTATACAACGTCTTAAACTAAAGATTCCTTTGAAAGTCAACAATCACAACAAACGTAATGCCAACCGATTTATTAGGAAGCAAAGCACAAAATTTACATCAAAGATCATGCATGGCAGCAACCATAAGGTGTTCAAACCAGTGATTGGGTTTGGAGGCACTTTTGGAAGGATCGATGTTCATTTGACAAGAAACCTAAATGGAATTCAGTAGACAATTTACCATGGACATCTCATGACTTCAAGTTTGTTCTACAACGAGAGAATGATGTTGAATACATTTTCAATGCTACTGATTTTCGCCCATTTGATGTAGGCAATCATTTAGATTCGAGGACGAATCTTCTCGAAGAAAGGAGAATGATATGGATCGAATGTGACTCAACATTTTACCTTCAAGCTACTTAGAAGGGATCTTCATTTACTTGTGGATGAATACAAAATCATGAAGAATGCTTTAGAAACTATCAATTTTCATATTTATGGCTATTTACATGTAATTTTAGGTTTAAAATTTTCATTTATGTGTTTTTAGGTTAAATTTTGCAACAATGGCATTATGGTAATTATGTTAGTTTCTTTATTTTAGGTTTAACTTTCCTAGGCTATAAATAGCCATGAAGTAAGTTGTAAAACTCAGATTTTGATTGAATGAAAATTAGCTCTCTACAAGAGATCATTTTCTTAGAATTTTTGGGCATGTTCTTTGTCTCTTTTTCTAAGTTTCCCTTGCAATCTTGTGATAGAATGCATTTGAGCCATTCAATCCAAATTGATCAAGCTTGATTGTGGAGTGACTCAATCTAGAACAAGATCTTCCATATCTTGCTTCTAGATCATTGATCTTAAGGGGTAATCAAATTCTAGCCTTTTCTCTTGGTTGTTCCCAAATCTATAAGGAGGTGTTAATCTCTTAATTCAAGGGTTCTTGCTTCATCATAAGCTTGGATCTTTGGGCTGAGAATTAGGGTTGCCTTATCACGTTTAATGTAAACTAGTCCAATGCTGCATCACAATGTTTCGGGAGGGAAACCCAATAAACTCGGATAGATTTATGCGTTGAAAGCCTAAAGTTCGTCCCGAGATTGTTTGTTTCGATTCTTGGGCGCAAACATTTCACGCAAAATATTCTAACGTAGCATTACGATGTTCTGGGAGCTAAGAAAAAAAACTCGGATAGATTTCAGCATTTAAAACCTAAAGATCGTTCCAAGAGTGTTTTTTTCGAGTTTGTGGCAACAACGTTTAATGTAAACTATTCTAATGTCGCATAAACGTGTTTCGCGAGGTAAAGCCAAAAACATCGGAATGATTTATGCGTTGAAAACCTAAAGTTCGTCCCTAGACGGTTTATTTCATGGATTTGGAATAAACATTTGATGTAAACTATTCCAATGCTGCATCACAATGTTTCGGGAGAGAAAACCAAAAAACTCGGATAAATTGATGCGATGAAAGCCTAAAGTTCGTCCCGAGAGTGTTTGTTTCGATTCTTTGGCACAAACGTTTCACGCAAAATATTCCAATGTTGCATTACGATGTTCCGGGAGCTAAGAAAAAAAACTCGGATAGATTTCAGCGTTTAAAACATAAAGTTCGTTCCAAGAGTTTTTTTTTCACGTTTTTGGCAATAACGTTTAATGTAATCTATTCTTATATCGCATCAACCTGTTTCGCGAGGTAAAACCAAAAACATCGGAAGGATTTATGCGTCGAAAACCTAAAGTTCATCCCTAGACCGTTTGTTTCAAGGATTTGGCATAAAACTTTGATATAAACTATTCCCATGCTGCATCACAATGTTTCGGGAGCGAAAACCAAAAAATTCAGATAAATTTATACGTTGAAGGACTAAACTTCATCTCGAGAGTGTTTGTTTCGATTATTTGGCGCAAATGTTTCATGCAAAATATTCTAATGTTGCGTTACGATGTTCCGGGAGCTAAGACAAAACAAATTTCGGGTAGATTTCAAAGCATTAAAACCTAAAGTTTGTGCCAAAAGTGTTTGTTTCAAGTTTTTGGTAACAACGTTCAATGTAAACTATTCTAATGTCGCATCAACCTGTTTCGCGAGGTAAAACCAAAAACATCGGAAGGATTTATGCGTTGAAAACCTAAAGTTGGTCCCTAGATTGTTTGTTACAAGGATTTGGCATAAACGTTTGATGTAAACTATTCCAATGCTGCATCACAATGTTTCGGGAGGGAAAACCAATAAACTCGGATAGATTTATGCGTTGAAAGCCTAAAGTTCGTCCTGAGAGTGTTTGTTTCGATTCTTTTGCGCAAACGTTTCACGCAAAATATTCCAATGTTGCATTACGAAGTTCCGGGAGCTAAGAAAAAATAACATTGATAGATTTCTACGTTTAAAACCTAAAGCTCGTGCTAAGAGTGTTTGTTACGAGTTTTTTTCAACAACGTTCAATGTAAACAATTCTAATGTCGCATCAACCTGTTTCGCGAGGTAAAGACAAAAACATCGGAAGGATTTATGCGTTGAAAAGCTAAAATTCGTTCCTAGACGGTTTGTTTCAAGGATTTGGCATAAACGTTTGATGTAAACTATTCCAATGCTGCCTCACAATGTTTCGGGAGAGAAAACTAAAAAACTCTGATAGATTTATGCGTTGAAAGCCAAAAGTTCGTCCCGAGAGTGTTTTTTCGATTATTTGGCGCAAACGTTTCACGCAAAATATTCTAATGTTGCATTACGATGTTACGGGAGCTAAGAAAAAAAATCGGATAGATTTCGGCGTTTAAAACCTAAAGTTCGTTCCAAGAGTTTTTTTTTCGCGTTTTTGGCTATAAAGTTTAATGTAATCTATTCTTATATCGTATCAACCTGTTTTGCGAGGTAAAACCAAAAACATCGGAAGGATTTATGCATTGAAAACCTAAAGTTCGTCCCTAGACCATTTGTTTCAAGGATTTGGCATAAACGTTTGATATAAACTATTCCCATGCTGCATCACAATGTTTCGGGAGCCAAAACCAAAAAAAATCGGATAAATTTATACGTTGAAAGCCTAAACTTCATCTCGAGAGTGTTTGTTTCGATTATTTGGCTCAAACGTTTCATGCAAAATATTCTAATGTTGCGTTACGATGTTCCGGGAGCTAAGACAAAACAACTCGGGTAGATTTCAGCGTTCAAAACCTAAAGTTTGTGCCAAAATTGTTTGTTTCAAGTATTTGGTAACAACGTTCAATGTAAACTATTCTAATGTCGCATCAACATGTTTCGCGAGGTAAAACCAAAAACATCGGAAGGATTTATGCGTTGAAAACCTAAAGTTGGTCCCTAGATTGTTTGTTACAAGGATTTGGCATAAACGTTTGATGTAAACTATTCCAATGCTGCAGCACAATGTTTCGGGAGGCAAAACCAATAAACTCGGATAGATTTATGCGTTGAAAGCCTAAAGTTCGTCCTGAGAGTGTTTGTTTCGATTCTTTTGCGCAAACGTTTCACGCAAAATATTCCAATGTTGCAGTACGAAGTTCCGGGAGCTAAGAAAAAATAACTTGATAGATTTCTGCGTTTAAAACCTAAAGTTCGTGCCAAGAGTGTTTGTTACTAGTTTTTGGCAACAACGTTCAATGTAAACAATTCTAATGTCGCATCAACCTGTTTCGCGAGGTAAAGACAAAAACATCGGAAGGATTTATGCGTTGAAAAGCTAAAGTTCGTTCCTAGACGGTTTGTTTCAAGGATTTGGCATAAACGTTTGATGTAAACTATTCCAATGCTGCCTCACAATGTTTCGGGAGATAAAACCAAAAAACTCGGATAGATTTATGCGTTGAAAGCCTAAAGTTCGTCCCGAGTGTGTTTTTTCGATTATTTGGCGCAAACGTTTCACGCAAAATATTCCAATGTTGCATTATGATGTTCCGGGAGCTAAGAAAAAAAATCGGATAGATTTCGGGGTTTAAAACCTAAAGTTCGTTCCAAGAGTTTTTTTTTGCGTTTTTGGCAAAAACGTTTAATGTAATCTATTCTTATATCGCATCAACCTGTTTCGCGAGGTAAAACCAAAAACATCGGAAGGATTTATGCGTTGAAAACCTAAAGTTCGTCCCTAGACCGTTTGTTTCAAGGATTTGGCATAAACGTTTGATATAAACTATTCCCATGCTGCATCACAATATTCGGGAGCGAAAACCAAAAAATTCGGATAAATTTATACGTTGAAAGCCTAAACTTCATCTCGAGAGTGTTTGTTTCGATTATTTGGCGCAAACGTTTCATGCAAAATATTCTAATGTTGCGTTACGATGTTCCGGGAGCTAAGACAAAACAGCTCGGGTAGATTTCAGCGTTTATGTAACGGCCCGGAAATTTCATCCCGATCTTCCCGGGAGGCCCAGGGGCATTTTGGTAATTTTGGTCGGGCCGACAGGGCAGGTTATGTATTTGTTAATTGCCAGAAAAATTATGAGTCGATTTGAGTGGGATCGGGAATTTTGGTGAAGACATTTGGGCTTGGAAAAAGGTAAAAATAAATAGGGAATTAAATAGCGGGTCGAGTGAGATTCGAGCCAAGGACGCACTACAAGCTAGGCAAGGGTCGCTGCCAACCGAGCCATCAGGCGTGTTTGTTAATCTATGCGCATGATCTGGTATATATGCCGTGCGTAGTGGGTTTTTTTATAAAAGCAGAATTTTCGCCCGAGCCTTCTTCTTCCTCTTCTCCTTCCTTCGCGAATTCCCTCCGACCGACTGCGAATTCCTCCCTTGCCGACTTCAATTCGTCGGTTTTCCTTCTCCAAATCGAAGCTGATGTTCGAGCATCTGGTGAGTCCTTCTCTCTTCTTCTCCTTCTTCTTCTTCTTCTTCTTCTTCTTCATTTTACCTCTTTTGGCCGTGCCATTTTTAACGAGAGTCAAGGTGATTTGAGGTATGGGTTTTGTGCAGCTAGTGTAGGGGAGTTCGCCATCAACAAATCGCCCGTCAAAACCTCTCGGATCGCTCATTTTTGGTTCTTCTCAATCGCCCCTGTTCGCGCGCAGAAACAGAGCTCCTGTTCGCCGAGCTCGCGTGCGCAGAAGCAGCCCAGCCGCCGAGCTAGCGCGCTCGCTCTCGCCCACCTCCGTGTCGCGTCGCGCATCGCTGGGCGCCAGCCGAGCCTCGCGCCGCCCCCTACATCGTCCGCGCGCCCCGCGTTCACGCCCGCCGCCGTCGCATGCGCCAGTAGCGCCACGCGCGCCATTCCTCACGCACCCGGTAGCGCCCCACTCAGCCGCCTTTGCCCCGTTCGTGCAATCGACTGTTCGGGAGTTCGGCGCGCCCTCGTGAGTTGCTCCCGAGCTGAGCCTCGTTTATTTTATTATATTTAGGCCTATTGTGTGATTTTTGTTGTGATTGATAGGTTCTCGGTAGCTAGTTCGGGTTCGTTCGCAATTTAGGATTTCGTGTCAAATTGTCCCCGACCAAGGTAAGGATTTCTTACCGGAGTTGTGTGGACCCTGCGATATTATATGTGATTGCTGATTGATTGCTTGTTTGTGTTTATTGACATATTTAGCAATAGGTGCTCGTTTATGAATTCCCGGTTAGCATGATTGTCCTGATTAATTCTCATGTTAATCCATGCTAGGTTGTTCCTTTCTGGCATGCTCGTATCTGTTCCTTTCTTCGTAGTATCATGCTAGGCTCGTTGTATTCTTAATGAGCACGTATTGGATTTTATGGAATTGTTTGCTGATTGCTAAGGCAGGTTAGAGTGGCAGGTAGATAGCATCATCTGGGCCGGGTGCATAAAGTACCTTGCATCCACGACAGGGACGTATGAGATGGAGCTCCGCCCTGATCCCGTTAGGGAATAGCTAACCCTAACGGCTGGCCCTGCAATCTTGGGTGAGGGTGGCAGACTGTTAAATGCCCCAACCGTCGGGATGATGACTTGGCATTGCCTCGACCCCGACAGTCGGCACGTCCTTAGCGTGTTCGGCCGTAGCCCCTGATTGCCACCTGTTATGGTAAGGGCAGCTTCCTGGTGTAAGCCTACCACGACCCGTTTCCTTAGCCTCAGGTGCGGTGAAAAGCTAAAGTTCGTTCCTAGACGGTTTGTTTCAAGGATTTGGCATAAACGTGTTATGTAAACTATTCCAATGCTGCCTCACAATGTTTCGAGAGAGAAAACCAAAAAACTCGGATAGATTTATGCGTTGAAAGCCTAAAGTTCGTCCCGAGTGTGTTTTTTCGATTATTTGGCGCAAACATTTCACGCAAAATATTCCAATGTTGCATTACGATGTTCCGGGAGCTAAGAAAAAAAATCGGATAGATTTCGGCGTTTAAAACCTAAAGTTCGTTCCAAGAGTTTTTTTTTTTTTGCGTTTTTGGCAAAAACGTTTAATGTAATCTATTCTTATATCGCATCAACCTGTTTCGCGAGGTAAAACCAAAAACATCGGAAGGATTTATGCGTTGAAAACCTAAAGTTCATCCCTAGACCGTTTGTTTCAAGGATTTGGCATAAACCTTTGATATAAACTATTCCCATGCTGCATCACAATGTTTCGGTAGCGAAAACCAAAAAATTCGGATAAATTTATACGTTGAAAGCCTAAACTTCATCTCGAGAGTGTTTGTTTCGATTATTTGGCGCAAACGTTTCATGCAAAATATTCTAATGTTGCGTTACGATGTTCCGGGAGCTAAGACAAAGCAGCTCGGGTAGATTTCAGCCTTTAAAACCTAAAGTTTGTGCCAAAAGTGTTTGTTTCATGTTTTTGGTAACAACGTTCAATGTAAACTATTCTAATGTCGCATCAACCTGTTTCGCGAGGTAAAACCAAAAACATCGGAAGGATTTATGCGTTGAAAACCTAAAGTTGGTCCCTAGATTGTTTGTTACAAGGATTTGGCATAAACGTTTGATGTAAACTATTCCAATGCTGCCTCACAATGTTTCGAGAGAGAAAACCAAAAAACTCGGATAGATTTATGCGTTGAAAGCCTAAAGTTCGTCCCGAGTGTGTTTTTTCGATTATTTGGCGCAAACGTTTCACGCAAAATATTCCAATGTTGCATTACGATGTTCCGGGAGCTAAGAAAAAAAATCGGATAGATTTCGGCGTTTAAAACCTAAAGTTCGTTCCAAGAGTTTTTTTTTCGCGTTTTTGGCAATAAGGTTTAATGTAATCTATTCTTATATCGTATCAACCTGTTTTGCGAGGTAAAACCAAAAACATCGGAAGGATTTATGCGTTGAAAACCTAAAGTTCGTCCCTAGACCATTTGTTTCAAGGATTTGGCATAAACGTTTGATATAAACTATTCCCATGCTGCATCACAATGTTTCGGGAGCGAAAACCAAAAAAAATCGGATAAATTTATACGTTGAAAGCCTAAACTTCATCTCGAGAGTGTTTGTTTCGATTATTTGGCGCAAACGTTTCATGCAAAATATTCTAATGTTGCGTTACGATGTTCCGGGAGCTAAGACAAAACAGCTCGGGTAGATTTCATCGTTTAAAACCTAAAGTTTGTGCCAAAATTGTTTGTTTCAAGTTTTTGGTAACAACGTTCAATGTAAACTATTCTAATGTCGCATCAACATGTTTCGCGAGGTAAAACCAAAAACATCGGAAGGATTTATGCGTTGAAAACCTAAAGTTGGTCCCTAAATTGTTTGTTACAAGGATTTGGCATAAACGTTTGATGTAAACTATTCCAATGCTGCATCACAATGTTTCGGGAGGGAAAACCAATAAACTCGGATAGATTTATGTGTTGAAAGCCTAAAGTTCGTCCTGAGAGTGTTTGTTTCGATTCTTTTGCGCAAACGTTTCACGCAAAATATTCCAATGTTGCATTACGAAGTTCCGAAAGCTAAGAAAAAATAACTTTGATAGATTTCTTCGTTTAAAATCTAAAGTTCGTGCCAAGAGTGTTTGTTACGAGTTTTTGGCAACAACGTTCAATGTAAACAATTCTAATGTCGCATCAACCTGTTTCGCGAGGTAAAGACAAAAACATCGGAAGGATTTATGCGTTGAAAAGCTAAAGTTCGTTCCTAGACGGTTTGTTTCAAGGATTTGGCATAAACGTTTGATGTAAACTATTCCAATGCTACCTCACAATGTTTCGGGAGATAAAACCAAAAAACTCGGATAGATTTATGCGTTGAAAGCCTAAAGTTCGTCCCGAGTGTGTTTTTTCGATTATTTGGCACAAACGTTTCACGCAAAATATTCCAATGTTGCATTACGATGTTCCGGGAGCTAAGAAAAAAAATCGGATAGATTTCGGCGTTTAAAACCTAAAGTTCGTTCCAAGAGTTTTTTTTTTGCGTTTTTGGCAAAAACGTTTAATGTAATCTATTCTTATATCGCATCAACCTGTTTCGCGAGGTAAAACCAAAAACATCGGAAGGATTTATGCGTTGAAAACCTAAAGTTCGTCCCTAGACCGTTTGTTTCAAGGATTTGGCATAAACGTTTGATATAAACTATTCTCATGCTGCATCACAATGTTTCGGGAGCGAAAACCAAAAAATTCGAATTAATTTATACGTTGAAAGCCTAAACTTCATCTCGAGAGTGTTTGTTTCGATTATTTGGCGCAAACGTTTCATGTAAAATATTCTAATGTTGCGTTACAATGTTCCGGGAGCTAAGACAAAATAGCTCGGGTAGATTTCAGAGTTTAAAACCTAAAGTTTGTGCCAAAATTGTTTGTTTCAAGTTTTTGGTAACAACGTTCAATGTAAACTATTCTAATGTCGCATCAACCTGTTTCGCGAGGTAAAACCAAAAACATCGGAAGGATTTATGCGTTGAAAACCTAAAGTTGGTCCCTAGATTGTTTGTTACAAGGATTTGGCATAAACGTTTGATGTAAACTATTCCAATGCTGCATCACAATGTTTCGAGAGGGAAAACCAATAAACTCGGATAGATTTATGCGTTGAAACCCTAAAGTTTGTCCTGAGAGTGTTTGTTTCGATTCTTTTGCGCAAACGTTTCACGCAAAATATTCCAATGTTGCATTACGAAGTTCCGGGAGCTAAGAAAAAATAACTTTGATAGATTTTTGCGTTTAAAACCTAAAGTTCATGCCAAGAGTGTTTGTTACGCGTTTTTGGCAACAACGTTCAATGTAAACAATTCTAATGTCGCCTCAACCTGTTTCGCGAGGTAAAGACAAAAACATCGGAAGGATTTATGCGTTGAAAAGCTAAAGTTCGTTCCTAGACGGTTTGTTTCAAGGATTTGGCATAAACGTTTGATGTAAACTATTCCAATGCTGCCTCACAATGTTTCGGGAGAGAAAACCAAAAAACTCGGATAGATTTATGCGTTGAAAGCCTAAAGTTCGTCCCGATAGTGTTTGTTTTTAATTAGCTTCTGATCCTAAGTTGAATTACTCTAGTTTAGTTTGTGAAAGTTGATTGTTGAATTGGTTTTATAACAAGTTTAAAGCAAGATTGCACCAAATTCTTAGACCAGCCCTTACATCTTTGACCTAGTACCAAAAGCCTACCTTTGAGTGTTAAACACGAGTGTCCCGAGTGAAATATTTGTGAGAAGTGTGGAGAGGTCCATTTTGATATTTGCAACATGTCACATAATGAGGAAAAAACACCACAGGTTCCGGATGTTAGTGTTGCTATTCTTCAAGCCCTTCAAGGTATGATGGAAATGATGAGGGAAGATAGAGAGGAAAGGAGAACACATAAGCGACGAGAAGAACGAGTATTGCAAGATGATGAAGGTATGTTAGACTTGGTTGGACAAGAGAGACTAGGTGGAGGAAGAGGTCATGCAAGGGGAGGAAGAAATAATCATGCAAATATCATGCAACCTAGGAGGATAGAAAGAATGCACGAAGATAGAGAAGCTGGAGTTAAACTCAAAATTCCACCCTTTAGTGGAACGGCGGACTCTGAGGCATACTTGCAATGGGAAAGAAAAATAGAACATGTGTTTGATTGTAATTCATATAGTGAGAACAAAAAGATGAAACTTGCTATTGTCGAATTCACAAACCATGCCGGTGAATGGTATCAACATCTCAAATCCGAAAGAAGAAGAAAAGAGGAGGATCCAATAGAGACATGGGAAGAACTTAAAGAAGCTATGAGAAAGAGGTATGTTCCCAAACATTATGAAAGAGATTTGAAAACTAAATTGCAAGCATTGAGGCAGGGAACAAAAAGTGTGGCTGAATATTATCAAGAGATGGAGTCATTGATGGAAAGAGCAAAAATACGAGAGGACGAGGAGGACACCATGTCTAGGTTTCTTGGAGGTTTAAATCGAGAAATTGCTCATCCGGTTGATAGGAATCCACCACCTTACCTTGAAGATATGTATCATTATGCCATAAAAATTGAAGCTCAATTGAAGGAAGAAAGGGAGCATTCGAAAAGGTATTCATCTAAAACTCATACTTTTTCAAATTCTAATACTTGGAGCAAGGATAGTTTTATGCATAGGAATGAATCAATGCAACAAAAAGGAAAGTTTGTGGCTGCCAAAAGAGTAGAGGCCGAGAGCTCCAATACTAAAAAGAATGAAGTTTCAAAGGAGGTAAGGGAGAAGTCTAGTTCTATTCAATGTTGGAAGTGCAAAGGATTTGGGCACATGAGCAAGGAATGTGTCAATAAAAGAGTTATGGTGATAAGAAATGGTGTAATTGATTCGGATGATGATTGTGAGGAGCATGATGAAGAACTTGAGGCAGAATATGGAGCACATGATGATGAGTACATTGAAGAAGGTAACTTCATTTCTTTGGTCACAAGAAGGGTACTTAATGTGCAAATTAAAGAAGAAAAAGTTGAAGATCAAAGGGAAAACTTGTTTCATACAAGATGCTTGGTTAAAGGAAACCCATGTAGTGTGGTAATTGATAGTGGAAGTTGTACAAATGTGGTGAGTAGCTTTCTTGTTAAAAGACTCCAACTAACTACTCGTCCACATTCGAAACCATACAAGCTTCAATGGTTGACCAACAAAGGAGAGCTTAAGGTAAACTCTCAAGCTCTTATTCCTTTTACTTTGGGAAGATATAAAGATGAAGTTCTTTGTGATGTTGTACCTATGCATGCGGGGGATATTTTGTTAGGCCGACCTTGGCAATATGATAGAGAGGTCACTTGATAAGGCAACCCTAATTCTCAGCCCAAAGATCCAAGCTTATGATGAAGCAAGAACCCTTGAATTAAGAGATTAACACCTCCTTATAGATTTGGGAACAACCAAGAGAAAAGGCTAGAATTTGATTACCCCTTAAGATCAATGATCTAGAAGCAAGATATGGAAGATCTTGTTCTAGATTGAGTCACTCCACAACCAAGCTTGATCAAGGCTGGATTGAATGGCTCAAATGCATTCTATCACAAGATTGCAAGGGAAACTTAGAAAAAGAGACAAAGAACATGCCCAAAAATTCTAAGAAAATGATCTCTTGTAGAGAGCTAATTTTCATTCAATCAAAATCTGAGTTTTACAACTTACTTCATGGCTATTTATAGCCTATGAAAGTTAAACCTAAAATAAAGAAAACCAACATAATTACCATAATGCCATTGTTGCAAAATATAACCTAAAACATTAAAAACAAGATTTTAAACATAGACTTGCATAAAAGCTCCTAAAATCTGAAAATTGATGTTTGTGTTGCCAACTCTAACATTTGTATTTCCCCTTGTCGAATGATTAAGACATTTAAATCAAGTCAAATGTCATTAATTCCATGGACAACTTCAATCTTGCATACATTGACTTCCAAAGCATCAAATGGTTCCTCTTCCCTTGAAATGGTCTCTAGCACATGAAATGAATTTTGAATTGAAGCTATCCACTGTCGAAGGTGAAGAATGAATGCTTGTTGAATCTTCTTTGCTTTGGATCGTGTAATAGGTCCAAGTGCAACTTGTGGAACTCCATGATCCTTATCATCTTCCCCCTCTTCGAAAGGATTCGTCCTCGAATCTGGAAAATCATCACCTACATCAAAAGGACTCAAGTCAAGAACATTAAAAGTAGAACTCACCTGAAAAGTCACCGGAAGATCGATTTTGTAGGCATTGTTGTTAATCCTCTCAAGGGCTTGGAAAGGACCATCTCCTCTTGCATGTAACTTGGTCTTCCTTTGAGATGGAAATCTCTCCTTTCGAAAATGAACCCAAACCCAATCTCCTGGTTTAAAAATGAGTTCCTTTCGTCCTTTGTTAATTCGCGAAGCAACTTGGAAATTTTGTTTCTCAATTCTCTCTTTCACATCCTTGTGCAAATTCTTGATCAAATCTGCCTTATTTGTTGCTTTGCATCACTCACAAAAACATTAGACGGAATAGGAAGCAAATCAAGAGGTGTAAGTGGATTAAATCCATAAACAACTTCAAAAGGAGAACAATGAGTGGTACTATGAATTGCTCTATTGTATGCAAACTCTACAAATGGCAAGCATTCCTCCCAAGACTTAATGTTCTTAGAAATAATAGCTCTAAGCAAAGTTCCTAAAGTTCTATTAACCACCTCGGTTTGCCCATCGGTTTGAGGATGACATGTGGTTGAAAACAGTAGTTTAGTGCCTAATTTACCCCATAATACTTTCCAAAAGTGACTTAAAAATTTAACATCCCTATCACTAACAATAGTTTTAGGAATTCCATGTAATCTTACTACTTCTCTAAAGAAAATATCAGCCACTTGCTTTGCATCATCCGTTTTGTTACATGCTATAAAATGAGCCATTTTACTAAATCTATCAACCACAACAAAAATACTATCTTTACCCCTTTTGATTCGCGGCAAACCAAGGATAAAATCCATAGATATATCAGTCCATGGTTCATTAGGTACATTCAAAGGAGTATACAATCCATTTGGTTGGGTTCTAGACTTAGCCGCTATGAATTTAAAACATTGACTACAAACCTTATGAACATCATGTTTCATCTTAGGCCAAAAAAAATGTTCATGCAACATATCATAAGTTTTATGAATCCCAAAATGTCCCATTAAGCCACCACCATGGGCCTCTTTCACAAGTAAATCTCTTATAGAACAATTAGGAACACAAAGTTTATTTTTCTTAAACAAATATTCATGAAAGACATAATAATCATCCAAAACTTTTCCAACTCGACAAGATGCAAAAATTGGTCCAAAATCTTTGTCATTTATATAGCTCTTTAATGTGCTCAAATCCAAGAATTTTTGCAATAAGAAGAGAAGTAAAGAGATTGTACCTTCTTGACAATGCATCAGCCACGATATTATCTTTACCTTGCTTATATTTGATCACATAGGAAATGTTTCAATAAATTCTACCCACTTTGCATGCCGGCGGTTCAATTTACTTTGACCCTTAAGATGCTTCAAGCTCTCATGATCAGTGTGAATCACGAACTCTCTAGGCCATAAGTAGTGTTGTCATACCGCAATGTACGAACTAAAGCAAACAATTCTTTATCATAGGTAGGATAGTTCAATGTCACCCCATTTAGTTTTTCACTAAAGTACATCAAAGGCCTTCCATCTTGCATTAAAACAAAGCACCTATGCCCAAACCACTTGCATCACACTCAATTTCAAATGTCTTTTCAAAGTTAGGCAAGACAAGCAATGGTGCATTGGTTAATTTCTCCTTAAGTTCATTAAAGGCTTTATCTTGCATTTCCCCATTGGAACACAACATTTTTTTACCAAATCATTCAATGGTGCAAATATGGTACTAAAGTCCTTTATAAACCGCCTATAAAAGCTAGCTAACCCATGAAAACTCCTTACCTCACTTGCATTTGTTGGCGTTGGCCAATCGCGAATTGCCTTAACTTTCTCAATGTCCACTTCTACTCCATTTTTACCAACTATAAATCCAAGAAAGTTAACTTTTTCCATGCAAAAACAACACTTATTCAAATTAGCATAAAGTTCCTCATTTCTAAGTGTAGTTAGAAACAGACCTAACATGTTCGACATGTTCAAGCAAAGTCTTTGAATAAATTAGAATATCATCAAAATACACAACAACATACTTTCCTAGATATTCTCTCAAAACATAGTTCATTAAACGCATAAATGTGCTAGGAGCATTAGTTAGTCCAAAAGGCATAACAAGCCATTCATACAACCCAAACTTAGTTTTGAAAGTCGTTTTCCATTCATCACCTACATGCATTCTAATTTGATGATATCCAGATTTTAAATCAATCTTTGTAAATAAGCACGAACCATGCAATTCATCAAACATATCATCTAGTCTAGGAATAGGATGTCGATACTTTATGAAAGTGATTTTGTTGATGGCTCTACAATCCACACACATGCGCCAAGTTCCATCTTTCTTTGGCACCAATATGACAGTCATGAGCATGGACTCAAACTCTCTCGTACATAGCCTTTATCAATGAGCTCCTCCACTTGTCTTTGAATTTCCTTGGTCTCGGTTGGATTGGCTCTATAAGGTGGCCTATTGGGAATGACACCCTGAATGAAGTCTATTTTGTGTTCAATTCCTCGAATGGGAGGTAGTCCTTTAGGTACTTCATCTTGGAACACATCCTCAAATTCTGTAAAAGAGATTGAAACACACTAGGCAAAGAAAGAGTATTATCGTTAGAAGCCAAATATCCTTCCTTGTACATAAGCACAAAGATTGGTTTTGGGAAAACATTGCCCTTCTCACCTCTCCCACTCTAGCAAAACAGCTCACTTTTTTTTTGACTTTTTTCATTTTCATCACTTTTTCACTCTCCCTACCACTTTTTTTCTCTTTTTTTTTTTCGCTATTTTCTCACTCACTTCTTTTTTTCTTTTTAATTCTTTTCTTCATACTCTCTCTTTTTCCTCCAACTTCAGTTGATCAATATATACATCATTAGAACTTAAAGGTACAAGAGTTGTTTTTCTTCCATCTTTTGTGAAAGAATACCTATTCAAATAACCATCATACATGACATTCCTATCAAATTGCCAAGGTCTACCAAGCAATATATCTCCAAATGAGCATAGGTAACACATCACAAAGAATCTCATCTTGATATTTTCCTAAAGAAAAAGTAATTAAAGCTTGAGAAACTACCTTCATTGCCCCACTATCATTGAGCCATTGGAGCTTGTATGGTTTAGGATGGTGTTGAATTGGAATTTGCAACCTCTTGATAAAAATGTACTTACGACGTTGGTGCAACTTCCACTATCAATAACAAGACTACAAGGAGTCCCATTAACGAGACATCGTGTATGGAATAAGTTGTCTCTTTGGTCATCAACATCATTCTCCTTAATTTGAGTGGTAAGGAGTCTTCTTGTTACAAGGGCCAAATGACTCCCATCTTCCAATTCCTCCTCATTCTCATTTTCTTTTCATCAATTAACTCATCTTCGTCATTGTCCTCTCCATCGGTGACAACTTGTCCATTTTAATGATCATGACTCTCTTGTTAGGACAATCACGACTAATATGTCCACTCCCTTGACATTTCCAACATTTGATATCTCTATTTCTCTCTCGAACCTCCTTATATCCTTCCATTTTATCCTTGCCTTTAGAACTTTCGGCATTGTCCTTTTGTCAAACTCATACTTGCCTTTTGGCTTCAAATCAACCTTATCATTATTTGCATTCTTTTTCCAATTATTGGCGTAAAAAGTAGTAGACTTAGAAGAAGAGTACCTCTTGGAATTCTCCTTCTCCCATGCTAATTGTCCTTCAATTTTGACAAAGAAGGTGTAACAATTCCTTCATATCAAAGTAAGGTTGTCTATCAACTTGATGAGCCAATTGTCGGTTCAACCCGCCAAGGAACCTAGCCATTGTATCCTCCTCATCTTCGTTAATGCATGCTCTGTTCATAAGGACCTCCATTTCCTTGTAATAATCCTCTACACTTTTGGATCCTGTTGCAAAGTATAGAGCTTTTGCTTGAGTTCTCGAGAATAATGTTTAGGAATGTACCTTTTTCTCATTAGTGTCTTCAACTCCTCCCATGTTTCAATTGGTTCTTCAAAATTTCTCCTCCATTCGGATTTCAAAGAAGCCCACCAAATATTGGCATAATCACAAAATTCAAAGAACGGCAAGTTTCAACTTCCTTTCTTCACTAAAGTTGTTGCAATCGAAAACATGCTCAATTTTGCTCTCATATTGCAAATACTCCTCCGGATCAGATTTCCCATGGAAAGTAGGAATTTTAAGCTTTACTCCCCCTACTCCTCTTTCATATTGGTTCTCCCTTTCGACCCTTCTAGGTGCTATAATTTCCCTACCCCCTCTTCTTCCTCCTCGTTCCCCTCGACCTAAAACTCTCCCTCCCCATGGATTGTATCCCGCTAAGAGGTTAACATTATCTTCTCCATCTTCATTTTCAACTCCTTCATAATTAAAGTTATCCTCCCTCCCTTGAGGATTTCCTAAAGCTACTTCCATTCGCTCCAACCTATCGCTTAAGGAATTAACAACTTGAGTTAAACGATTAATGACCCCACTTTGAGCTTCTCTCCACCTAGCTTCACTAATCTCCTCTCCATCTCTCCCATCTTGATTCATGGTTGTAAAATAGTAAAATATATATGAAGGACCTCACACACTCAACTCATCAATTTTACACTCGGGCGCTCGTGTTTATCACACACAAAGGTAGGCTATTTGGGAAAGTGGCTAAAGTTTGATAAAGGTAGGCTAATATGGATAAAGCAAATCTTGTGATAGTGAGCCTTACAAATCAGCCAAGACAAGAAAAATTATGAAATAACAAAATCAAGAACAAAAAGAAATAGAAAGAAAGATAAATGTTCAGATTTTTTTTTTTCCGGATATATGGAACACTCAGAAGGAAACAAACAAATGGACGTTTGAAATTACTAATTTGAGTAAATGGCCTTCTTGAAGAATATAGATAACACACCGATCTAAATTTTTGTAGATGGACAATTTGACAAATTCGATCGTTAGCAAGGTGTTATAACTGGAAACAACAGTAGGCACATGGATAAAAATAAAAGATAAAATCAATTCAAATATAGGGTTGGCCACAAGGATATAATGAAATCAAATCTAGAGTAGGCCACAAGGAATTTGATGGAAAAGAAAGATAAATATCTGGCAATTTTTTTTTTTTTTTTCGGGTAAATTACACACTGAAAAAGAAATCCACAAACGAATGCTTTACGATGCTAATTTGAATAAGTCGTCTTCTTAAGGATTAAAGATAACGTACACATCTAAATATTTGCAGAAGAACAGTTTGTCAAATTTGATCGTTATCGAGGTATTACAATCGAAAATATAAGCATTCAATGCAACAGTTTAAAATTGGACAAGAATAATTCAAGATCGAACCATGAACTTTTTTTTTTTTTTTTTTATAGATCCAACAATGATGAAAAAAACAGAGAAAAAGATCTGAACAAGAAGATGAACGAATTGCTGAAAGTTAAAGATAAAATCAAATCTAGAGCCGGCCACAAAGATGCAACCTATGCTCGATATACCAAATGATAAGGCAACCCTAATTCTCACCCAAAGATCCAAGCTTATGATGAAGCAAGAACCCTTGAATTAAGAGATTAACACCTCCTTATAGATTTGGGAACAACCAAGAGAAAAGGCTAGAATTTGATTACCCCTTAAGATCAATGATCTAGAAGCAAGATATGGAAGATCTTGTTCTAGATTGAGTCACTCCACAACCAAGCTTGATCAAGGCTGGATTGAATGGCTCAAATGCATTCTATCACAAGATTGCAAGGGAAACTTAGAAAAAGAGACAAAGAACATGCCCAAAAATTCTAAGAAAATGATCTCTTGTAGAGAGCTAATTTTCATTCAATCAAAATCTGAGTTTTACAACTTACTTCATGGCTATTTATAGCCTATGAAAGTTAAACCTAAAATAAAGAAAACCAACATAATTACCATAATGCCATTGTTGCAAAATATAACCTAAAACATTAAAAACAAGATTTTAAACATATACTTGCATAAAAGCTCCTAAAATCTGAAAATTGATGTTTGTGTTGCCAACTCTAACATTTGTATTTCCCCTTGTCGAATGATTAAGACATTTAAATCAAGTCAAATGTCATTAATTCCATGGACAACTTCAATCTTGCATACATTGACTTCCAAAGCATCAAATGGTTCCTCTTCCCTTGAAATGGTCTCTAGCACATTAAATGAATTTTGAATTGAAGCTATCCACTGTCGAAGGTGAAGAATGAATGCTTGTTGAATCTTCTTTGCTTTGGATCGTGTAATAGGTCCAAGTGCAACTTGTGGAACTCCATGATCCTTATCATCACTTTTGATGGATTGAGAAATAAGTGTACTTTTACTTTGAGTGGAAAAAAATTTACTTTACTTCCATTGTCACCATATGAAGTACATTGTGATCAATTGAAATTAGAAAAGAAAAGAAAAGAATTTGAAGAACAAGAGAGGAGAGAAGAAAGTAAGGTAAGAGAGAAGAGTGAAAAAAGAGAGAAAAGTGAGGGGCAAAAGGTGAGTGACAATAAAGAGAGAAAAAAGAGTGATTTTGAGGAAAAAAGAAAGAATGTGAGTTTGGTTATACAAAAAAGGGAAGTGAGGAAAGTTTTAGCTCAAGAACCAAAATTTGTACTTATGTGCAAAGGGATGTTGTAACGGCCCGGAAATTTCATCCGCTGGAAAAATTATGAGTCGATTTGAATGGGATCGGGAATTTTGGTGAAGGCATTTGGGCTTGGAAGAATGTGGAAATAAATAAGGAATTAAATAGCGCGTCGAGTGAGATTCGAGCCAGGGACGTGTCGCGGGCTAGGCGGTGGGCGCGCCACAAATGAGCCACCGCGCAAGACGCTTGTTAATCTAAACGCGCTTTCTAATACTTATGCTTGTTTTCGGGCGGTTGGTATAAAACCCACCGCGAGCCTTCTTCCCCATTTCTCCTTCTTCTCTTAGATTCCTTCTTCAACCGACAGCGATTCCTCTCGCGATTTCTCCCCTCTCTAGCTCCGATTCGACCGAGCTCGTCTTCCCCAGTTCGAAGTCGATCCATTTCCGGGCTGAAGGTAAGTTTTTTTTTCTTCTTCTTCTTCTCTCCTTCAATCCGAATCCCCTGTTTTCGACTTCGATTTTCCGGCCATGTTGAAGCGAGTTGCTGGGTGGTTTTTGTGCAGCTGTAGTAGGGGAGTTCGACCAACAACAAATCGTTCGTCAAATTTTCTCCAATCGCCCAAATTCGCGTTCTTCTTCCATCGCTCGAGTTCGCCAAATCGGTGCCTCGTCGCACCCACCGCCGAGCCTCGCCAAGACACCACGCGCGCGCCCTCGCGACTTTGCATCGCTCATGGCGAAGCAGCCCTGCCAGCGTCCGTCGCTGCCGCCGAGCCGTGCCGCCGAGCCGTGTCGCTAAGCCGCACCCGCCGCCACTGTCAGCGTCCCCGTCACTGCTGAGCCGAGCCGCCAAGCCAAGCTGAGCCGAGCCGAGCCGCACCGAGCTGAGTGAGAGCCGAGCTGAGCCTATTTATTTTATTTTATTATATTTAATTTAATTTAGAATTTTGTGTGTAATTGTGTTGTGATGGATAGGTTCTCGATAGCTAGTTCGGGTTCGCTCACACTCTAGGTTTTCGTGTAATCGTCCCCACCAAGGTAAGGATTTCTTACCGAGTTGTGTGGACCTGCGATATTATATGTGATTGCCGATTGATCGCTTGTTTGTGTTTATTGACATGTGTAGCTAGGTATTCTATTCGAATTCCCGATTAGCATGATTTTCCTGATTTAATTCTCATGTTAATCCATGATAGGTTGTTCCTTTCTAGCATGCTCGTGATCTGCATTCCTTGCTTCGTAGTATCATGCTAGGCTCGTTGTATTCTTATTGAGCACGTATTGGATTTTATGGAATTGTTTGTCGCTTTGCTAGGCAAAGTAGAATTGCAGGTAGATAGCATCATCCGGGCCTGATGCATAAAGTACCTTACATCCATGGCAGGGACGTCGAGCATGTCATTTCGTCCCTGGACCCCGTGAGGGAATAGCTAACCCAAGCGGTAGGCCCTGCAATCTTGGGTGAGGGTGGCAGACTGTTAAATGCCCCAACCGTCGGGATGATGACTTGGCATTGCCTCGTCCCCGGCAGTAGGCACGTCCTCAGCGTGTTCGGCCATAGCTCCTGATTGCCACCTGTTAAGCTAAGGGCGGCTTCCTAGTGTAAGCCTACCACGACCCGTTTCCTTAGCCTCAGGTGCGGTGGTTCATGCTGACATAGTTTACGTGTCCAGGTCTCACACCCCTATGTAAGTGACACCGATCCAAAGATTTAGTTAGGCGTGGTGATCGGACATGGGCAAACTTGCCTCTAGACTGCACCCCCATGGTTCGCAGCAGAGCACGCGGTGCATGCTTAGGCTCATTACAGTAGCCGACCGAGCTCTCCTCGGGATCTTGAGCCGTGTACCTTTCGTTGACAATAGACAGCCGAGGCCGGGACTTGTTTCTCGTATAGGGCGACTTATGTATTGGATCTGTGGTGATATTATTCCGACTAAGACCTTAAATTGGCATCCGAGGCCCAAGTGTGGGCTAAGCTATGTGCTCTATTCTGTGTTTATATTCATAGCTTGCATACGCTCATCGAGATGACCATGTATATCGTATTGTACCCCTGGTTGGGGATTCTTACCGAGTAATTTGTTACTCACCCTTATTCTCGTGGTTTTCCACGGTGTAATCGTGGTGCGCGACAGATGCCTGAAGGAGGAGCCGTGATCATGGGGCCCGCTCTTCCAACTCGATTTTTGTATTATGACTCTTTGTGTTTTGTTTTCCCTCAATGCATGTAGCGCACACGGAGCCCTAGGATGTTTTGTAAATATTTGTGGATTCCAAAGATTTTGTATCCGAATGTGTTTTGAATGGTTTTTAGTAAATCTCTGATCGTAGTAAACTTTGGAAATGTATTTATCTTGGAACAGTGCTTTGAAACAGGGGACAGTTCCAGGAAATTGTCTAGTTTTTAAAGGGGTTATTTTGAATGTTTTTGTTTTAATTGGAATCCGAAATCATGTCCTGCTTAAATGTCCTTTACTTTGAATGCATGCATTGGGATAAGGGCCCATTTAGTGCCCCATTCGGCCGGTCCTCACACGCTTGGTATCGAGCTCGAGTCATAAATTCGTAGTATGGCTCTTGTTGTTGTAGGTCGTTTTCCCATGATCACTAGCACTCCGGCGGTCATCAGTACGCCTAAGTTTACTATTTGTTGTTAAAAAGGGTTAAGAATTTACAATACCGTCATCTAGTGTATGCCTTGTGTAGTATTGTGGAGCGGAGACGAGCGGTGTTCTCGACTCGTTATTGGTTTGGGTGTAGATTGCCAAAGATGTCGCTTACCCGCGCGGAAGAGGACGCCCAAGAGGAGGCCGAGGTGTCGTGGATCGGATCGACACCGCAGGACTTCGTCCCAAGCCGAGATCGATAGCATTCCGCCTCGTAGCTCCCCCCGTTGAGCCCAGAGTAGGCATTGAGGCGACTATGAGCCGTGAGATCGCTCTCCCGGAGCAGAACTTGCTAATTCTATGAGGTCTATGGTGGTCGACTGCTGAGTGGCCGATGGCGAGACCCGTGCTTTGTTGGCGCAGCAGCGGAAGAGTCCTGCTCGGATCGAGCAAACACTCGTTTTGTTTCAAAGAGGCGCAAAGAAGACTCCCACCTCCACAGAGCCAGCACCTTTGAGGCGTATGGCGGAAGGTGCCGATGAGCTTGGTAAATGGTTGAAGGATTTCGTAAAGTGGAACCCTGATAAGTTTGACGCCACAGGTGATGCTTTAGCAGCAGCCAGATGGATTGCCCATTTGGAGTACACCTTCCTGATTATGGTGTGCCCCGATGTTCAGAGGCCGAGGTGTGCAAACCATGTGTTAGGGGCGAGCTAGATGGTGGTGGGAGTCCGCCTGAGTGAGAGACCACTGGTCTCCACTGCTACCCGGGAGTTCTTCAAGACAGAATTTAAAGCCAAGTACATTAGTGATGAGGCTCAAGAGAAGATGGTAGCGCTTTTCCGAATCTGCAGCAGGTTCTCGATTCTATAGAGGAGTACGAGAGGAAGTTTTCTGAGTATGGCTATTTTGCTCATGCCGATATAGCAACCCCGAGTTGAAAATTCGGAAGTTCATTTCTCGTCCGAGGCAGGTGTGTCTCAGATGTCCGGCAGAGGCTCCTAGCACTTATGCTAGAGTTGTTCAACCTAGCCACTATTTACAATGGAAAGTATCTTGTTGAGCGAATTGTTGCCGCCCCGGCTCAGTATCTGTCCCACTGTGGTGGGACAGAAAGAGGAGGTTTGACTTCCGAGGAGGCGGCCGCCGCCGTGGGACAAATTCGAACCGGATCGGCGTAGGGTTCCGGCTCATTTCACCTCGCAAAGAGGCGGTCCCGAGCAGATTCCCGCTTGTGCTACTTATGGAGAGCCCACCTTGGAGCTTGTCGACCGCCCGTGCTATGTTTTCGATGTGGAAGAGGGGGCATGTGGCCTGCTTTGCGATCACCACTATGGCGATTCGGCTGCAGGCAGCAGCAGAGGCAGGTCGTGTTTGCTACGAACCGCCAGAGGCCGAGCGCGCGGATGCCGCAGCGGCGGTGCACGCTTCTTGTTTTGGATCATTGTGCATTTGTCTTGTTTGACTGCAGTTCTACGCACTCGCTTGTATCCAGATTGTTTGGTCGAGCATGCTAGGTTGAGATTAGAGCCTCTAGGTTTTGAATTATTTGTTGCAACTCCTTCGGGAGTTAATATGTTAGCAAAAGATAAGGTTAAGGATGGCCGGATCGAGATATCCGGAGAGTTGCTGGTAGCTACGCTCATAGTTCTACCCATGAGTGGTTTCGATGTGATTCTTGGTATGGAGCGGTTAGCCGCTAACCACGCATTGATTCACTGCCACTGGAAGGAAGTAGTGTTCAGCCGCGGGTCGGCCCAGCCTTCAAGTTTCGTGGAGTTCAGGGTGGAGTTTGCCCGCCGATGGTGTCAGCTGTGAAAGCTCGTCGTTTGCTAGCTCATGGAGCTTGGGGCTACCTAGCCAAATTGTCCGGAGAGAGCCGTCCCTCACTGACTATTGATCAAGTGCCCGTTGTGCGAGAGTTTGCGGATGTGTTTCCTGAGGAGTTACCGGGGTTGCCCCCGAAGAGAGAGGTTGACTTCACAATTGAGCTCGAGCCGTGGACCCTCCTATCTTGAAGGCTCCGTGATCGTATGGCGCCACCGAGCTAAAGGAATCAAGGTTCATTCACAGGAGATGTTAGATCGAGGATTCATCCGTCCGAGTGTGTCCCGGGGGAGCGCCAATGTTGTTTGTGAAGAAAAAGGATGGTTCGATGCGCCTATGCATTGACTATCGTGAGCTTAATTAGGTGACAGTGAAGAATAAGTATCCGTTGCCCCGTATCGATGATTTGTTCGATCAGCTTCAGGGAGCTTCCGTGTTCTCCAAGATAGATTTGAGATCCGGTATCATCGGGCTATGGATTAGGGACGCCGACATTCCTAAGACAAATGTTCGTGTCTAGATATGGGCACTACGAGTTTGGGGTCATGTCGTTTGGGTTGACTAATGCACCAAAGCAATGCTTCATGGACATGATGGATAGGGTGTTCAAAGCATTTTTGGACAACCGTCATCGTGTTCATTGACGATATTCTGATCTATTCAAGGACCAGGGAGGATCATGCAGAGCATTTGAGGAAAGTGTTGGCAGCCTTGAGGGAAAACCAGCTTTATGCGAAGTTTTCCAAATGTGAGTTCTGGTTGGAACAAGTGGCCTTCCTAGGTCACGTAGTCTCGAGAGATGGTATAGCTGTGGATCCTGCAAAGATTGAGGCCGTGAGTTCGTGGGCCAGGCCGACTACAGTTACCAAGATACGCAGCTTCCTGGGCCTGACAGGTTACTACCGTCGGTTTGTTAAGGACTTTTCCTCCATAGCCTCGCCCCTCACTCGTCTGACGAGGAAGGGTGTCGAGTTTGTTTGGGACGGTAGGTGTGATGAGAGCTTTGCCCGCTCAAGCGCAGCTTTGACTTCAAAGACTGTTGGCAAATCCCAAGGGGACAGGTGGTTTCGTGGTTTATAGCGATGCTTCCAAGTTCGGGTTGGGCTGTGTGTTGATGCAGCACGGGAAGGTCATTGCTTATGCTTCCCGTCAGTTGAAGCCATATGAGTAGAATTATCCGACTCATGATATGGAGTTGGCAGCAGTGGTGTTTGCACTGAAGATTTGGAGGCATTACCTGTATGGTGAGCGGATCCAGATGTTTACCGATCACTAGAGCCTCAAGTATCTGTTTACTCAGAAGGAGTTGAATATGAGACAGAGAAGATGGTTAGAGTTAGTGAAAGATTATGACTGCGAGATTCTGTACCATCCGGGTAAAGCCAATGTTGTAGCCGATGCTCTGAGTAGGAAGACGTCACACTCCGCGGTGTTGTTGAGTTCCCAGCCCAGATTACAGAGAGAGTTCGAGCGGGCTGAGATTGCAGTGTTGTTGGGTGAAGTTACTACCAGAGTAGCTCAGTTGACAGTCCAGCCATCGATTAGACAGCGGATTATTGATAGTCAGCTGAGTGACCCCGCACTTAAAAGATTATTTGACAGAGTTAGTGCTGATGGTGATTTTGATTTTGTGTATTCACCAGACAGTGGGTTGACGTACAGAGGCCGGTTGTGTGTTCCGGATGTCGCAGGATTGCGAACAGAGTTGCTCTCAAAGGCCCACAGTTCTCCGTTTGCTTGGCACCCCTGGGTACCAAGATGTATCGAGATCTTAAGCGCATATTTTGGTGAATGGGTATGAAAAGAGATGTGGCGGAGTTTGTCACGATGTCTCACTTGTCAAGAAGTGAAGGCACCTGTGCAGAGACCACCCGGCTTGAGTTGCAAACACGAGTGTACCTCAAAGGAAGTGGGAAGAGATCTCCATGGACTTTATTTCTGGGTTTGCCGAGGACTCCGAGGAAGTTCTCTCGATTTGGGTGATAGTCGATCGATTGACTAAGAGGGCACACTTCATTCCCTGTAGAGACACTTATACCGTGGAAAAAGGCGCGCTTGTTTTTGGAGCGATCATTCGTTATCACGGTGTGCCCGTGAGGATCGTATCCGACCGTGATTCGAGGTTCACTTCTCGCTTCGAGAGCGCCCGTATGGGTTTAGGCACCGAGTGCGCCAAAAGATGACTTTTTCACCTCGCACCGATGGCCGACCGAGAGGGTGAACCGATTCTCAAGATATGTTGAGGGCTTGTGTGTTGGATTTCCCGGCAGCTTGGGACCGATGACTGTGATCCGATAGAGTTTGCATATAACAACAAGATTATCGATCGACGATCTGCATGGCTTCATTCGAGGCTTTGTATGGTAAGCGCTGCCGATCTCCCCGTGTTCGGGAAGAGGTTGGTGATAGGCGTGTTTTGGGTCCCGAGTTGCCGCAGCTTGACCAATGGTGCCGTGCGTAAGATTAGAGCTCGATGTTGATCACGAGAGCAGTAGAGTTATTACGCCGATGTTCGCGACGATTTGGAGTTTGAGGTTGGCCAACATGTATTCCTAAAGGTCGCACCGATGCGAGGTGTTTTGAGGTTTGGCAAGCGTGGAAGTCATGCCCCGCTTTGTTGGTTCGTTTGAGATTCTCGAGAGGATAGGCGGTGGTCGCTTATCGATTAGCCTTGCTTCCGCCATTTTTGGCAAAGGCACGCGTTTTTCATGTTTCGATGTTGAGGAAGTACGTGCTTTAACCCGTCGCACATTGTTGATTTTGAGCCTTTGCAAACCGAATGAGGATTTGAGCTTCGAGGAAAAGCCGTGGGGATTCTTGCTTTTGAGACAAAGACACCGCAGAATCGTGAAATTCGGCCGTAAAGGTTCAAAGGAGGAGTCGAGTTCAAAGGAAGCCACTTGGAAGCGGGAGGATGAGATGAGATTGCAAAGATCCCGAGCCGCTCCAATCTTAAGTGACTTTCAAGGACGAAAGTCTTATAAAGGGGGAATATTGTAACGGCCCGAAATTTCATCCCGGTCTTCCCGGAGGCCTAGGGGCATTTTGGTAATTTTGGGTCGGGCCGACAGGCCACGTTTTGAAATTTTAAATTGGCGTAAAAATTATGAGTCGATTTGAATGGGATCGGGAATTTTGGTGAAGGCATTTGGGCTTGGAAGAATGTGGAAATAAATAAGGAATTAAATAGCGCGAGTGAGTGAGATCGAGCCGTGGACGTGTCGCGTGCTAGGCAAGGGGCGCGCGCACACCGAGCCACCGCAAGACGCTTGTTAATCTAAACGCGCTTCTAATACTTATGCTTGTTTTCGGCGGCGGTTGGTATAAAAGCCACTCGCCGAGCCTTCTTCCCATTTCTCATTCTTCTCTTTGCGATTCCTTCTTCAACCGACAACGATTCCTCTCGCGATTTCTCCTCTCTAGCTCCGATTCGACCGAGCTCGTCTTCCCAAGCTCAAGTCGATCCATTTCCGGTGAAGGTAAGTTTTTTCTTCTTCTTCTTCTTCTCTCCTTCAATCCGAATCCCGCGACTTCGATTTTTCGCCATGTTGAAGCGAGTTGTCGGGTGGTTTTTGTGCAACAAGCAGAGGGGAGTTCGACCAACAACAAATCGCTCGTCGAATTTTCTCCAATCGCCCGACCGCGTTCTTCCTCCATCGCCGAGTTCGCTAAATCGGTGCCCGTCCGCAACCCACCGCCGAGAGCCTCGCCGCGACACCGCTGCTGTGCAGGCAGCAAACTTCAGCCGACGTGTCCGCGCTCTGCCGCCGAGCCGCGCCGCCGAGCCGTGTCGCCAAGCCGCGCCCCAGCGCCATGTTGCGTGTCCTGCTGCCGAGCTAGCCGCCAAGCCGAGCCGAGCGAGCATGCACGAGCCGAGTGAGAGAGCCGAGCCGAGCCTATTTATTTTATTTTATTATATTTAATTTAATTTAGAATTTTGTGTGTAATTGTGTTGTGATGGATAGGTTCTCGATAGCTAGTTCGGGTTCGCTCGCAGCCTTAGGTTTTCGTGGTAATCGTCCCCACTCAAGGTAAGGATTTCTTCCCGGAGTTGTGTGGACCCCGCGATATTATATGTGATTGCCGATTGATCGCTTGTTTGTGTTTATTGACATGTGTAGCTAGGTATTCTATTCTCGAATTCCCGATTAGCATGATTTTCCGATTTAATTCTCATGTTAATCCATGCTAGGTTGTTCCTTTCTACCATGCTCGTGATCTGCCTTTGCTTCGTAGTATCATGCTAGGCTCGTTGTATTCTTATTGAGCACGTATTGGAATTTATGGAATTGTTTGTCGCTTGCTAGGCGAGTTAGAATTGGTGTAGATAGCATCATCCGGCCCGATGCATAAAGTACCTTACATCCATGGCGGGACGCCGAGCAAGTCATTTCGTCCCCGACCCCGTGAGGGATTAGCTAACCTAAGCGGTAGGCCCCGCAATCTTGGGTGAGAGTGGCAGAGTGTTAAATGCCCCAACCGTCGGGATGATGACTTGACATTGCCTCGTCCGTGCAGCGCGGCACGCCCTCGCCGTGTTCGGCCAGAGCCCCGATTGCCACCGTTAAGCTAAAGGCGCTCGGTGTAAGACTACCACGACCCGCTTCCTTAGCCTCAAAAGCGTGGTTCAGCCGACATAGTTTACGATCCGTGTCTCACACCCTATGTCGCTGACACCGATCCAAAGATTTAGTTAGGCGTGGTGATCGGACATGGGCAAATTTGCCTCTAGACCCGCACTTCCATGGTCTCGCAGTGAGCACTCGGCATGCTTGCGCTCATTACAAATACGACCGAGAGCTCCTCGATCTTGAGCCAGTGTACCTTTCTGTCGACAAAGATGATGTGCCGAGGCCGACTTGTTTCTCGTATAGGGCGACTTATGTATTGGATCGTGTGGTGATATTATTCCTGACTAAGACCTTAAATTGACATCCGAGGCCCAAGTGTGGGCTAAGCTATGTGCTCTATTCTGTGTTTATATTCATAGCTTGCATACGCTCATCGAGATGACCATGTATATCGGGATTGTACCCTGCTTGGGGATTCTTACTGAGTAATTTGTTACTCACTCTTATTCTGTGGTTTTCCACAGTAATCGTGGTGCGCGACAGATGCTCGAAGGAGGAGCTGTGATCATGGGGCCCAGCTCTTCCAACTCGATTTTTGTATTATGACTCTTTGTGTTTTGTTTTCCCAATGCATGCATGTAGCCGAGCACGGAGCCCTAGGATGTTTTGTAAATATTTGTGGATTCCAAAGATTTTGTATCCGAATGTGTTTTGAATGGTTTTAGTAAATCTCGATCGTGAGTAAACTTTGGAAATGTATTTATCTTGGAACTGGTGCTTGGAAACAGGGACAGGTTCCAGGGAAATTGTCTAGTTTTTAAAGGGGTTATTTTGAATGTTTTTGTTTTAATTGGAATCCGAAATCATGTCTGTTTAAATGTCCTTTACTTTGAATGCATGCATTGGGATAAGGGCCCATTTAGTGCCCCATTCGGGTCGGTCCCTTACAGATGTGTTTGGTAAATGAGCCCAAATCTGAAAATGGCTTGCCAAGTGTTTTTAAGTCTCTTTTGCAGGAATTTAATGACATGTTTCCACATGAAGATGCACCTATGGGATTACCCCCTCTAAGAGGAATTGAGCACCAAATTGACTTCATTTCCGGAGCAACTCTTCCAAACATGGCTGCCTATAGGACAAATCCAACCGAAACCAAGGAGATTCAAAGGCAAGTGGAGGAACTCATGGATAAAGGCTATGTTAGGGAAAGCATGAGTCCTTGTTCGGTTCCGGTTATTTTAGTACCAAAGAAAGATGGCACTTGGAGGATGTGTGTTGATTGTCGAGCTATCAACAAGATAACGGTAAAGTATCGACATCCCATTCCTAGATTAGATGATATGCTAGATGAATTACATGGTGCAAACTTGTTTTCAAAAATAGATCTTAAGAGTGGTTATCATCAAATTAGAATGCATGTAGGAGATGAGTGGAAAACTTCTTTTAAAACAAAGTTTGGGCTTTATGAGTGGCTTGTTATGCCATTTGGCCTTACTAATACACCAAGTAATTTTATGCGATTAATGAATCATGTTTTGAGAGAATACATTGGGAAATTTGTTGTCGTATACTTTGATGACATCCTTGTTTACTCAAAAAGCTTGAATGATCATGTTTTGCATGTTAAGACAATTTTACTTAAACTTAGAGAAGAGAAACTTTATGCGAACTTCAAAAAGTGTAGTTTTTGTCTAGACCAAGTTTATTTCCTAGGATTCATTGTTGGAAAGAATGGAGTGCAAGTTGATGAAGAAAGGGTTAAGGCTATTCGAGAATGGCCAACACCCACGAATGCAACCGAGGTAAGATCTTTTCATGGTTTGGCTAGTTTCTATAGGAGGTTTATTAAGGATTTCAGTAGCATAGCCTCACCATTGAATGAACTTGTTAGGAAGAATGTGAAATTTGGATGGAAACAAAAACAAGAAAATGCATTCAATGAACTTAAAGAAAAATTGACTAATGCACCTTGTCTTTCTTTACCTAACTTTGATAAATCTTTTGAGATTGAATGTGATGCAAGTGGAATAGGTATAGGGGCTGTTTTGATGCAAGAGAAAAGGCCAATCATGTTCTTTAGTGAAAAGCTAAATGGAGCACAACTCAAATACCCGACATATGACAAAGAGCTACATGCACTTGTTAGGGCGTTGCAAGTTTGGCAACATTATTTGTTGCCAAAAGAGTTTGTCATCCACACGGATCATGAAAGTTTGAAGCATCTCAAGAGCCAAACAAAGCTAAATAAGAGACATGCGAAGTGGGTAGAATTCATTGAGACATTTCCTTATGTCATTCATTACAAGAAAGGTAAGGGCAATGTGGTGGCTGATGCATTGTCAAGAAGGTATGCATTATTTTCTTCTCTTAGTGCAAAAATTCTTGGTTTTAAACATATGGTTGAGTTGTACAAAGTTGAGAAATCTGAATTTCATGATGTTTATTTGCAATGCTTAGGAGGAAACAATGTTCATGATCATATTGTATTTGATGACATGCTTTTTAGGAAAGGGAAGCTTTGTATTCCTAAGTGTTCAATTAGGGAGTTACTTGTAAAAGAAGCTCATGGGGGAGGACTTATGGGACATTTTGGGGAATTTAAAACATATAGCATGTTGAGTGAACACTTTTATTGGTTGAAAATGAGGAAGGATGTGAACAAAGTATGCAAACATTGTTTCAAATGTAAAGAGGCTAAGTCTAAGACACAACCACATGGTCTTTACCCACCTTTAGATGTTCCTAGCGAACCTTGGGTTGACATTAGCATGGATTTTGTTCTAGGATTACCAAAGACTAAGAGACATCATGATAGCATTTTTGTTGTTGTTGATAGGTTTAGTAAGATGGCACATTTCATTCCATGTAACAAAACAGATGATGCCACTAACATAGCTAATCTTTTCTTTAGGGAAGTGGTTAGATTACATGGAATTCCCAAAAAAATTGTGAGTGATAGAGATGTCAAATTTTTAAGTCATTTTTGGAAAGTTTTATGGGGAAAATTAGGAACCAAGCTTTTGTTTTTTACAACATGTCACCCCCAAACTGATGGACAAACCGAGGTGGTTAATAGAACGTTAGGAGCCCTACTTAGATCCTTAATTTCAAAGAATCTGAATACATGGGAAGAAACTCTACCATTTGTGGAATTTGCATACAATAGAGCGATACATAGTACCACTCATTGTTCACCATTTGAGATTGTGTATGGCTTTAATCCTTTAACTCCACTAGATTTATCACCATTGCCGCCTAATATGTTTACTAGTGATGCAGCATCTTCTAAGGCCGAATACGTAAAGGAATTGCACAAAGAAATCAAAGAAAGGATTGAAAAGAAAAATCAGAAGCTAATCACTACCAAAAATCAAGGGAGAAAGCAATTGATTTTTAAAAAGGGGGATTGGGTTTGGGTTCATCTACGAAAAGAGAGGTTTTCGGATCAAAGGAAGTCTAAACTACAACCAAGGGGAGATGGTCCTTTTCAAGTACTTGAACGAATAAATGATAATGCATACAAGCTAGATCTTCGAGGTGAGTACAATGTAAGTTCTACTTTTAATGTGGCTGACTTGACTCCTTTTGATGTAAGAACTGAAATCTTGATTTGAGGTCAAATCCTTTTACAGAAAGGGGGGATTATACGAATCAAACAATCGATCCATTGCATGTACCTGAAGGACCTATTACAAGGAGTAAGGTGAAGAAGATTCAAGAGGAATATATATTACATCTTCAAAAGCTTGCCAATGCACAAGAAGATACAAAACTTTTTCACCCCAAATTTATTTACAACATTAGCACAACAAGTGAAGAAGAGATTGAAGTGAAGATGGCATGAGAATAGTAATTTTATTTTGGAAGATGACAACATGGCAAAATTTTAAATAAAGAAATTTCTAGATTTCTTATTTTGGGACTCTTTGATTTCAATGCTTGCCAACCATGCTCATTATTGCAAGGGACATTCTAGAAGAGTTGGTTGAGTGTATTTAAAGCATATCTACTCTTTTGTCTAGCATTTAAGCCATGCAATTTACTTTTGGCTTCTTATGTCTTATTTTCTACAAAGTGCATTTAATAGCTTTTTGAGTCCTTTTGAATTCCAAGGCATGCACGAATTTTTGGCCTTTAAAATGGCTTGTAATACATCATTTTGGACATATTTCATGAATGAAAAACTTGTGTTTTCTTAGACCCCATTTGGTGTTGTCTTTCTTTCAAATCTTGCTTTAGATTTGAAGTTAAATCAATTCATTGGATTAGTCTTGATCAAACTAATTCTGGAGTGAGTTGTCTTAGGATCTAAGAGTGACCATTTTAGATTTTGAGTGTGATCTAAGTTAGCTATCATTGTGAGCTTTTACAAGGATCCTAGAAGGACCTCTAGCTTTGTAAAATTCAAGCAAGGATCGGCGCTTATCATTTGGTATCAGAGCCTTGACATTCTTTGGCCGAATTTTGAGGTGAACTATCTTTACTTTGTGTTAGTTTGTTATTTTTTATTTTATTTTTTTATCTCTTTCAATTTTCTATTCAAGCAAGTACATTTGTATTCTTTAGAAGTACTCGGATAGATTTATGCGATGAAAGCCTAAAGTTCGTCCCGAGAGTGTTTGTTTCGATTCTTTGGCGCAAACGTTTCACGCAAAATTTTTCAATGTTGCATTACGAAGTTCCGGGAGCTAGGAAAAAAGCTCTGATAGATTTCTGCGTTTAAAACCTAAAGTTCGTGCCAAGAGTGTTTGTTACCAGTTTTTGGCAACAACGTTTAATTTAATCTATTCTAATGTCGCATCAACCTGTTTCGCGAGGTAAAGCCAAAAACATCGGAATGATTTATGCGTTGAAAACCTAAAGTTCATCCTTAGACGGTTTGTTTCATGGATTTGGCATAAATGTTTGATGTAAACTATTCGAAAGCTGCATCACAATGTTTCGGGAGAGGAAACCAAAAAACTCGGATAGATTTATGCGATGAAAGCCTAAAGTTCGTCCCGAGAGTGTTTGTTTCGATTCTTTGGCACAAACGTTTCACGCAAAATATTCCAATGTTGCTTTACGATGTTTCAGGAGCAAAGAAAAAAACTCGGATAGATTTCAGCGTTTAAAACCTAAAGTTCGTTCCAATAGTGTTTTTTTTGAGTTTTTGGCAGCAACGTTTAATGTAATCTATTCTAATGTCGCATCAACTCGCTTTCATGAGGTAAAACCAAAAACATCGGAAGGATTTATGCGTTGAAAACCTAAAGTTCGTCCCTAGACGGTTTGTTTCATTGATTTGGCATAAACGTTTGATGTGAACTATTCGAAAGCTGCATCACAATGTTTCGGGAGAGGAAACCAAAAAACTCGGATAGATTTATGCGATGAAAGCCTAAAGTTCGTCCCGAGAGTGTTTGTTTCGATTCTTTGGCGTAAACGTGTAAAGACCCAACCCAAATGGGGCTCTAAATGGGCTCTTACCCCAATGCATGTATTCAAAGTAAAGGACATTATACAAATATGATTTCGGATTCCAATTAAAAACAAAACATTCAAACACTCAGTTCAAAGTCCAGACAATTTTCCTAAAACCTGTCCCTGTCTCCAAGCACCTCTTCCAAGATAAATACATTTCCAAAGTTTACTCTGATTAGAGATTTATTAAAATCATTCAAAACCTGTCCAGATACAACAATGCTGGAATCCACAAAACATTTAGAAAACATCCTAGGGCTCTCAGCCTGCCACATGCATTCAGGGAAAATAAAAGACAAGAGTCATAACACAAAATCAGAGTTTGATGGCTGGTCCCCATGATCACAGCTCCTCCTTCAGCCATCCTGTCTCGCATCTCGGTTACTTATGGAAAAACTACAATAATAAGGGTGAGTAACGAATTACTCAGTAAGAATCCCCAACCGGGGTACAATACGATATACATCGTCATCTAGATGAGTGTATGCAAGCTATGAATATAAACACAGAATAGAGCACATAGCTTGAGTCCATACTTGGACCTCGGATGCCAACTCAGGGTCTTAGTTCGGAATAATCCACCACACATTCCACAACACAATACGCCTTATACGAGAAACAAGTCCCGGCCTCAGCCTATCTTCTGTCGAATGAAAGGTACACTAGCTCAAGATCCCGAGGAGCTCTCCGGTCGGCGGTGTAATGAGCGTAAGCGCGCACCGCGTGCATCGCAGCACTATGGGGTGCCGGGTCTAGTGGCAAGTCGCCCATGTCCAAATACTACGCCAACTAAATCTTTGGATCGGTGTCACCGACATAGGGGTGTGAGACTCGACATGTGAACTATGTCACCGCTTCCACCGCACTCGAGGCTAAGGAACCGCCAGGTAGGCTTACACCAGAAGCCGCCCTTGCCCTAACAGTGGCAATCAAGGGCTACGGCCGAACATGCCGAGGACGTGCCGATCGCCGGGCGCGGCAATGCCAAGTCATCATCCCGACCGCTGGGGCATTTAATACCGCCACCCTCACCCAAGAACGCAGGCCACCGTTAGGGTTAGCTATTCTCCTAACGGGATCGTGACGAGCACCATCTCGCACGCCCCTATCGGGGATGCAAGGTTCGTTATGCACCCGACCCGATGATGCTATCTCGCCGCACTCTAACCCGCTATAGCAATCAAGAAACAATCCAATATATTCCAATACGTGCTCAATAAGAATACAACGAAACTAGCATGATACTACGAAGCAAGAACAGATACGAGCATGCCAGAAAGGAACAACCTAGCATGGACTAACATGAGAACAACGTAGGAATTCATGCCAGTCGGGAATTCAGAATAGAGCACTTAGCTACACATGTCAATAAACACAAACAAGAAATCAATCAGCAATCACATAATATATCACAGGGTCCACACAACTCCGGTAAGAAATCCTTACCTTGGTCGTGGAGGCGATTAACACGAAATCCTAAGCTGCGAACGAACTCGAGCTAGCTACCGGGGACTTAACAAGCACAACACAATTACACATATAATCTACATTAAATAAAACAATTAGGCTCGACTCGGGAGCACTCACTCGGCTCGGCGACAGGACACGCGACACGGCGCTGGGGCGCGGCTCGGCGACACGGCTCGGCGAGGAGGACACGCGACACGGCGCTAGGGCGCGGCTGCGCGAGGACTCGGTGCGATGCGGCTCAGCGGTGCGCGCGATGGAGCCGGCTTCTGGGCGCGATGGAGGAGAAAACGAATTGGGCGACAATGAAGCTTCTTCTCGGGCGAATCCGGCGCTGGTTGTCTCCCCTTGGCTAGCTGCACGAAACCTACAAGCAATTCACTTCTTCTCGGCCGGCAATGGCGAAACCAGAAATAGGGGAAGAAATTGAAGGAGAAGGAGAAGGAGAGAGCTTACCGGCTGCTAGAGGCAAGGAACGACTTCGAATTGGAGAGGAAAGCTCGGTCAAATTGGGGTTGGCGAGGGAGAAAATCACGAGAGGAGCTCGGTCGGTCGAAGGGAAAAAATCGCGAAGAAGAGAAGAAGAAATGAGGAAGAAGACTTCGGGCGATTCTGCTTTTAAATTAAAATTCCCTTGAAGCACGGCTTAAGTACAAGATGTCGCACATAGATTAACAAGAGCGCTCAGTGGCTCAATTGGCAATGACACCCAACTAGCTTCCCAAGCGCCCATGGTTCGAATCTCACTCGACGCGTTATTTAATTCCGCTCGGGATAATGCAATCTCATCTCATCTTCCCGCTCCCAAGTGGCTTCCTCCAAACTCTGACTTCTCCACTGAACCTTTACCAAACGGATCTCACGATTACTCAACGTCTTTGTCTCAAAGGCAAGAATCCCCACTGGCTTCTCCTCGAAGCTCAAATCCTCATTCAGCTGCAAAGGCTCAAAGTCAAAATGTGCGACTGTGTAACGGCCCGGAAATTTCATCCCGGTCTTCCCGGGGTGCCCAGGGGCATTTTGGTAATTTGGTCGGGCCGATAGGGCCGGTTATGTCTTTGCTAATTGCCGGAAAAATTATGAGATGATTTGAATAGGTTCGGAAAGCTTGGTGAAGGTGAAAAGAAATAGGAAATTAAATAGCGCGTCGAGTGAGATTCGAGCCAGGGTCACGTGGGAAGCTAGTCGAGTGTCATTGCCAATCGAGCCACCAGGCGTATTTGTGAACTTCCTCTTCTTCTTCCTTCGCGATTTCTTCTCCATTTCTCTTCGATCGACTGTGATCTCTCCCTTGTCGACCAGCGATTCGCCGGAGCTCCCTCGCCGTTCGTCCCTCCGGTAAGCTCTCCTTCTCTTTCCTTCTTCTTCTTCTTCTTTTTCTCCCCCAATTTCGCCTCCCCCTGTTCCGATTTCTCCATTGCTGGCCGAGAGAGAGTGAGGTGTGAGTGTGTGAAGTTTCTGTGCAGCTAGCCGAGAGGGATTCGTCCGTGAAATGCCTCCATCGCCGCTGACCGCCTACCGCCCGAGTTCGCCGCCTCCTCGCACTCAAAAGAGCCGCCGAGCCGCGCCACAAGACCGCCTCGCGCCAGCACAAGGCGCCGCTTAGCTCCGTGTCACGCTGCACGCCGCCCCGGCCGAGACCGGCGCATACGCTGCTTCGCCCAAGGCGCCCACGCGCTACCACTTTATTGTTGCCCCGCCGCATAATCGACTGCTTCAGGTGTCCGCCGCGCCGTGAGTTGTTCCTGAGCCGAGCCCTATTTATTTTATTATATTTAGGCCTATTGTGTGATTTTTGTTGTGATTGATAGGTTCTCGTAGCTAGTTCGAGTTCGCTCACAGCCTTAGGTTTTCGTGTAATCGCCCCGCCAAGGTAAGGATTTCTTACCGAGTTGTGTGGACCACGCGATATTATATGTGATTGCCGATTGATTGCTTGTTTGTGTTTATTGACATGTGTAGCTAAGTGCTCTAATCAATTCCCGATTAGCATGATTTTCCCGGTTATTTCTCATGTTAATCCATGCTAGGTTGTTTCTCCGCATGCTCGTGATTCTGTTTGTTTCGTAGTATCATGCTAGGCTCGCTCTATTCTTATTGAGCACGTATTGATTTTATTGAATTGTTTGCTCGATTGCTAAGGCGCAGTTAGAGATACAGGTAGATAGCATCATCCCTACCGATGCATAAAGTACCTTGCATCCATGGCGTGACATTCGAGACGCTTCTCCGCCCTCGACCCCATGAGGGATTAGCTAACCCTACCAGAGGCCCTGCAATCTTGGGTGAGGGTGGCAGATCATTAAATGCCCCAACGGTCGGATGATGACTTGGCATTGCCTCGCCCCCTGCACCGCATGTCCTCGGCATGTTTGGCAAGAGCCCCCGATTGCCACTGTTAAGGTAAGGACGGCTTCTCGGTGTAAGCCTACCACGACATGTTCCTTAGCCCCAGGTGCGGTGGTTCAGGCTGACATAGTTTACGTGTCCAGGTCTCACACCTCTATGTCAGTGACACCGATCCAAAGATTTAGTTAGGCGTGGTGACTTGCCTCTGACCCGGCACCCCCCATAGTCTGCAATAGCACGCGATGCATGCTTACGCTCATTACAATGCCGACCGGAGAGCTCCTCGGGATCTTGAGCTAGTGTACCTTTCATCGACAGTAGACAGGCTGAGGCCGGGACTTGTTTCTCGTATAGGGCGTATTGTGTGAAGGATTGTGTGGAGGATTATTCCGGACTAAGACCCTGAGTTGGCATTCGAGGTCCAAATATGGACTAAACCTATGTGCTCTATTCTGTGTTTATATTCATAGCTTGCATACACTCATCGAGATGACCATGTATATCGTATTGTACCCCGGTTGGGGATGCTTACTGAGTAATTCGTTACTCACCCTTATTATTGTGGTTTTCCACAGTAACCGAGTTAAGTAGACAGATGGTCAAGGAGGAGTCTGTGATCATGGGGCCCAGCCATCAAACTCGATTTTGTGTTATGACTCTTTATGTTTTACTTTCCCCATCGCATGTAGTCGGGCATGGAGCCCTAGGATGTTTTCTAAATGTTTTGTGGATTCCAAAGATGGTTGTATCTAAATAGGTCTTGAAGGATTTTAATAAATCTCTCGATCGTGAGTAAACTTTGGAAATGTATTTATCTTGGAACAAAAAGCTTGGAAACAGTGGACAGTTTCAGGAAAATTGTCCGGCTTTGAATCAATGTTTGCATGTTTTGTTTTTAATTGGAATCAAAATCATGTCTGCTTAATGTCCTTTACTTTGAATGCATGCATTGGGGTAAGGGCCCATTTAGTGCCCCATTCGGCCTGGTCTTTACAGACGGTCCGACACGCATCGCCAACATCAAACATGAAAACACCGTATCGCGACAATGACGGAGGCGTGGCTAACCGATAAGCAACTTTGCCAATCCGCCTCCAATCTCAAACGGACCAACAAAACGGGACTCAGCTTTCCACGCTTACTAAACCTCAAAACACCTCGCATCGGTGAAACCTTTAGGAACACATGCCGCCCAACCTCAAATTCCAAGTATCGACGCCGCACATACTACGCAGAACTCTTCTCGCTCGCTTCCGAGCCACAACATGCGAGCTCTAATCTTCTCGACGACACCATTAGTCAATCGCAGCAATTCGACCCAAAACTCGCTTTATCACCAACCTCTTCCTGCAACACAGAGATCGGCAACGCTTACCATACAAAGCCTCGAATGGAGCCATCCGACCGCCGATCGATAATCGCACTATAGGAAAACTCCATCGATACAGACATCGTCCCAATCGCCTCGAAATCCAACACACAAGCCCGCAACATGTCTTCGAGAACTGTTCACCCTCTCAATCATCCCATCCGTCTCGAGGGTGAAAAGTCAGGCAAATCGCACTCGCTGTTTAAACCTTTCTCGAGCGCCTCCAGTAAATGAGAAGTGAACCTCGAATCACGGCCGATACAAATCTCACAGAACACCATGATAACGAATGATCTATTCCAAAACAATCGCGCCATCGCTCCACGGTATAAGTGTCTCTACCGGAATGAAGTGTGCGGTCTAAGTCAATCGGTCGACTATCACCCGCATCTAAGAGAACTTCCTCGGAGTCCTCGCAAACCGTAAATAAAGTCCATGGAGATCTCTTCCCATTTCCATCGAGGCACACTCAATGGGCCGCAACAAACCTACCGGTTCTCGCCTCGGGTGCCTTCGCTTGTGACGACAAGTGAGACACCGATCGACAAACTCCGCAACATCTCTTTTCATACCCATCCACCGTAATGTTCGCTTAAGGTCATGATACATCTTGGTACTTCCGGTGCCAAGCAAACGGAGAATCAGGGGCCTCATAGAGCAACTCGCCGCAATCCCGCCACATCCGGAATGCACAACCGCCTCGTAAGTTAGCCCACCGCTCGTGAAAATACGAAGTCAAAATCTTAGTCAAGACTAACTCACAAACAATCTCTTAAGGGCGGGTCACTCACCGCTATCGATAATCCGCCGCTTAATCGATGGTTGAATCACAATTGAGCTACTCACAAGAACCTCACCTAACAACATCGCAACCTCACCGCTTCGAACTCTCTCCGCAACTGGCCTGGGAACTCAACAACACCGCTGAGTGCGACGCCTTCCTACTCAAAGCATCACCACAACATTGGCTTTACCCGATGGTACAAAATCTAGCAAATATAATCTTTTACCAACTCTAACCATCTCCTCTCGCCTCATATTCAACTCCTTCTCGAGTAAACAGATACTTAAGGCTCGTGATCGGTAAACATCCGAATCCGCTCACCATACAGTGTAATGCCTCTAAAATCATCAGGCAAACACCATCGCGCCAACTCCATATCATGAGTCGGGTAGTTCTCGCTTCATATGGCTTCACCAAGTGGAAGCATAAGCAATGACCTTCCCGTGCTGCATCAACACACAACCTAACCCGAACTTGGAAGCATCGATGTAGACCACGAAACCACCTGTCCCCTCCGGGACTGCCAACACTTGTGCTGAAGTCAAACTGCGCTTGAGCCTGGCAAAGCTCTCATCACATTTACTAGCCCAAATAAACTCGACACCCTTCCTCGTCAGACGAGTGAGGGGCGAGGCTATGGAAGAAAAGTCCTTAACAAACCGACGGAGTAACTCCGCCAAACCTGTAAAGTCGCGTATCTCTCTGGTGAATCAAGTCGGCTTGGCCCACGAACTCACGGCCTCGATATTTGCGGGATCCACGGCTACTCCATCCCTTGAAACTACGTGACCTAGGAAGGCCACTTGTTCCAACCAGAACTCGCATTTGGAAAACTTCGCATAAAGCTGGTTTTCCCTCAAAGCTGCCAACACTTGCCTCAAATGCTCGCATGATCCTCCCCGGTCCTCGAATAGATCGTGATATCGCCAATGAACACGATGACAAAGCTGTCCAAACATGCTTTGAACACCCTATCCACCATGTCCATGAACGCTGCTGGTGCATTAGTCAATCCAAACGACATGACCCCAAACTCATAGTGTCCATATCTAGACCTAAAAGCTGTCTTAGGAATGTCGGCGCCCCTAATCCGCAATCGATGATAACCTGATCTCAAATCTATCTTGAGAACACTAAGCTCCTCAAGCCGATCGAACAAATCGCCGATACGGGCAACGGATACTTATTCTTCATCACACCTTATTAAGCTCGCGATAATCAATGCATAAGCGCATCGAACCATCCTTTTTCTTCACAAATGAATCGTGCTCCCCCACGGACACACTCTGACGGATGAACCCTCGATCCAACATCTCCTCGCAATCAACCCTTCACTTTCTTCAACTCGGCCGGCGCGCATACGATACGGAGCCTTCGAGATAGGGAGGGTCCCCTGCTCGAGCTCAATTGTGAAGTCAACCTCTCTCTTTGGGGGCAACCCCAGAATCTCCTCAGAAACACATCCGCAAACTCCTCCCCCGACCGCACTTGATCAATAAATGCTGAGGGGCGGCTCTCCCTGCATAACTTGGCTAGGTAGCCCTAAGCTCCATGAGCTAGCAAACGACGAGCTTTCACAAACACACCATCGGGCGGGCAACTCCACCTCGACTCCACGAAACTTGAAGTCGGGCCGACCCTGCCGCCCGAATACTACTTTTTTGCAGTGGCGGGCAATCAATGCGTGGTTAGCAAACAACCACTCCATACCAAGAATCACATCGAAACCACTCATAGGCGTAATTATGAGCGTAGCTACAAGCAATTCCCTGATATCTCGATCCGCCATCCTTAATCTTATCTCTAGCCAACATATTAACCCCAAGAAGTTGCAACATATAACTCAAAACCTAGAGGCTCTAATCTCAACCTCTAGCATGCTCAAGAAACAATACAGATACAAACGAATGCGTAGAACCAGAATCAAACAAGACAAATGCGCAATGATCCAAAACAAGAAGCGTACCTGCCATAGCGGCATCCGCATAGCTCGGCCCCCTGACGGTTCAGAGCGAACACCCGACCGCCAGCCGCAACATCGGCCGAACTACCATAGCCGGTCGATCACGTAAACGCCGTGATGGCCCTCTTTACCACATCGGATACACAGCCTGGGCTCGGTCTGACAAGCTCCAAAGTGGGCTCTTCCACAAGTAGCACATACAGGAATCTGCCTGGGACTTACCTGCTGGTGAGGCTGGAAACGAGCCGGAACTCTACGCTGATCCCCGTTCTGGAATTGCCCTAACGGCGCCGCCGCCCTGAAATCAAATCCTTCTCTTCTCGCCTCACTACACCGGGACAGAAGTCGAACCTGAGCGCAAAGAATCCGCCAACAGATACTTTCCATTGTAAATGGTGGCTAGCTGAACAGCTGTAACGGCCCGGAATTTCATCCCGGTCTTCTCGGTTTGCCCTAGGGGCATTTTGGTAATTTGGTCGGGCCGACAAGGCCGGTTATGTCTTTTCCAATTGCCAAAAAAATTCTGAGATGAATTAAATAGGATCGGGAAGCTTTGTGAAGGTATTGGGCTTGGTAAAAGGCAAAATTAAATAGGGAATTAAATAGCACGTCGAGCAAGATTCGAACCATGGGCGCTCGAGAAGCTAGTTGGGTGTCATTGCCAATCGAGCCACCGAGCGCTCTTGTTAATCTACGCGTGCCATCTTGTACATAAGCCATGCTTCAAGGGAGATTTAATTTAAAAGTAATTCGCCCGAGCCTCCTTCCCCATTTCTTCTTCTTCTTCGCGAACTCCCTTCGACCGACTGAACTTCACCTTCGCGAATTCTTCCTCGCCACCCCCACCCGCCGAGCTTTCTTCAAATTGGTCAAGCTTGTCTCGAGCAAATTGCAGTAAGTTCTTCTTCTTCTTCTTCTTCTTCTTCTACTCAATTTCGTCCCCTGTTTCCGATTTCGATTTTGCTGGCTGAGAGAGTGAGGGGAATTGTGTGGGTTTTGTGCAGCTAGTGGAGAGGAACTGAACCAGCTGCAAATCGCTCGCCAATTCGCCCGAATTTTCCAGCCTTCTCCATCGCGCGACCGCCTCACCGCCTCCTTCGAGCGCGTATAGCCCCAAAGACCGCGCCGCTTCTCGTCTGCGGCGCTCGCTGCCGAGCCGTGTCGCCGAGCTCGCCGCCGAAAGCCGCTCACCCACGCCTTCGCAAGCTACTTCATCGCCCCGCCCGTCCGCATGGGCTGCCGCTTAGCGCGCCAAACAACCATTTTGCCGCTCGCTTCGTAGCCGCCTTGTTCAGGTCCGCCGCGCGCCGTGAGTTGCTCCCAGCCGAGCCTTATTTATTTTATTGTATTTAGGCCTATTGTGTGATTATTGTTATGATTTCTAGGTTCTCGAGCTAGCTAGCTCGAGTTCGTCGCAGCCTTAGATTTCGTGTAATCGCCTCCCCGGCCAAGGTAAGGATTTCTTACCGAGTTGTGTGACCTCACGATATATTATGTGATTGCCGATTGATTGCTTGTTTGTGTTTATTGACATGTGTAGCTAAGTGTTCTATTCTCAAATCTCGACCGCATGAATTTCTACGTTGTTTCTCATGTTAGTCCATGCTAGGTTGTTCCTTCCGCATGCTCAGATCTGCTTCTTGCTCGTAGTATCATGCTAGGTTCGTTGTATTCTTATTGAGCACGTATTGGAATGTATTGGATTGTTTGCTGATTGCTATGACAGTTAGAGTGCGTGTAGATAGCATCATCCGGCTCGTGCATAACTAACCTTGCATCCCGACGGACGTACGAGATGGTGCTCCGCCCCCGATCCCGCTAGGGGAATAGCTAACCCCACGGCCGCCCCCGCAATTTTGGGTGAGGTGGCAGATCGTTAAATGCCCCAACGGTCGGGATGATGACTTGGCATTGCCTCGTGAGCAGCGCCAACGCCCTCGCCGTGTTCGGGCCAGAGCCCTTGATTGCCACCGTTAAGGTAAGGACGGCTTCTCGTGTAAGCCTACCACGACCCGCTATTTAGCCCCTGTGTGTAGTGGAGCAGCCGACTGTAATGTACCGCTTTTCTATCCCGCTGAGGTGCCTTCGGTCAATATTCGTTGTTTGGTTGGGCCGTTAGAGCGGTTTTGCCCCTTAAGGGTATTTTGGTCTTTTGGCTCTTCTCAAGTGATTTGTGGTTTTCGTGGCTTCGAGGTAGCTCCCGCTTTGTCGAGGCTTGTTTGTTGTTGCTTGCAGTCCCGAGATGTTTGGGCTAGTCGCTTGGGAGTTCGTTGTGATTTGGGTTTTGGCAAAGTGTTGGTTGGTTGTGTGCTTCCTTTGGGATTCGAGCCCGGGCCCTTGGTGTTGTTTTGGGAGTTGGATTTAGTGAGTTTATTTATTGGAAGAGGTTGCTTCAGCCGGGTCTCGAAGGAGGACGCCGGGAAATGGGATCTTTAAGGATAAAAGTGGATAAGGATGGATTTTGGATTAAATCCTTATTTTTTTCCTTTTATTTCCCATTTTCCTTTTCTTTTCCAAATTCATTTTCTTTTCTTTTATTTTTTCCCCAAATTCACTTTTCTCTCTCTCTCTCTCTCTCTCTCTCTCTCTCTCTCTCTCTCTCTCTCTCTCTCTCTCTCTCTCTCTCTCCTCGCCACCTCAGCCCCACTGAGCCCTCCCAGGCCGCCCAGCCGCCTCACTGAGCCTACCCGGTCGTCCAGCCCGCGCCCCGCCGCCAGCCATTGAGCCCAGACAGCCGCTCGCACAGTGTCGCCCAGGCCCCCGTGTCGCCAGATCCGTGTCGCCCAGCCCGTGCCATCCCTATGCCGAGCCGCCCGAAGTTGCTCGCCCAGAGCTCGCCCCGCCGAGTCGCTGCGTTCGCGTTCAGTCGCTGCGCCCAACACCGAGCTCGCGCCGCCTCCCTATCGCCGCCGCCGCTGCTCATGAGCCCTCGCTTGCCTCAGCCCTGGCCAACAAGGCCTCTGGGAACGAGCGCCTGCCGCCCTCAGTGGCACACACGCGCCGCTCGTGCTGCGCACACCAAGAAACGCTTTCTAGCTCAGGCAAACGCCCGTCCCGAGTGTCACCGTGCCTCGTGAGTTGCTCCCTAGCCGAGCCCCGCTTTGTTTTATTATATTTGGGCCTTTTGATTGTAATTATTGTTGTTTTTGTTAGGTTCTCGCTAGCTAGCTCTCTGGTTCGATCGCAGCCTTAGGTTTCTTGTGTTTAGAGTTCTTCCGCTGTAAGCATTTCTTACCGAGTTGTGTGGACCTCGCGATATTATATGTGATTGCCGATTGATTGCTTGTTTGTGTTTATTGACATGTGTGGCTAAGTGCTCTAATCAATTCCCGATTAGCATGATTTTCCCGGTTAATTCTCATGTTAATCCATGCTAGGTTGTTCCTTTCTCGCATGCTCGTGATTCTGCTCTCTTGCTTCGTAGTATCATGCTAGGTTCGTTGTATTCTTTTGGAGCACGTATTGATTATATTGATTGTTTGCTGATTGCTAGACAAAGTTAGAGTTGCGGTGTAGATAGCATCATCCGGCTTGATGCATAAAGTACCTTGCATCCATGGCGGTGGACGCCGAGATAGTGCTTCGCCCCCGACCCCGTGAGGGATTAGCTAACCTGCGCGTAGGCTCTGCAATCTTGGGTGAGGGTGGCAGATCGTTAAATGCCCCAACGGTCGGGATGATGACTTGGCATTGCCTCGCCCTCGGCAGTCGGCACGCCTCACCGTGTTCGGCCGTAGCCCCGATTGCCACCGCAAGGTAAGGACGACTTCTCGTGTAAGCCTACCACGACCCGCCTTATCCCCAAAAAGTGTGGTTCAGCCGACATAGTTTACGTGTCCGTGTCTCACACCCCTATGTCGCTGACACCGATCCAAAGAATTAGTTAGGCGTGGTGATCGGACATGAGCAAACTTTGCCTCTAGACCCGACACCCCCTCATAGTTCTGCAGAGAGCACGCGGCATGTTTACGCTCATTACAACACGACCGAGAGCTCCTCGGGATCTTGAGCTAGTGTACCTTTCATTCGACAGTAGACAGGCTGAGGTCGGGACTTGTTTCTCGTATAGGGCGACTTGTGTGATGGATTGTGTGGATGTGGTGATTGATTTCCGGACTAAGACCCTGAGTTGGCATCCGAGGCCCAAGTTTGGGCTAAGCTATGTGCTCTATTCTGTGTTTATATTCATAGCTTGCATACACTCATCGAGATGACCATGTATATCGTATTGTACCCCGGTTGGGGATTCATACTGAGTAATTCGTTACTCACCCTTATTATGTGGTTTTCCACAGGTAACCATGGTGCGAGACAGGATGGCTGGAGGGGGAGCTGTGATCATGGAAACCCGTTGTTCAACTCGGAGTCTTATGTTTATATTTATGATTTAAATGTCTTCAATGCATGTAGTTGGGCACTGAGCCCTAGGGTGATATCCAATGTATTTCCGATTCTAGCATTGTTGTAACTATTGCAAAGCTTGTATGTTTTAAATAAATCTCTCGATCGTAGTATGTTTTGGAAATGTATTTGTCTTGGAACAAAAAGCTTGAAACAGGATGTGTTTCAGGAATTTATGTTGATTTTTAAATGGATGTTTCCATGTTTTAGTTTTTACTTAGAATCCAAACACCATCTTGCAAATTTTATGTAGATTTGAATGCATGCATTGAGGTAATGGCCTATTTAGAACCCCTATTCAGTCGGGTCGTTATTAATCGACATAGTTCACGTGTCCAGTCTCTCACACCCTATGTCGCGACACCGATCCAAAGATTTAGTTAGGCGTGGTGACTCGACATGGGCAGCTTTGTCACTAGACCCGGCACTTCTATAGTTCGCAGAGCACGCGGGCGCGCTTACGCCATTACAATACGAACGAGAGCTCCTCGGATCTTGAGCTAGTGTACCTTTCATTCGATAGTAGACAGCCGAGGCCGGACTCGCTTTCTTGTATAGGGCGATTGTGTGGTGGATTATTCCTGACTAAGACCCCGAGTTGGCATCCGAGGTCCAAGTATGGACTCAAGCTATGTGCTCTATTCTCAGTTTATATTCATAGCTTGCATACACTCATCTAGATGACCATGTATATCGTATTGTACCCCTGGCTGGATTCTTACCGAGTAATTCGTTACTCACCCTTATTATTGCGCTTTTCCACAGTAACCGAGATGCGAGACAGATGGTCAAGAAGGAGCCGTGATCATGGGAACCACCACAAACTCGATTTTGTGTTATGACTCTTTATGTTTTATTTTCACCGAATGCATGTAGTCAGGCACGGAGCCCTAGGATGTTTTCTAAATGTTTTGTGGATTCCAAAGATTGTTGTATCCGGACAGTTTTGAATGATTTTAATAAATCTCTGATCAGAGTAAACTTTGGAAATGTATTTATCTTGGACCAGGTGCTTGGAAACAGGGACAGGTTTCAGGAAAATCGTCTGGACTTTGAATTGAATGTTCGAATTTTTTGTTTTAATTGGAATCCGAAATCATATTTGTATATTGTCCTTTACTTTGAATGCATGCATTGGGGTAAGGGCCCATTTAGAGCCCCATTCGGGTCGGGTCTTTACAGTTGGTATCAGAGCTCAGAGTCATAGATTTTGTAGATTGACCTTTTGTTGTAGGTCGTTTTTCCCATGATCACCAGCACTCCGACAGTCATCAGGTACGCCTAAGTTTACTATTTGTTGTAGAAAAGGGTTAAGAATTTACAATACCTTTCATCTAGTGTATGCCTTGTATAGTGTTGTAGAGTGGAGACGAGCAGGTTCTGACTCGTTATTGGTTTGAGCGTAGATCGCTAGCATGCCAATCCCCCGCACCGGAAGAGGACGCCCGAGAGGAGGCCGAGGTAGCAGGATCGGATCTGATACTGCAGGATCATCGTTCCAAGCTAAGACTGATAGCATTCCGCCTGTAGCTCCCCCTGTTGCGCCCAAAGTAGGCATTGAGGCGACTGAGCGCCGTGAGATCGCTTCCCCCGGTGCGTAATTTGCTGATTCTATGAGGGCTATGGTGGTCGACCTATTGAGTGGCCAGAGGGCAGAGACCCAGGCTTTGTTGGCCGCGCAGCGGGAAGAGTCCCGAGCCTAGATCGAGCAGTTGACTCGCCTGTTTCAGTAGGGCGCAGCTCCGCAGGAGCCAGCAGCCCTTGTGGTAGATGTGGCAGACGGTGCCGAGGAGCTTGGCAAATGGTTAAAGGACTTCGTGAAGTGGAATCCAGAGAAGTTCGATGCCACAGGTGATGCTTTAGCAGCAGCCAGATGGATTGCCCATTTGGAGTACACCTTCCTGATTATGGTGTGCCCCGATGTTCAGAGACCGAGGTGTCCAACCCATGTGCTAGGAGGCACAACTAGATGGTGGTGGAAGTCCACTCTGAGTGAGAGACTAGCTGGGTCTCCACCTGCCACCTGGGAGTTCTTCAAGTCCGAGTTCAGGGTCAAGTATATTAGTGATGAGGCCCAGGAGAAGATGGTAGAGCTTTTTCAGAATCTGAAGCAGGGATCTGATTCTATAGAGGAGTATGTGAGGAAATTCTCGGAGTATGGTTATTTTGCTCCGCAGTTGATAGCCACCCCGGAGTTGAAGATTCGAAAGTTTATTTCTGGTTTGAGGCAGGGTGTGTCTCAAGATGTCGTGGCTCGACTCTCGACACTTATGCTAGAGCTGCTCAAATTTAGCCACCATTTACAATGGAAATTATCCTCGTTGAGCAGATTGTTGCCGCCTCCCGGCTCAAACATTCCGTCCCACCGTGAGTAGGCGTAAGAGAAGGTTTGAGTTCAGAGGAGGCAAACAAATACGCCAAGGACAATTTCGTAATCGGATCGGCCAGAGGGTTCCGGCTTGCTTCACCCTCGCCAAGAGGCGGCCCTGTGCAGATTCCCGCTGCGTACATGTGGAAAAGCCCACTTTAGAGCTTCTCGCACCGGCCCAGCCGTGGCTTTCGATGTGGCGCAGAGGACATCCGCCCGCTTTTGTGATCACCAGCTATGGCAATTCAAACAGTGCAAAGCAGCGAAGCCAGGGTCGGGTGTTCGCTACGAACCGTCGTCAGAAGCCGAGCGCATGGATGCCGCGCAAGGTGTACGCCCTTGTTTTGGATCATTGCGCATTTGTCTTGTTTGATTCTCGCCCCACGATTCGCTTGTATCTCAGATTGTTTGGTCGAGCATGCCAGGTCGAGACTAGAGCCTCTACGCTTTGAGTTATCTCAAGGCAACTCCTTCGGGAGTTAATATGTTGGCTAGAGATAAGATTAGCGACGGCCGATCGAGATATCCGGGGAATTGCTTGTAGCTACGCCATAGTTCCGCCTATGAGTGGTTTCGATGTGATTCTTGGTATGGAGTGGTTTGTCGCTAACCACGCTGATTGACCGCCACCGAAAGAAGTAGTATTCAGCCGCCGGTCGCCCAAATTTCAAGTTTCGTGGAGTCCAGGGTAGAGGTTGCCCGCCAATGGTGTCGGGCCAGAAAGCTCGCTGCTTGCTAGCTCATGGAGCTTGGGGCTACCCAGCCAAGTTGTCCGGAGAGAGGCGCCCTCACCGATCGCTGATCAAGAGCCAGAGTACGAGAGTTTACTGATGTGTTTCGAGGAATTACCGGGCTGCCCTCAAAGAGAGAGGTTGACTTCACAATTGAGCTCGAGCCGTGGACCCTTCCTATCTCGGCCCGTGATCGTATGGTGCCAAATGAGTTAAAGGAATCAAGGTTCAGGGCTTGCAGGAGATGTTAGATCGAGGGTTCATCCGTCCGAGAGTGTGTCCCCATGGGGAGCACCAGCCTGCTTTTGTGAAGAAAAAGATGGTTCGATGCGCTTTATGCATTGACTATCGCGAGCTTAATAAGGTGACAGTGAAGAATAAGTATCCGTTGCCCCGTATCGACGATTTGTTCTATCAGCTTTAGGGAGCTTCCGTGTTCTCCAAGATAGATTTGAGATCCGGTTATCATCGGGCTATGGATTAGGACGCCGACATTCCTAAGACACCTTTCTGTGTCTAGATATGGACACTATGAGTTTGGGGTCATGTCGCTTGGATTGACCAATGCACCAAAGAGCTGCTCATGGACATGATGGATAGGGTGTTCAAAGCATTTTTGGATAGCTTCATCATCGTGTTCATTGACGATATTCGATCTATTCGAGGACCAGGAGGATCATGCGAGCATTTGAGGCAAGTGTTGGTACTTTGAGGGAAAACCACTTTTATGCGAAGTTTTCCAAATGCGAGTTCTGGTTGGAACAAGTGGCCTTCCTAGGTCACGTAGTTTCAAGGGATGGAGTAGCCGTGGATCCCGCAAAGATTGAGGCCGTGAGTTCGTGGGCCAAGCCGACTTCAGTTACCGAGATACGCAGCTTTCTAGGTTTGGCAGGTTACTACCGTCGGCTTGTTAAGGATTTTTCCTCCATAGCCTCGCCCTCACTCGCCTGACGAGGAAAGGTGTCGAGTTTGTTTGGGACAAGAAGTGCGACAAGAGCTTTGCTGTGCCTGCGCAGCTTTGACTTCAAAGACTGTTGTTGGCAAATCCTAGGGACAGTGGTTTCGTGGTCTACAAATGATGCTTCCAAGTTTGGGTTAGGTTGTGTGTTGATGCAAAGACGGAAGGTCATTGCTTATGCTTCCCGCCACCAAGCCATATGAGCAAAACTACCCGACTCATGATATGGAGTTTGCAAAGCAGCAGGTGTTTGCACTAAAGATTTAGAGGCATTACCCGTATGGTGAACGGATTCAGATGTTTATCGATCACCGAGCCTCAAGTATCTCGCTTACTCGTAAAGATTTGAATATGAGGCAGAGGAGATGGTTAGAGTTGGTAAAGGATTATGATCATGTAGATTTTGTACCATCCGGTAAAGCCAATGTTGTAGCCGATGCTTTGAGTAGGAAGACGCCGTGACTCCGCAGATTGTTGAGTTCCCACCAGATTGCGGAGAGAGTTCGAGCGGGCCGAGGTTGCAGTGTTGTTGGGTGAGGTTGCGCCAGAGTGGCTCACTTTGGATGCTCACCATCGATTAGGCAATGGATTATCGATAGCCAGCTGAGTGACCTCGCCCTTAAGAGATTGTTTGACAGAGTTAGTGCTGACGGAGATTTTGACTTCGTTTATTCACCGCATGATAAAGGGGCTGACTTACGAGGCCGGTTGTGCGTTCCGGATGTCGCAGGATTGCGAGCAGAGTTGCTCTCTATGAGGCCCACAGCTTCGCTTGCTTGGCACCCCGGGGTACCAAGATGTATCAGACCTTAAGCATACATTCCGTGGATGGGTATGAAAAGAGATGTTGCGGAGTTTGTCACTGATGTCTCACTTGTCGCCAAGTGAAGGCACCCAGCAGAGACCACCCGGCTTGTTGCAAACACTGAGTGTGCCTCAAAGGGAAATGGGAAGAGATCTCTATGGACTTTATTTCTCGTTGCCGAACTCCGAGGAAGTTCTCTCATTTTGGGTGATAGTCGACCGATTGACTAAGAGCGCACACTTCATTCCCGTTAGAGACACTTATAATGTGGAACTGTGGGAGCAGTTGTTTTTGGAGCAGATCATTCGTTATCATGGTGTACCCGTGAGGATTGTGTCTGACCGTGATTCGAGGTTCACTTCTCGCTTCTCGAGAGCGCCCGTAAAGGTTTAGGCGCCGAGTGCGCCAAAGATAGCTTTTTCACCCTCGCATCGATGGATGCATCGAGAGGGTGAACCGCATTCTCGAGGATATGTTGAGGGCTTGTGTGTTGGATTTCTCGCGCTTGGGACCAAAGATTCAGATTCGATGGAGTTTGCCTATAACAATAGTTATCACCAATAATTCGATGGCTCCATTCGAGGCTTTGTATGGTAAGCGTTAGCGCTGCTGGCCTTCTCGTGTTCGGGAAGAGGTTGGTGATAGACATGTGTTTTGGGTCCCGAGTTGTCGCAGCTTGACTAATGGTGTCGCGTGGTAAGATTAGAGCTCGCATGTTGACAAACTCGTGAGCAGCAGTAAAGTTAGGCCGATGTGCGCGCGCCGAGACTTGGAATTTGAGGTTGGACAAAGATGTGTTCCTAAAGGTTGCACCGATGCGAGGTGTTTTGAGGTTTGCAAGATTGGAAACTGAGTCCCCGCTTTGTTGGTCCGCTTGAGATTCTCGAGAGGATTGGCAAAGTTGCTTATCTGCTTAGCCCCGCCTCCGCTGTCACGCAGACACCTGTTTTTCATGTTTCGATGTTGAGGCAAGACGCGCTTTACCGCCGATATTGTGGACTTTGAGCCTTTGCACCGAATGAGGATTTGAGCTTCGAGGAGAAGCCATGGGGATTCTTGCCTTGAGACAAAGACGCTGCGTAATCGTGAGATCCGCTTGGTAAAGGTTCGCGGAGGAGCCGACCAGAGCAAGCCACTTGGGAGCGGAAGATGAGATGAGATTGCATTATCCCGAGCTGTTCCAGTCTTAAGGACTTTCGAGGACGAAAGTCATAAAAAGGAGGGAATATTGTAACGGCCCGGAATTTCATCCCGGTCCTTCCCTGGTTTGTCTCTCTGGGGCATTTTTTGGTAATTTGGTCAGCCGACAAGGCTTGCTATGTCTTTTCCAATTGCCAAAAAAATTATGAGATGAATTAAATAGGATCGGGAAGCTTTGTGAAGGTATTTGGGCTTGGTAAAAGGCAAAATTAAATAGGGAATTAATCGAGCAAGATTCGAACCATGGGCGCTCGAGAAGCTAGTTGGGTGTCATTGCCAATCGAGCCACCGAGCGCTCTTGTTAATCTACGCGCGCCATCTTGTACATAGGCCATACTTCAAGGGAGATTTAATTTAAAAGCACTTCGCCCGAGCCTCCTTCCCCATTTCTTCTTCTTCTTCGCGAACTCCTTCGACCGATCAAACTTCACCTTCGCGAATTCTTCCTCGCCGACCCCAATTTGCCTTAGCTTTCTCGAAATTGCCAAGCTTGTCTCGAGCAAACTGCAGAAGTTCTTCTTCTTCTTCTTCTTCTTCTCCTCAATTTCGTCCCCTGTTTCCGATTTGGATTTTGCTGGCCGAGAGAGTGAGGGGAATTGTGTGGGTTTTGTGCAGCTAGTGCAGAGGAACTGAACCAGCTGCAAATTGCTCGCCAATTCGAGCTAATTCGCCGATTTTGTCGCTTTCCCCATCGCTGCCGGGACCGCCTCTAACTCGCCTCTCATTCGCGAAAGCGTATAGCCCCCGCCACTGCCGCTTCGCTCACGCGCGCCACAGCCTCGCATTGCCCAAGGCCTCATCATGCGCACTACCGCGCCAACCAAATTTCATTTTGCCGCCGCTCTCTTGTAGCCATTCGTTCAGTGTCTGCAGCTACCGTGAGTTGGTCCCTGAGCCGAGCCCTATTTATTTTATTGTATTTAGGCTCATGTGTGATTATTGTTGTGATTTCTAGGTTCTCAGTGAGCTAGCTCGAGTTCGCTCACAGCTTAGGATTTCGTGTTAATCCCTCCCGACCAAGGTAAGGATTTCTTACCAGAGTTGTGTGGACCTCGCGATATATTTTGTGATTGCCGATTGATTGCTTGTTTGTGTTTATTGACATGTAGCTAAGTGCTCTATTCTCAATTCCCGATCGCATGAATTTCTACGTTGTTTCTCATGTTAGTCCATGCTAGGTTGTTCCTCCGCATGCTCGTGATCTGCTTTGCTTCGTAGTATCATGCTAGTTTCATTGTATTCTTATTGAGCACGTATTGGAATATATTGGGTTGTTTGTCGATTGCTATGACAAAGTTAGAGTGCGTGTAGATAGCATCATCCGGCCGGGTGCATAACGAACCTTGCATCCCCGACAGGACGCATTTGAGATGGTGCTCCGCCTCTCATCCCGCTAGGGAATAGCTAACCCCAACGGCCGCCCCGCACTTTTGGGTGAGGGTGGCAAATCGTTAAATGCCCCAACGGTCGGGATGATGACTTGGCATTGCCTCGCCCCGTAGTCGACACGCCCCGCCAGAAACCGGCCGTAGCCCTGATTGCCACCGTTAAGGTAAGGACGGCTTCTTGGTGTAAGCCTACCACGACCCGCCTTTAGCCCCAAAGTGCGATGGAGCAGTCGACATAGTTCACGTGTCCAGTTCTCACACCCTATGTCGCTGACACCTATCCAAAGATTTAGTTAGGCGTGGTGATCGGACATGGGCAGCCTTGCCACTAGACCCGCGACACCCCATAGTTCGCAGAGCACGCGGTGCATGCGCACGCCATTACAAAGATCGACCGAGAGCTCCTCGAGATCTTGAGCTAGTGTACCTTTCATTCGAGTAGTAGATGCCGAGGCCGGGACTTGTTTCTCGATAGGCGATTGTGTGGTGGATTGTGTAGTGGATTATTCCGACTAAGACCGTGAGTTGGCATCCGAGGTCCAAGTATGGACTCAAGCTATGTGCTCTATTCTCGTGTTTATACTCATAACTTGCATACACTCATCTAGATGACCATGTATATCGTGGATTGCACCTGGCTGGAGATTCTTACTGAGTAATTCGTTACTCACCCTTATTATTGTTGTTTTTCCACAGGTAACCGAGATGCGAGATAGGATGGCTGAAGGAGGAGCTGTGATCATGGGGACCAGCCGTCAAACTCTTATTTTGTGTTATGACTCTTTATGTTTTATTTTCCCCGATCGCATGTAGCCAGCAGAGCCCTAGGATGTTTTCTAAATGTTTTGTGGATTCCAAAGATTGTTGTATCCGGACAGTTTTGAATGATTTTAATAAATCTCTTATCGTAGTAAACTTTGGAAATGTATTTATCTTGGAACAGTGCTTGGAAACAGGATGTGTTTCAGTGAAAATTGTCTGGACTTTGAATTGAATGTTTGAATGTTTTGTTTTAATTGGAATCCAAAATCATATTTGTATATTGTCCTTTACTTTGAATGCATGCATTGGCGTAAGGGCCTATTTAGAGCCCCATTCGGGTCGAGTCCTTACAACAGCTCTAGCATAAGTGTCGTGAGCCCGAGCCTCGACATCCCGAGACACACCCCCGCCTCAAACCAAAATGAACTTTCGAATCTTCAACTCGTGGGGTGGCTATCAATCATGGAGAGCAAAATAACCGCATCTTCGAGAACTTTCTCTCATACTCCTCTATAGAATCGAACCCCGCCTGTGTTCCTCGGAAAAGCTCTACCATCTTCTCCCCGGGCCTCATCACTAATATATACTGACCCCGAACTCGACTTGAAGAACTCCTGTGTGGCGTGGAGACCCACCGGTCTCTCACTCGCAGTGGACTCCCACCACCATCTAGCCGCAGGCCTCCTAGCACATGGGCCGCACACCCTGTCTCTCAACATCGGGCACACCATAATCGTGAAGGTGTACTCCAAATGGGCAATCCATCCGTCGGGCCGCTAAAGCATCACCTGCGTGGCATCGAACTTCTGGGGTTCCATTTCACGAAATCCTTCAACCATTTGCCAAGTTCCTCGGCATCCTCTCGCCACATCTCGCCACAAGGGTCGCTGAGCCCGCGAGTCAGCGCGCCTACATCAAACAAGCGAAGTCAATCGCTCGATCCGCTTTCGAACTCTTCTACGCGCGCGCCAACAAAGCTCGGCTCCTCGCTCTCGTCACTCAATAGGTCGACCACCATAGCCCTCATAGAATCAGCAAATTCCGCCTCCAGAGCAGCCTCACGCGCCACCGCCTCAACGCCTACTCGGGCGCAACAGGGGAGCTACAGTGGGAATGTTATCGGGCCTCGGCTTGAATGATGTCCTCGCGGTGTCGATCCGATCCTCGACACCTTGGCCTCCTCTCGACGCCCTCTTCCGGCGCTAGTGATCGCATGCTAGCGATCTACGCCAAACCAACAACGAAGTCGAACTTGCTCGCCTCCGCTCTACAACACTATACAAGGCATACACTAGATGAAAGGTATTGTAAATTCTTAACCCTTTATACAACAAATAGTAAACTTAGGCGCACTGATGATCGCTTGAGGCCGGGTGATCATGGGAAAATGACCTACAACAAAAGGTCAATCTACGTAATCTATGACTCTAAGCTCGATACCAATCAGAAGACACGACCCGAATGGGGCTCTAAATGGCCCTTACCCCAATGCATGTATTCAAAGTAAAGGACATTATACAAATATGATTTCTGGATTCCAATTAAAAACAAAACGCTCAAACACTCGGGCCTTCAAAGTCCGATAATTTTCCCGAAACTCGCCCTCGTCTCCAAGCACTGCTCCAAGATAAATACATTTCCAAAGTTTACTCGATCAGAGATTTATTAAAATCATTCAAAACCTCGTCCAGTATACAACAATGCCGAATCCACAAAACATTTAGAAAACATCGAGGGCTCTGTGTCTGCCACATGCATTCAGGGGAAAATAAAAGACAAGAGTCATAACACAAAATCGTAGTTTGATGGTCGGGTCCTCATGATCACAAATCCTTCACCCATCCCGCCTCTTCGAGATCTCTTAGTACTGGGAAAATCTGCACAATAAGGGTGAGTAACGAATTACTCAAGAAGAATCCCCAACCGGGTACAATACGATATACATGGTCATCTAGATGAGTGTATGCAAGCTATGAATATAAACACGTAATAGAGCACATATAGCTTGAGTCCATACTTGACCTCGATGCCAACTCGTGGTCTTAGTCCGAATAATCCACCACACAATACGCCCTATACAAGAAACAAGTCCCGCCACCGCCTCATCGCCGAATGAAAGGTACACTAGCTCAAGATCCCGAGGAGCTCTCCGCTCGGGCGCCAGAATGAGCGTAAGCGCACCGCGAAAATATTCCAATGTTGCATTACGATGTTCGGGAGCGAAGAAAAAACTCGATAGATTTCAAATATTTAAAACCTAAACTTCGTGCCAAGAGTGTTATTTTCGAGTTTTTTGGCAACAACGCTTAATGTAAACTATTCAATGTCGATCAACCTGCTTCGCGAGGTAAAACCAAAAACATCGGAAGGTTTTATGCGCTTGAAAACCTAAAGTTCGGCCACTAGACGGTTTGTTTCAAGGATTTGGCATAAACGCTTGATGTAAACTATTCCAATGTCGCATCACAATGTTTCGGAGGGAAACCAAAAACTCGATAGATTTTTGCGATGAAAGCATAAAGTTCGTCCCGAGAGTGTTTGTTTCGATTCTTTGGCACAAACGCTTCACGCAAAATATTCCAATGTTGCATTACGATGTTCGGGAGCGAAGAAAAAACTCGATAGATTTCAAATATTAAAACCTAAACTTCGTACAAGAGTGTTATTTTCGAGTTTTTGGCAACAACGCTTAATGTAAACTATTCTAATGTCGCATCAACCTGCTTCGCGAGGTAAAACCAAAAACATCGGAAGGTTTTATGCGCGTTGAAAACCTAAAGTTCGCCACTAGACGGTTTGTTTCAAGGATTTGGCATAAACGCTTGATGTAAACTATTCCAATGTCGCATCACAATGTTTCGGAGGGAAACCAAAAAAACTCGGATAGATTTTTGCGATGAAAGCATAAAGTTCGTCCCCGAGAGTGTTTGTTTCGATTCTTTGGCACAAACGCTTCACGCAAAAATATTCCAATGTTGCATTACGATGTTCGGGAGCGAAGAAAAAACTCGATAGATTTCAAATATTTAAACCTAAACTTCGTGCAAGAGTGTTATTTTCGAGTTTTTGGCAACAACGCTTAATGTAAACTATTCTAATGTCGCATCAACCTGCTTTCGCGAGGTAAAACCAAAAACATCTAAGGTTTTATGCGCTGAAAACCTAAAGTTCGCCACTAGACGGTTTGTTTCAAGGATTTGGCATAAACGCTTGATGTAAACTATTCCAATGTCGCATCACAATGTTTCGGAGGGAAAACCAAAAACTCGATAGATTTTTGCGATGAAAGCATAAAGTTCGTCCCGAGAGTGTTTGTTTCGATTTCTTTGGCACAAACGCTTCACGCAAAATATTCCAATGTTGCATTACGATGTTCGGGAGCTAAGAAAAAACTCGATAGATTTCAAATATTTAAAACCTAAACTTCGTACAAGAGTGTTATTTTCGAGTTTTTGGCAACAACGCTTAATGTAAACTATTCTAATGTCGCATCAACCTGCTTTCGCGAGGTAAAACCAAAAACATCTAAGGTTTTATGCGCTGAAAACCTAAAGTTCGCACTACTAGACGGTTTGTTTCAAGGATTTGGCATAAACGCTTGATGTAAACTATTCCAATGTCGCATCACAATGTTTCGGAGGGAAAACCAAAAACTCGATAGATTTTTGCGATGAAAGCATAAAGTTCGGTCCCGAGAGTGTTTGTTTCGATTCTTTGGCACAAACGCTTTCACGCAAAATATTCCAATGTTGCATTACGATGTTCGGAGCGAAGAAAAAACTCGATAGATTTCAAATATTAAAACCTAAACTTCGTGCCAAGAGTGTTATTTTCGAGTTTTTGGCAACAACGCTTAATGTAAACTATTCTAATGTCGCATCAACCTCGCTTCGCGCGAGGTAAAACCAAAAACATCTAAGGTTTTATGCGCTGAAAACCTAAAGTTCGCCACTAGACGGTTTGTTTCAAGGATTTGGCATAAACGCTTGATGTAAACTATTCCAATGTCGCATCACAATGTTTCGGGAGGGAAAACCAAAAACTCGATAGATTTTTGCGATGAAAGCATAAAGTTCGTCCCGAGAGTGTTTGTTTCGATTCTTTGGCACAAACGCTTCACGCAAAAATATTCCAATGTTGCATTACGATGTTCGGGAGCGAAGAAAAAACTCTCGATAGATTTCAAATATTTAAAACCTAAACTTCGTACAAGAGTGTTATTTTCGAGTTTTTGGCAACAACGCTTAATGTAAACTATTCTAATGTCGCATCAACCTCGCTTTCGCGAGGTAAAACCAAAAACATCTAAGGTTTTATGCGCTGAAAAACCTAAAGTTCGCCACTAGACGGCTTTGTTTCAAGGATTTGGCATAAACGCTTGATGTAAACTATTCCAATGTCGCATCACAATGTTTCGGAGGGAAAACCAAAAACTCTGATAGATTTTTGCGATGAAAGCATAAAGTTCGTCCCGAGAGTGTTTGTTTCGATTCTTTGGCACAAACGCTTCACGCAAAATATTCCAATGTTGCATTACGATGTTCGGGAGCGAAGAAAAAACTCGATAGATTTCAAATATTTAAAACCTAAACTTCGTGCAAGAGTGTTATTTTCGAGTTTTTGGCAACAACGCTTAATGTAAACTATTCTAATGTCGCATCAACCTGCTTTCGCGAGGTAAAACCAAAAACATCTAAGGTTTTATGCGCTGAAAACCTAAAGTTCGCCACTAGACGGTTTGTTTCAAGGATTTGGCATAAACGCTTGATGTAAACTATTCCAATGTCGCATCACAATGTTTCGGAGGGAAAACCCAAAAACTCTGATAGATTTTTGCGATGAAAGCATAAAGTTCGTCCCGAGAGTGTTTGTTTCGATTCTTTGGCACAAACGCTTCACGCAAAATATTCCAATGTTGCATTACGATGTTCGGGAGCTAAGAAAAAACTCGATAGATTTCAAATATTAAAACCTAAACTTCGTACAAGAGTGTTATTTTCGAGTTTTTGGCAACAACGCTTAATGTAAACTATTCTAATGTCGCATCAACCTGCTTCGCGCGAGGTAAAACCAAAAACATCTAAGGTTTTATGCGCTGAAAACCTAAAGTTCGCCACTAGACGGTTTGTTTCAAGGATTTGGCATAAACGCTTGATGTAAACTATTCCAATGTCGCATCACAATGTTTCGAGGGAAAACCAAAAACTCTGATAGATTTTTGCGATGAAAGCATAAAGTTCGTCCCCGAGAGTGTTTGTTTCGATTCTTTGGCACAAACGCTTCACGCAAAATATTCCAATGTTGCATTACGATGTTCGGAGCGAAGAAAAAACTCGATAGATTTCAAATGCTTATAACCTAAACTTCGTACAAGAGTGTTATTTTCGAGTTTTTGGCAACAACGCTTAATGTAAACTATTCTAATGTCGCATCAACCTCGCTTTCGCGAGGTAAAACCAAAAACATCTAAGGTTTTATGCGCTGAAAACCTAAAGTTCGCCACTAGACGGCTTGTTTCAAGGATTTGGCATAAACGCTTGATGTAAACTATTCCAATGTCGCATCACAATGTTTCGAGGGGGAAACCAAAAACTCTGATAGATTTTTGCGATGAAAGCATAAAGTTCGTCCCGAGAGTGTTTGTTTCGATTCTTTGGCACAAACGCTTCACGCAAAATATTCCAATGTTGCATTACGATGTTCGGAGCGAAGAAAAAACTCGATAGATTTCAAATATTTAAAACCTAAACTTCGTACAAGAGTGTTATTTTCGAGTTTTTGGCAACAACGCTTAATGTAAACTATTCTAATGTCGCATCAACCTCGCTTTCGCGAGGTAAAACCAAAAACATCTAAGGTTTTATGCGCTGAAAACCTAAAGTTCGGCCACTAGACGGTTTGTTTCAAGGATTTGGCATAAACGCTTGATGTAAACTATTCCAATGTCGCATCACAATGTTTCGAGGGGGAAAACAAAAAACTCGATAGATTTTTGCGATGAAAGCATAAAGTTCGTCCCGAGAGTGTTTGTTTCGATTCTTTGGCACAAACGCTTCACGCAAAATATTCCAATGTTGCATTACGATGTTCGGGAGCGAAGAAAAAACTCGATAGATTTCAAATATTTAAAACCTAAACTTCGTGCAAAGAGTGTTATTTTCGAGTTTTTGGCAACAACGCTTAATGTAAACTATTCTAATGTCGCATCAACCTGCTTCGCGAGGTAAAACCAAAAACATCTAAGGTTTTATGCGCTGAAAACCTAAAGTTCGCCACTAGACGGTTTGTTTCAAGGATTTGGCATAAACGCTTGATGTAAACTATTCCAATGTCGCATCACAATGTTTCGGAGGGAAAACCAAAAACTCTGATAGATTTTTGCGATGAAAGCATAAAGTTCGTCCCGAGAGTGTTTGTTTCGATTCTTTGGCACAAACGCTTTCACGCAAAATATTCCAATGTTGCATTACGATGTTCGGGAGCTAAGAAAAAACTCGATAGATTTCAAATGCTTATAACCTAAACTTCGTAAGAGAGTGTTATTTTCGAGTTTTTTTGGCAACAACGCTTAATGTAAACTATTCTAATGTCGCATCAACCTGCTTTCGCGAGGTAAAACCAAAAACATCTAAGGTTTTATGCGCTTGAAAACCTAAAGTTCGGCCACTAGACGGTTTGTTTCAAGGATTTGGCATAAACGCTTGATGTAAACTATTCCAATGTCGCATCACAATGTTTCGGAGGGAAACCAAAAACTCTGATAGATTTTTGCGATGAAAGCATAAAGTTCGTCCCGAGAGTGTTTGTTTCGATTCTTTGGCACAAACGCTTTCACGCAAAATATTCCAATGTTGCATTACGATGTTCGGAGCGAAGAAAAAACTCGATAGATTTCAAATATTATAACCTAAACTTCGTGCAAGAGTGTTATTTTCGAGTTTTTGGCAACAACGCTTAATGTAAACTATTCTAATGTCGCATCAACCTCGCTTTCGCGAGGTAAAACCAAAAACATCTAAGGTTTTATGCGCTGAAAACCCAAAGTTCGCCACTAGACGGTTTGTTTCAAGGATTTGGCATAAACGCTTGATGTAAACTATTCCAATGTCGCATCACAATGTTTCGGAGGGAAACCAAAAACTCGATAGATTTTTGCGATGAAAGCATAAAGTTCGTCCCGAGAGTGTTTGTTTCGATTCTTTGGCACAAACGCTTCACGCAAAATATTCCAATGTTGCATTACGATGTTCGGGAGCTAAGAAAAAACTCTGATAGATTTCAAATATTTATAACCTAAACTTCGTACAAGAGTGTTATTTTCGAGTTTTTGGCAACAACGCTTAATGTAAACTATTCTAATGTCGCATCAACTCTGCTTCGCGAGGTAAAACCAAAAACATCGGAAGGTTTTATGCGCTGAAAACCTAAAGTTCGGCCACTAGACGGCTTGTTTCAAGGATTTGGCATAAACGCTTGATGTAAACTATTCCAATGTCGCATCACAATGTTTCGGAGGGAAAACCAAAAACTCTGATAGATTTTTGCGATGAAAGCATAAAGTTCGTCCCGAGAGTGTTTGTTTCGATTCTTTGGCACAAACGCTTCACGCAAAAATATTCCAATGTTGCATTACGATGTTCGGAGCTAAGAAAAAACTCGATAGATTTCAAATATTATAACCTAAACTTCGTACAAGAGTGTTATTTTCGAGTTTTTGGCAACAACGCTTAATGTAAACTATTCTAATGTCGCATCAACCTGCTTCGCGAGGTAAAACCAAAAACATCTAAGGTTTTATGCGCTGAAAACCTAAAGTTCGCCACTAGACGGTTTGTTTCAAGGATTTGGCATAAACGCTTGATGTAAACTATTCCAATGTCGCATCACAATGTTTCGGAGGGAAAACCAAAAACTCGATAGATTTTTGCGATGAAAGCATAAAGTTCGTCCCGAGAGTGTTTGTTTCGATTCTTTGGCACAAACGCTTTCACGCAAAATATTCCAATGTTGCATTACGATGTTCGGAGCTAAGAAAAAACTCTGATAGATTTCAAATATTATAACCTAAACTTCGTACAAGAGTGTTATTTTCGAGTTTTTGGCAACAACGCTTAATGTAAACTATTCTAATGTCGCATCAACCTGCTTCGCGAGGTAAAACCAAAAACATCTAAGGTTTTATGCGCTGAAAACCTAAAGTTCGCCACTAGACGGTTTGTTTCAAGGATTTGGCATAAACGCTTGATGTAAACTATTCCAATGTCGCATCACAATGTTTCGAGGGAAAACCAAAAACTCTGATAGATTTTTGCGATGAAAGCATAAAGTTCGTCCCCGAGAGTGTTTGTTTCGATTCTTTGGCACAAACGCTTCACGCAAAAATATTCCAATGTTGCATTACGATGTTCGGAGCTAAGAAAAAAAACTCGATAGATTTCAAATTTAAAACCTAAACTTCGTGCCAAGAGTGTTATTTTCGAGTTTTTGGCAACAACGCTTAATGTAAACTATTCTAATGTCGCATCAACCTGCTTTCGCGAGGTAAAACCAAAAACATCTAAGGTTTTATGCGCTGAAAACCTAAAGTTCGCCACTAGACGGTTTGTTTCAAGGATTTGGCATAAACGCTTGATGTAAACTATTCCAATGTCGCATCACAATGTTTCGGGAGGGAAAACCAAAAACTCGATAGATTTTTGCGATGAAAGCATAAAGTTCGTCCCCGAGAGTGTTTGTTTCGATTCTTTGGCACAAACGCTTTCACGCAAAATATTCCAATGTTGCATTACGATGTTCGAGCGAAGAAAAAACTCGATAGATTTCAAATATTATAAACCTAAACTTCGTGCAAGAGTGTTATTTTCGAGTTTTTGGCAACAACGCTTAATGTAAACTATTCTAATGTCGCATCAACCTGCTTCGCGCGAGGTAAAACCAAAAACATCTAAGGTTTTATGCGCTTGAAAACCTAAAGTTCGCCACTAGACGGCTTGTTTCAAGGATTTGGCATAAACGCTTGATGTAAACTATTCCAATGTCGATCACAATGTTTCGGAGGGAAAACCAAAAACTCTGATAGATTTTTGCGATGAAAGCATAAAGTTCGTCCCGAGAGTGTTTGTTTCGATTCTTTGGCACAAACGCTTCACGCAAAATATTCCAATGTTGCATTACGATGTTCGGAGCTAAGAAAAAACTCGATAGATTTCAAATATTTATAACCTAAACTTCGTACAAGAGTGTTATTTTCGAGTTTTTGGCAACAACGCTTAATGTAAACTATTCTAATGTCGCATCAACCTGCTTCGCGAGGTAAAACCAAAAACATCTAAGGTTTTATGCGCTGAAAACCTAAAGTTCGCCAACTAGACGGTTTGTTTCAAGGATTTGGCATAAACGCTTGATGTAAACTATTCCAATGTCGCATCACAATGTTTCGGAGGGAAAACCAAAAACTCTGATAGATTTTTGCGATGAAAGCATAAAGTTCGTCCCGAGAGTGTTTGTTTCGATTCTTTGGCACAAACGCTTTCACGCAAAATATTCCAATGTTGCATTACGATGTTCGGGAGCGAAGAAAAAACTCGATAGATTTCAAATATTTATAACCTAAACTTCGTACAAGAGTGTTATTTTCGAGTTTTTGGCAACAACGCTTAATGTAAACTATTCTAATGTCGCATCAACCTCGCTTTCGCGAGGTAAAACCAAAAACATCTAAGGTTTTATGCGCTGAAAACCTAAAGTTCGCCACACTAGACGGTTTTGTTTTTCAAGGATTTGGCATAAACGCTTGATGTAAACTATTCCAATGTCGCATCACAATGTTTCGGAGGGAAAACCAAAAACTCGATAGATTTTTGCGATGAAAGCATAAAGTTCGTCCCCGAGAGTGTTTGTTTCGATTCTTTGGCACAAACGCTTCACGCAAAAAATATTCCAATGTTGCATTACGATGTTCGGAGCGAAGAAAAAACTCTCGATAGATTTCAAATTATTATAACCTAAACTTCGTGCAAGAGTGTTATTTTCGAGTTTTTGGCAACAACGCTTAATGTAAACTATTCTAATGTCGCATCAACCTCGCTTTCGCGAGGTAAAACCAAAAACATCTAAGGTTTTATGCGCTGAAAACCTAAAGTTCGCCACTAGACGGTTTGTTTCAAGGATTTGGCATAAACGCTTGATGTAAACTATTCCAATGTCGCATCACAATGTTTCGGAGGGAAAACCAAAAACTCTGATAGATTTTTGCGATGAAAGCATAAAGTTCGTCCCGAGAGTGTTTGTTTCGATTCTTTTGGCACAAACGCTTTCACGCAAAATATTCCAATGTTGCATTACGATGTTCGGAGCGAAGAAAAAACTCGATAGATTTCAAATATTAAAACCTAAACTTCGTACAAGAGTGTTATTTTCGAGTTTTTGGCAACAACGCTTAATGTAAACTATTCTAATGTCGCATCAACCTGCTTCGCGAGGTAAAACCAAAAACATCTAAGGTTTTATGCGCGCTGAAAACCCAAAGTTCGCCACTAGACGGTTTGTTTCAAGGATTTGGCATAAACGCTTGATGTAAACTATTCCAATGTCGCATCACAATGTTTCGGAGGGAAAACCAAAAACTCTGATAGATTTTTGCGATGAAAGCATAAAGTTCGTCCCCGAGAGTGTTTGTTTCGATTCTTTGGCACAAACGCTTTCACGCAAAATATTCCAATGTTGCATTACGATGTTCGGGAGCGAAGAAAAAACTCGATAGATTTCAAATATTAAAACCTAAACTTCGTACAAGAGTGTTATTTTCGAGTTTTTGGCAACAACGCTTAATGTAAACTATTCTAATGTCGCATCAACCTGCTTCGCGAGGTAAAACCAAAAACATCGGAAGGTTTTATGCGCTGAAAACCTAAAGTTCGCCACTAGACGGTTTGTTTCAAGGATTTGGCATAAACGCTTGATGTAAACTATTCCAATGTCGCATCACAATGTTTCGGAGGGAAAACCAAAAACTCTGATAGATTTTTGCGATGAAAGCATAAAGTTCGTCCCCGAGAGTGTTTGTTTCGATTCTTTGGCACAAACGCTTCACGCAAAATATTCCAATGTTGCATTACGATGTTCGGAGCGAAGAAAAAACTCTCGATAGATTTCAAATGCTTAAACCTAAACTTCGTGCAAGAGTGTTATTTTCGAGTTTTTGGCAACAACGCTTAATGTAAACTATTCTAATGTCGCATCAACCTGCTTCGCGAGGTAAAACCAAAAACATCTAAGGTTTTATGCGCTGAAAACCCAAAGTTCGCCACTAGACGGTTTGTTTCAAGGATTTGGCATAAACGCTTGATGTAAACTATTCCAATGTCGCATCACAATGTTTCGGAGGGAAAACCAAAAACTCTGATAGATTTTTATGCGATGAAAGCATAAAGTTCGTCCCGAGAGTGTTTGTTTCGATTCTTTGGCACACAAACGCGCTTCACGCAAAATATTCCAATGTTGCATTACGATGTTCGGAGCGAAGAAAAAACTCGATAGATTTCAAATATTATAACCTAAACTTCGTGCCAAGAGTGTTATTTTCGAGTTTTTGGCAACAACGCTTAATGTAAACTATTCTAATGTCGCATCAACCTGCTTCGCGAGGTAAAACCAAAAACATCTAAGGTTTTATGCGCTGAAAACCCAAAGTTCGCTACTAGACGGTTTGTTTGCTCAAGGATTTGGCATAAACGCTTGATGTAAACTATTCCAATGTCGCATCACAATGTTTCGGAGGGGGAAAACCAAAAACTCTGATAGATTTTTGCGATGAAAAGCATAAAGTTCGTCCCCGAGAGTGTTTGTTTCGATTCTTTGGCACAAACGCTTCACGCAAAATATTCCAATGTTGCATTACGATGTTCGGAGCGAAGAAAAAACTCGATAGATTTCAAATTATTAAACCTAAACTTCGCGCCAAGAGTGTTATTTTCGAGTTTTTGGCAACAACGCTTAATGTAAACTATTCTAATGTCGCATCAACCTGCTTTCGCGAGGTAAAACCAAAAACATCTGAAGGTTTTATGCGCTGAAAACCTAAAGTTCGCCACTAGACGGTTTGTTTCAAGGATTTGGCATAAACGCTTGATGTAAACTATTCCAATGTCGCATCACAATGTTTCGGAGGGAAAACCAAAAACTCGATAGATTTTTGCGATGAAAGCATAAAGTTCGTCCCGAGAGTGTTTGTTTCGATTCTTTGGCACAAACGCTTCACGCAAAATATTCCAATGTTGCATTACGATGTTCGGGAGCGAAGAAAAAAACTCGATAGATTTCAAATATTAAAACCTAAACTTCGTACAAGAGTGTTATTTTCGAGTTTTTGGCAACAACGCTTAATGTAAACTATTCTAATGTCGCATCAACCTGCTTTCGCGAGGTAAAACCAAAAACATCTAAGGTTTTATGCGCTGAAAACCTAAAGTTCGCCACTAGACGGTTTGTTTCAAGGATTTGGCATAAACGCTTGATGTAAACTATTCCAATGTCGCATCACAATGTTTCGAGGGAGGGAAACCAAAAACTCTGATAGATTTTTGCGATGAAAGCATAAAGTTCGTCCCGAGAGTGTTTGTTTCGATTCTTTGGCACAAACGCTTTCACGCAAAATATTCCAATGTTGCATTACGATGTTCGGAGCGAAGAAAAAACTCGATAGATTTCAAATATTTATAACCTAAACTTCGTACAAGAGTGTTATTTTCGAGTTTTTGGCAACAACGCTTAATGTAAACTATTCTAATGTCGCATCAACCTGCTTTCGAGGTAAAACCAAAAACATCTGGAAGGTTTTATGCGCTGAAAACCTAAAGTTCGCCACTAGACGGTAGACGGTTTGTTTCAAGGATTTGGCATAAACGCTTGATGTAAACTATTCCAATGTCGCATCACAATGTTTCGGGAGGGAAAACCAAAAACTCGATAGATTTTTGCGATGAAAGCATAAAGTTCGTCCCGAGAGTGTTTGTTTCGATTCTTTGGCACAAACGCTTTCACGCAAAATATTCCAATGTTGCATTACGATGTTCGGAGCGAAGAAAAAACTCGATAGATTTCAAATATTATAACCTAAACTTCGTACAAGAGTGTTATTTTCGAGTTTTTGGCAACAACGCTTAATGTAAACTATTCTAATGTCGCATCAACCTCGCTTCGCGAGGTAAAACCAAAAACATCTGGAAGGTTTTATGCGCTTGAAAACCTAAAGTTCGCCACTAGACGGTTTGTTTCAAGGATTTGGCATAAACGCTTGATGTAAACTATTCCAATGTCGCATCACAATGTTTCGGAGGGAAAACCAAAAACTCTGATAGATTTTTGCGATGAAAGCATAAAGTTCGTCCCCGAGAGTGTTTGTTTCGATTCTTTGGCACAAACGCTTTCACGCAAAATATTCCAATGTTGCATTACGATGTTCGGGAGCGAAGAAAAAACTCGATAGATTTCAAATATTATAACCTAAACTTCGTACAAGAGTGTTATTTTCGAGTTTTTGGCAACAACGCTTAATGTAAACTATTCTAATGTCGCATCAACCTCGCTTTCGCGAGGTAAAACCAAAAACATCTAAGGTTTTATGCGCGCTGAAAACCTAAAGTTCGGCCACTAGACTAGACGGTTTGTTTCAAGGATTTGGCATAAACGCTTGATGTAAACTATTCCAATGTCGCATCACAATGTTTCGAGGAGGGAAAACCAAAAACTCGATAGATTTTTGCGATGAAAGCATAAAGTTCGGCCCCGAGAGTGTTTGTTTCGATTCTTTGGCACAAACGCTTCACGCAAAATATTCCAATGTTGCATTACGATGTTCGGAGCGAAGAAAAAACTCGATAGATTTCAAATATTTATAACCTAAACTTCGTGCAAGAGTGTTATTTTCGAGTTTTTGGCAACAACGCTTAATGTAAACTATTCTAATGTCGCATCAACCTGCTTTCGCGAGGTAAAACCAAAAACATCTAAGGTTTTATGCGCTTGAAAACCTAAAGTTCGCCACTAGACGGTTTGTTTCAAGGATTTGGCATAAACGCTTGATGTAAACTATTCCAATGTCGCATCACAATGTTTCGAGGAGGGAAAACCAAAAACTCTGATAGATTTTTGCGATGAAAGCATAAAGTTCGTCCCGAGAGTGTTTGTTTCGATTCTTTGGCACAAACGCTTTCACGCAAAATATTCCAATGTTGCATTACGATGTTCGGGAGCTAAGAAAAAACTCGATAGATTTCAAATTTTATAACCTAAACTTCGTACAAGAGTGTTATTTTCGAGTTTTTGGCAACAACGCTTAATGTAAACTATTCTAATGTCGCATCAACCTGCTTTTCGCGAGGTAAAACCAAAAACATCTAAGGTTTTATGCGCTGAAAACCCAAAGTTCGGCCACTAGACGGTTTGTTTCAAGGATTTGGCATAAACGCTTGATGTAAACTATTCCAATGTCGCATCACAATGTTTCGAGGGAGGGAAAACAAAAACTCGGATAGATTTTTGCGATGAAAGCATAAAGTTCGTCCCCGAGAGTGTTTGTTTCGATTCTTTGGCACAAACGCTTCACGCAAAATATTCCAATGTTGCATTACGATGTTCGGAGCTAAGAAAAAACTCGATAGATTTCAAATGCTTATAACCTAAACTTCGTACAAGAGTGTTATTTTCGAGTTTTTGGCAACAACGCTTAATGTAAACTATTCTAATGTCGCATCAACCTGCTTCGCGAGGTAAAACCAAAAACATCTAAGGTTTTATGCGCTTGAAAACCTAAAGTTCGGCCACTAGACGGTTTGTTTCAAGGATTTGGCATAAACGCTTGATGTAAACTATTCCAATGTCGCATCACAATGTTTCGAGGGAAAACCAAAAACTCTGATAGATTTTTGCGATGAAAGCATAAAGTTCGTCCCGAGAGTGTTTGTTTCGATTCTTTGGCACAAACGCTTCACGCAAAATATTCCAATGTTGCATTACGATGTTCGGAGCGAAGAAAAAACTCGATAGATTTCAAATGCTTAAAACCTAAACTTCGTGCCAAGAGTGTTATTTTCGAGTTTTTGGCAACAACGCTTAATGTAAACTATTCTAATGTCGCATCAACCTCGCTTCGCGCGAGGTAAAACCAAAAACATCTAAGGTTTTATGCGCTTGAAAACCTAAAGTTCGCCACTAGACGGTTTGTTTCAAGGATTTGGCATAAACGCTTGATGTAAACTATTCCAATGTCGCATCACAATGTTTCGGAGGGAAAACCAAAAAAACTCTGATAGATTTTTGCGATGAAAGCATAAAGTTCGTCCCCGAGAGTGTTTGTTTCGATTCTTTGGCACAAACGCTTCACGCAAAATATTCCAATGTTGCATTACGATGTTCGGAGCGAAGAAAAAACTCGATAGATTTCAAATATTATAACCTAAACTTCGTACAAGAGTGTTATTTTCGAGTTTTTGGCAACAACGCTTAATGTAAACTATTCTAATGTCGCATCAACCTGCTTCGCGAGGTAAAACCAAAAACATCTAAGGTTTTATGCGCTGAAAACCCAAAGTTCGCCACTAGACGGTTTGTTTCAAGGATTTGGCATAAACGCTTGATGTAAACTATTCCAATGTCGCATCACAATGTTTCGGAGGGAAAACCAAAAACTCGATAGATTTTTGCGATGAAAGCATAAAGTTCGTCCCGAGAGTGTTTGTTTCGATTCTTTGGCACAAACGCTTCACGCAAAATATTCCAATGTTGCATTACGATGTTCGGAGCTAAGAAAAAACTCGATAGATTTCAAATATTATAACCTAAACTTCGTGCAAGAGTGTTATTTTCGAAGTTTTTGGCAACAACGCTTAATGTAAACTATTCTAATGTCGCATCAACCTGCTTTCGCGAGGTAAAACCAAAAACATCTGAAGGTTTTATGCGCTGAAAACCTAAAGTTCGCCACTAGACGGTTTGTTTCAAGGATTTGGCATAAACGCTTGATGTAAACTATTCCAATGTCGCATCACAATGTTTCGAGGGAAAACCAAAAACTCGATAGATTTTTGCGATGAAAGCATAAAGTTCGTCCCGAGAGTGTTTGTTTCGATTCTTTGGCACAAACGCTTCACACGCAAAATATTCCAATGTTGCATTACGATGTTCGGAGCGAAGAAAAAACTCGATAGATTTCAAATGCTTATAACCTAAACTTCGTGCAAGAGTGTTATTTTCGAGTTTTTGGCAACAACGCTTAATGTAAACTATTCTAATGTCGCATCAACCTCGCTTTCGCGAGGTAAAACCAAAAACATCTAAGGTTTTATGCGCTGAAAACCTAAAGTTCGGCCACTACTAGACGGTTTGTTTCAAGGATTTGGCATAAACGCTTGATGTAAACTATTCCAATGTCGCATCACAATGTTTCGAGGGAAAACCAAAAACTCTGATAGATTTTTGCGATGAAAGCATAAAGTTCGTCCCGAGAGTGTTTGTTTCGATTCTTTGGCACAAACGCTTCACGCAAAATATTCCAATGTTGCATTACGATGTTCGGGAGCGAAGAAAAAACTCGATAGATTTCAAATATTATAACCTAAACTTCGTACAAGAGTGTTATTTTCGAGTTTTTGGCAACAACGCTTAATGTAAACTATTCTAATGTCGCATCAACCTCGCTTCGCGAGGTAAAACCAAAAACATCGGAAGGTTTTATGCGCGCTGAAAACCTAAAGTTCGCCACTAGACGGTTTGTTTCAAGGATTTGGCATAAACGTTGATGTAAACTATTCCAATGTCGCATCACAATGTTTCGAGGGAAAACCAAAAACTCTGATAGATTTTTGCGATGAAAGCATAAAGTTCGTCCCGAGAGTGTTTGTTTCGATTCTTTGGCACAAACGCTTTCACGCAAAATATTCCAATGTTGCATTACGATGTTCGGAGCGAAGAAAAAACTCGATAGATTTCAAATATTTATAACCTAAACTTCGTACAAGAGTGTTATTTTCGAGTTTTTGGCAACAACGCTTAATGTAAACTATTCTAATGTCGCATCAACCTGCTTTCGCGAGGTAAAACCAAAAACATCTAAGGTTTTATGCGCTTGAAAACCTAAAGTTCGCCACTAGACGGCTTGTTTCAAGGATTTGGCATAAACGCTTGATGTAAACTATTCCAATGTCGCATCACAATGTTTCGGAGGGAAAACCAAAAACTCTGATAGATTTTTGCGATGAAAGCATAAAGTTCGTCCCCGAGAGTGTTTGTTTCGATTCTTTGGCACAAACGCTTCACGCAAAATATTCCAATGTTGCATTACGATGTTCGGGAGCGAAGAAAAAACTCGATAGATTTCAAATATTTAAAACCTAAACTTCGTGCAAGAGTGTTATTTTCGAGTTTTTGGCAACAACGCTTAATGTAAACTATTCTAATGTCGCATCAACCTGCTTTCGCGAGGTAAAACCAAAAACATCTAAGGTTTTATGCGCTGAAAACCTAAAGTTCGGCACTAGACGGTTTTTTCAAGATTTGGCATAAACGCTTGATGTAAACTATTCCAATGTCGCATCACAATGTTTCGAGGGAAAACCAAAAACTCGATAGATTTTTGCGATGAAAGCATAAAGTTCGTCCCCGAGAGTGTTTGTTTCGATTCTTTGGCACAAACGCTTTCACGCAAAATATTCCAATGTTGCATTACGATGTTCGGAGCTAAGAAAAAACTCGATAGATTTCAAATGCTTAAAACCTAAACTTCGTACAAGAGTGTTATTTTCGTTTTTGGCAACAACGCTTAATGTAAACTATTCTAATGTCGCATCAACCTCGCTTTCGCGAGGTAAAACCAAAAACATCTAAGGTTTTATGCGCTGAAAACCTAAAGTTCGCCACTAGACGGTTTGTTTCAAGGATTTGGCATAAACGCTTGATGTAAACTATTCCAATGTCGCATCACAATGTTTCGGAGGGAAAACCAAAAACTCGATAGATTTTTGCGATGAAAGCATAAAGTTCGTCCCGAGAGTGTTTGTTTCGATTCTTTGGCACAAACGCTTCACGCAAAATATTCCAATGTTGCATTACGATGTTCGGGAGCTAAGAAAAAACTCGATAGATTTCAAATATTTATAACCTAAACTTCGTACAAGAGTGTTATTTTCGAGTTTTTGGCAACAACGCTTAATGTAAACTATTCTAATGTCGCATCAACCTGCTTTCATGAGGTAAAACCAAAAACATCTAAGGTTTTATGCGCTGAAAACCTAAGTTCGGCTACTAGACGGTTTGTTTCAAGGATTTGGCATAAACGCTTGATGTAAACTATTCCAATGTCGCGATCACAATGTTTCGGAGGGAAAACCAAAAACTCGATAGATTTTTGCGATGAAAGCATAAAGTTCGTCCCCGAGTGTTTGTTTCGATTCTTTGGCACAAACGCTTCACGCAAAATATTCCAATGTTGCATTACGATGTTCGGAGCTAAGAAAAAACTCGATAGATTTCAAATATTATAACCTAAACTTCGTGCAAGAGTGTTATTTTCGAGTTTTTGGCAACAACGCTTAATGTAAACTATTCTAATGTCGCATCAACCTGCTTTCGCGAGGTAAAACCAAAAACATCTAAGGTTTTATGCGCTGAAAACCCAAAGTTCGCCACTAGACGGTTTGTTTCAAGGATTTGGCATAAACGCTTGATGTAAACTATTCCAATGTCGCATCACAATGTTTCGGAGGGAAAACCAAAAACTCTGATAGATTTTTGCGATGAAAGCATAAAGTTCGTCCCGAGAGTGTTTGTTTCGATTCTTTGGCACAAACGCTTCACGCAAAATATTCCAATGTTGCATTACGATGTTCGGAGCGAAGAAAAAACTCGATAGATTTCAAATATTATAACCTAAACTTCGTACAAGAGTGTTATTTTCGAGTTTTTGGCAACAACGCTTAATGTAAACTATTCTAATGTCGCATCAACCTGCTTCGCGAGGTAAAACCAAAAACATCTAAGGTTTTATGCGCTGAAAACCTAAAGTTCGCCACTAGACGGCTTGTTTCAAGGATTTGGCATAAACGCTTGATGTAAACTATTCCAATGTCGCATCACAATGTTTCGAGGGAAAACCAAAAACTCGATAGATTTTTGCGATGAAAGCATAAAGTTCGGCCCCGAGAGTGTTTGTTTCGATTCTTTGGCACAAACGCTTCACGCAAAATATTCCAATGTTGCATTACGATGTTCGGGAGCTAAGAAAAAACTCGATAGATTTCAAATATTAAAACCTAAACTTCGTACAAGAGTGTTATTTTCGAGTTTTTGGCAACAACGCTTAATGTAAACTATTCTAATGTCGCATCAACCTCGCTTTCGCGAGGTAAAACCAAAAACATCTAAGGTTTTATGCGCTTGAAAACCTAAAGTTCGCCACTAGACGGTTTGTTTCAAGGATTTGGCATAAACGCTTGATGTAAACTATTCCAATGTCGCATCACAATGTTTCGGAGGGAAACCAAAAACTCTGATAGATTTTTGCGATGAAAGCATAAAGTTCGTCCCCGAGAGTGTTTGTTTCGATTCTTTGGCACAAACGCTTTCACGCAAAATATTCCAATGTTGCATTACGATGTTCGGGAGCGAAGAAAAAACTCGATAGATTTCAAATATTTATAACCTAAACTTCGTACAAGAGTGTTATTTTCGAGTTTTTGGCAACAACGCTTAATGTAAACTATTCTAATGTCGCATCAACCTCGCTTCGCGAGGTAAAACCAAAAACATCTAAGGTTTTATGCGCTGAAAACCTAAAGTTCGGCCACTAGACGGTTTGTTTCAAGGATTTGGCATAAACGCTTGATGTAAACTATTCCAATGTCGCATCACAATGTTTCGGGAGGGAAAACCAAAAACTCTGATAGATTTTTGCGATGAAAGCATAAAGTTCGTCCCGAGAGTGTTTGTTTCGATTCTTTGGCACAAACGCTTTCACGCAAAATATTCCAATGTTGCATTACGATGTTCGGGAGCTAAGAAAAAAAAACTCGATAGATTTCAAATATTATAACCTAAACTTCGTACAAGAGTGTTATTTTCGAGTTTTTGGCAACAACGCTTAATGTAAACTATTCTAATGTCGCATCAACCTGCTTTCGCGAGGTAAAACCAAAAACATCTAAGGTTTTATGCGCTGAAAACCTAAAGTTCGCCACTAGACGGTTTGTTTCAAGGATTTGGCATAAACGCTTGATGTAAACTATTCCAATGTCGCATCACAATGTTTCGGAGGGAAACCAAAAAACTCTGATAGATTTTTGCGATGAAAGCATAAAGTTCGTCCCCGAGAGTGTTTGTTTCGATTCTTTGGCACAAACGCTTCACGCAAAATATTCCAATGTTGCATTACGATGTTCGGGAGCTAAGAAAAAACTCGATAGATTTCAAATATTTAAACCTAAACTTCGTACAAGAGTGTTATTTTCGAGTTTTTGGCAACAACGCTTAATGTAAACTATTCTAATGTCGCATCAACCTGCTTTCGCGAGGTAAAACCAAAAACATCTAAGGTTTTATGCGCTGAAAACCTAAAGTTCGGCCACTAGACGGTTTGTTTCAAGGATTTGGCATAAACGCTTGATGTAAACTATTCCAATGTCGCATCACAATGTTTCGGAGGGAAAACCAAAAACTCTGATAGATTTTTGCGATGAAAGCATAAAGTTCGTCCCGAGAGTGTTTGTTTCGATTCTTTGGCACAAACGCTTTCACGCAAAATATTCCAATGTTGCATTACGATGTTCGGGAGCTAAGAAAAAACTCGATAGATTTCAAATATTTAAACCTAAACTCGTGCAAGAGTGTTATTTTCGAGTTTTTGGCAACAACGCTTAATGTAAACTATTCTAATGTCGCATCAACCTGCTTTCGCGAGGTAAAACCAAAAACATCTAAGGTTTTATGCGCTGAAAACCCAAAGTTCGCCACTAGACGGTTTGTTTCAAGGATTTGGCATAAACGCTTGATGTAAACTATTCCAATGTCGCATCACAATGTTTCGGAGGGAAAACCAAAAACTCGATAGATTTTTGCGATGAAAGCATAAAGTTCGTCCCGAGAGTGTTTGTTTCGATTCTTTGGCACAAACGCTTTCACGCAAAATATTCCAATGTTGCATTACGATGTTCGGGAGCGAAGAAAAAACTCGATAGATTTCAAATATTAAAACCTAAACTTCGTGCAAGAGTGTTATTTTCGAGTTTTTGGCAACAACGCTTAATGTAAACTATTCTAATGTCGCATCAACCTGCTTTCGCGAGGTAAAACCAAAAACATCTAAGGTTTTATGCGCTGAAAACCTAAAGTTCGGCCACTAGACGGTTTGTTTCAAGGATTTGGCATAAACGCTTGATGTAAACTATTCCAATGTCGCATCACAATGTTTCGGAGGGAAAACCAAAAACTCTGATAGATTTTTGCGATGAAAGCATAAAGTTCGTCCCGAGAGTGTTTGTTTCGATTCTTTGGCACAAACGCTTCACGCAAAATATTCCAATGTTGCATTACGATGTTCGGGAGCTAAGAAAAAACTCTGATAGATTTCAAATATTAAAACCTAAACTTCGTACAAGAGTGTTATTTTCGAGTTTTTGGCAACAACGCTTAATGTAAACTATTCTAATGTCGCATCAACCTGCTTTCGCGAGGTAAAACCAAAAACATCTAAGGTTTTATGCGCTTGAAAACCTAAAGTTCGCCACTAGACGGTTTGTTTCAAGGATTTGGCATAAACGCTTGATGTAAACTATTCCAATGTCGCATCACAATGTTTCGAGGGAAAACCAAAAACTCGATAGATTTTTGCGATGAAAGCATAAAGTTCGTCCCGAGAGTGTTTGTTTCGATTCTTTGGCACAAACGCTTCACGCAAAATATTCCAATGTTGCATTACGATGTTCGGGAGCGAAGAAAAAACTCGATAGATTTCAAATATTATAACCTAAACTTCGTACAAGAGTGTTATTTTCGAGTTTTTGGCAACAACGCTTAATGTAAACTATTCTAATGTCGCATCAACCTGCTTCGCGAGGTAAAACCAAAAACATCGGAAGGTTTTATGCGCTGAAAACCTAAAGTTCGGCCACTAGACGGTTTGTTTCAAGGATTTGGCATAAACGCTTGATGTAAACTATTCCAATGTCGCATCACAATGTTTCGGAGGGAAACCAAAAACTCTGATAGATTTTTGCGATGAAAGCATAAAGTTCGTCCCGAGAGTGTTTGTTTCGATTCTTTGGCACAAACGCTTCACGCAAAAATATTCCAATGTTGCATTACGATGTTCGGGAGCGAAGAAAAAACTCGATAGATTTCAAATATTATAACCTAAACTTCGTACAAGAGTGTTATTTTCGAGTTTTTGGCAACAACGCTTAATGTAAACTATTCTAATGTCGCATCAACCGCTTCGCGAGGTAAAACCAAAAACATCGGAAGGTTTTATGCGCTGAAAACCTAAAGTTCGTCAACTACTTTTTGTTTCAAGGATTTGGCATAAACGCTTGATGTAAACTATTCCAATGTCGCATCACAATGTTTCGGAGGGAAAACCAAAAACTCGATAGATTTTTGCGATGAAAGCATAAAGTTCGTCCCGAGAGTGTTTGTTTCGATTCTTTGGCACAAACGCTTTCACGCAAAATATTCCAATGTTGCATTACGATGTTCGGGAGCGAAGAAAAAACTCGATAGATTTCAACGCTTATAACCTAAACTTCGTGCAAGAGTGTTATTTTCGAGTTTTTGGCAAACGCTTAATGTAAACTATTCTAATGTCGCATCAACCTGCTTTCGCGAGGTAAAACCAAATTTTATGCGCTTGAAAACCTAAAGTTCGGCCACTAGACGGTTTGTTTCAAGGATTTGGCATAAACGCTTGATGTAAACTATTCCAATGTCGCATCACAATGTTTCGGAGGGAAAACCAAAAACTCTGATAGATTTTTGCGATGAAAGCATAAAGTTCGTCCCGAGAGTGTTTGTTTCGATTCTTTGGCACAAACGCTTCACGCAAAATATTCCAATGTTGCATTACGATGTTCGGAGCGAAGAAAAAACTCGATAGATTTCAAATTTATAACCTAAACTTCGTGCAAGAGTGTTATTTTCGAGTTTTTGGCAACAACGCTTAATGTAAACTATTCTAATGTCGCATCAACCTCGCTTTCGCGAGGTAAAACCAAAAACATCGGAAGGTTTTATGCGCGCTGAAAACCTAAAGTTCGCCACTAGACGGTTTGTTTCAAGGATTTGGCATAAACGCTTGATGTAAACTATTCCAATGTCGCATCACAATGTTTCGGAGGGAAAACCAAAAACTCTGATAGATTTTTGCGATGAAAGCATAAAGTTCGTCCCCGAGAGTGTTTGTTTCGATTCTTTGGCACAAACGCTTCACGCAAAATATTCCAATGTTGCATTACGATGTTCGGAGCTAAGAAAAAACTCGATAGATTTCAAATATTAAACCTAAACTTCGTACCAAGAGTGTTATTTTCGAGTTTTTGGCAACAACGCTTAATGTAAACTATTCTAATGTCGCATCAACCTGCTTTCGCGAGGTAAAACCAAAAACATCGGAAGGTTTTATGCGCTGAAAACCTAAAGTTCGTGAAAACCCAAAGTTCAGTTCGGCACTAGACGGTTTGTTTCAAGGATTTGGCATAAACGCTTGATGTAAACTATTCCAATGTCGCATCACAATGTTTCGGAGGGAAAACCAAAAACTCGATAGATTTTTGCGATGAAAGCATAAAGTTCGTCCCGAGAGTGTTTGTTTCGATTCTTTGGCACAAACGCTTTCACGCAAAATATTCCAATGTTGCATTACGATGTTCGGGAGCGAAGAAAAAACTCGATAGATTTCAAATATTATAACCTAAACTTCGTACAAGAGTGTTATTTTCGAGTTTTTGGCAACAACGCTTAATGTAAACTATTCTAATGTCGCATCAACTCGCTTTCGCGAGGTAAAACCAAAAACATCTAAGGTTTTATGCGCTGAAAACCTAAAGTTCGCCACTAGACGGTTTGTTTCAAGGATTTGGCATAAACGCTTGATGTAAACTATTCCAATGTCGCATCACAATGTTTCGGAGGGAAAACCAAAAACTCTGATAGATTTTTGCGATGAAAGCATAAAGTTCGTCCCGAGAGTGTTTGTTTCGATTCTTTGGCACAAACGCTTTCACGCAAAATATTCCAATGTTGCATTACGATGTTCGGAGCGAAGAAAAAACTCGGATAGATTTCAAATTTATAACCTAAACTTCGTACAAGAGTGTTATTTTCGAGTTTTTGGCAACAACGCTTAATGTAAACTATTCTAATGTCGCATCAACCTCGCTTTCGCGAGGTAAAACCAAAAACATCTAAGGTTTTATGCGCTGAAAACCTAAAGTTCGCCACTAGACGGTTTGTTTCAAGGATTTGGCATAAACGCTTGATGTAAACTATTCCAATGTCGCATCACAATGTTTCGAGGGGAAAACCAAAAACTCTGATAGATTTTTGCGATGAAAGCATAAAGTTCGTCCCGAGAGTGTTTGTTTCGATTCTTTGGCACAAACGCTTTCACGCAAAAATATTCCAATGTTGCATTACGATGTTCGGAGCTAAGAAAAAACTCGATAGATTTCAAATTTTATAACCTAAACTTCGTACAAGAGTGTTATTTTCGAGTTTTTGGCAACAACGCTTAATGTAAACTATTCTAATGTCGCATCAACCTGCTTTCATGCGAGGTAAAACCAAAAACATCTAAGGTTTTATGCGCTGAAAACCTAAAGTTCGTCACTAGACGGTTTGTTTCAAGGATTTGGCATAAACGCTTGATGTAAACTATTCCAATGTCGCATCACAATGTTTCGGAGGGAAAACCAAAAACTCTGATAGATTTTTGCGATGAAAGCATAAAGTTCGTCCCGAGAGTGTTTGTTTCGATTCTTTGGCACAAACGCTTCACGCAAAATATTCCAATGTTGCATTACGATGTTCGGGAGCTAAGAAAAAACTCGATAGATTTCAAATATTATAACCTAAACTTCGTGCCAAGAGTGTTATTTTCGAGTTTTTGGCAACAACGCTTAATGTAAACTATTCTAATGTCGCATCAACCTGCTTTCGCGAGGTAAAACCAAAAACATCTGAAGGTTTTATGCGCTGAAAACCTAAAGTTCGCCACTAGACGGTTTGTTTCAAGGATTTGGCATAAACGCTTGATGTAAACTATTCCAATGTCGCATCACAATGTTTCGAGGGAAAACCAAAAACTCTGATAGATTTTTGCGATGAAAGCATAAAGTTCGTCCCCGAGAGTGTTTGTTTCGATTCTTTGGCACAAACGCTTTCACGCAAAAATATTCCAATGTTGCATTACGATGTTCGGGAGCGAAGAAAAAAAAAACTCGATAGATTTCAAATATTTATAACCTAAACTTCGTGCCAAGAGTGTTATTTTCGAGTTTTTGGCAACAACGCTTAATGTAAACTATTCTAATGTCGCATCAACCTCGCTTCGCGAGGTAAAACCAAAAACATCTAAGGTTTTATGCGCTGAAAACCTAAAGTTCGCCACTAGACGGTTTGTTTCAAGGATTTGGCATAAACGCTTGATGTAAACTATTTCCAATGTCGCATCACAATGTTTCGGGAGGGAAACCAAAAACTCGATAGATTTTTGCGATGAAAGCATAAAGTTCGTCCCCGAGAGTGTTTGTTTCGATTCTTTGGCACAAACGCTTTCACGCAAAATATTCCAATGTTGCATTACGATGTTCGGAGCGAAAGAAAAAACTCTGATAGATTTCAGCTTATTAAAACCTAAACTTCGTGCCAAGAGTGTTATTTTCGAGTTTTTGGCAACAACGCTTAATGTAAACTATTCTAATGTCGCATCAACCTCGCTTCGCGAGGTAAAACCAAAAACATCGGAAGGTTTTATGCGCTGAAAACCCAAAGTTCGCCACTAGACGGTTTGTTTCAAGGATTTGGCATAAACGCTTGATGTAAACTATTCCAATGTCGCATCACAATGTTTCGGAGGGAAAACCAAAAACTCTGATAGATTTTTGCGATGAAAGCATAAAGTTCGTCCCGAGAGTGTTTGTTTCGATTTCTTTGGCACAAACGCTTTCACGCAAAATATTCCAATGTTGCATTACGATGTTCGGAGCGAAGAAAAAACTCTCGATAGATTTCAAATTATAACCTAAACTTCGTGCAAGAGTGTTATTTTCGAGTTTTTGGCAACAACGCTTAATGTAAACTATTCTAATGTCGCATCAACCTCGCTTTCGCGAGGTAAAACCAAAAACATCTAAGGTTTTATGCGCTGAAAACCTAAAGTTCGCCACTAGACGGTTTGTTTCAAGGATTTGGCATAAACGCTTGATGTAAACTATTCCAATGTCGCATCACAATGTTTCGGAGGGAAAACCAAAAACTCTGATAGATTTTTGCGATGAAAGCATAAAGTTCGTCCCGAGAGTGTTTGTTTCGATTCTTTGGCACAAACGCTTCACGCAAAATATTCCAATGTTGCATTACGATGTTCGGAGCGAAGAAAAAACTCGATAGATTTCAAATATTAAAACCTAAACTTCGTACAAGAGTGTTATTTTCGAGTTTTTGGCAACAACGCTTAATGTAAACTATTCTAATGTCGCATCAACCTCGCTTTCGCGAGGTAAAACCAAAAACATCGGAAGGTTTTATGCGCTGAAAACCTAAAGTTCGCCACTAGACGGTTTGTTTCAAGGATTTGGCATAAACGCTTGATGTAAACTATTCCAATGTCGCATCACAATGTTTCGGAGGGAAAACCAAAAACTCTGATAGATTTTTGCGATGAAAGCATAAAGTTCGTCCCGAGAGTGTTTGTTTCGATTCTTTGGCACAAACGCTTCACGCAAAATATTCCAATGTTGCATTACGATGTTCGGAGCTAAGAAAAAAACTCTCGATAGATTTCAAATATTATAACCTAAACTTCGTGCCAAGAGTGTTATTTTCGAGTTTTTGGCAACAACGCTTAATGTAAACTATTCTAATGTCGCATCAACCTGCTTCGCGAGGTAAAACCAAAAACATCTAAGGTTTTATGCGCTTGAAAACCTAAAGTTCGCCACTAGACGGTTTGTTTCAAGGATTTGGCATAAACGCTTGATGTAAACTATTCCAATGTCGCATCACAATGTTTCGGAGGGAAACCAAAAACTCGATAGATTTTTGCGATGAAAGCATAAAGTTCGTCCCGAGAGTGTTTGTTTCGATTCTTTGGCACAAACGCTTTCACGCAAAATATTCCAATGTTGCATTACGATGTTCGGGAGCTAAGAAAAAACTCTCGATAGATTTCAAATGCTTATAACCTAAACTTCGTGCAAGAGTGTTATTTTCGAGTTTTTGGCAACAACGCTTAATGTAAACTATTCTAATGTCGCATCAACCTGCTTCGCGAGGTAAAACCAAAAACATCGGAAGGTTTTATGCGCTGAAAACCTAAAGTTCGCCACTAGACGGTTTGTTTCAAGGATTTGGCATAAACGCTTGATGTAAACTATTCCAATGTCGCATCACAATGTTTCGAGGGAAAACCAAAAACTCTGATAGATTTTTGCGATGAAAGCATAAAGTTCGTCCCGAGAGTGTTTGTTTCGATTCTTTGGCACAAACGCTTCACGCAAAATATTCCAATGTTGCATTACGATGTTCGGAGCTAAGAAAAAACTCTGATAGATTTCAAATATTTATAACCTAAACTTCGTGCCAAGAGTGTTATTTTCGAGTTTTTGGCAACAACGCTTAATGTAAACTATTCTAATGTCGCATCAACCTCGCTTCGCGAGGTAAAACCAAAAACATCTAAGGTTTTATGCGCTGAAAACCTAAAGTTCGCCACTAGACGGTTTGTTTCAAGGATTTGGCATAAACGCTTGATGTAAACTATTCCAATGTCGCATCACAATGTTTCGGAGGGAAAAACCAAAAACTCTGATAGATTTTTGCGATGAAAGCATAAAGTTCGTCCCGAGAGTGTTTGTTTCGATTCTTTGGGCACAAACGCTTCACGCAAAATATTCCAATGTTGCATTACGATGTTCGGAGCGAAGAAAAAAAACTCGATAGATTTCAAAGCTTTATAACCTAAACTTCGTACAAGAGTGTTATTTTCGAGTTTTTGGCAACAACGCTTAATGTAAACTATTCTAATGTCGCATCAACCTGCTTCGCGAGGTAAAACCAAAAACATCGGAAGGTTTTATGCGCTGAAAACCTAAAGTTCGCCACTAGACGGTTTGTTTCAAGGATTTGGCATAAACGCTTGATGTAAACTATTCCAATGTCGCATCACAATGTTTCGAGGGGGAAACCAAAAACTCGATATAGATTTTTGCGATGAAAGCATAAAGTTCGTCCCGAGAGTGTTTGTTTCGATTCTTTGGCACAAACGCTTTCACGCAAAATATTCCAATGTTGCATTACGATGTTCGGAGCGAAGAAAAAAAAACGATAGATTTCAAATATTATAACCTAAACTTCGTGCCAAGAGTGTTATTTTCGAGTTTTTGGCAACAACGCTTAATGTAAACTATTCTAATGTCGCATCAACCTCGCTTCGCGAGGTAAAACCAAAAACATCTAAGGTTTTATGCGCTGAAAACCTAAAGTTCGTCCACTAGACGGTTTGTTTCAAGGATTTGGCATAAACGCTTGATGTAAACTATTCCAATGTCGCATCACAATGTTTCGGAGGGAAACCAAAAACTCTGATAGATTTTTGCGATGAAAGCATAAAGTTCGTCCCGAGAGTGTTTGTTTCGATTCTTTGGCACAAACGCTTCACGCAAAATATTCCAATGTTGCATTACGATGTTCGGGAGCTAAGAAAAAACTCGATAGATTTCAAATATTATAACCTAAACTTCGTACAAGAGTGTTATTTTCGAGTTTTTGGCAACAACGCTTAATGTAAACTATTCTAATGTCGCATCAACCTGCTTTCGCGAGGTAAAACCAAAAACATCGGAAGGTTTTATGCGCTGAAAACCTAAAGTTCGCCACTAGACGGTTTGTTTCAAGGATTTGGCATAAACGCTTGATGTAAACTATTCCAATGTCGCATCACAATGTTTCGGAGGGAAAACCAAAAACTCGATAGAGATTTGCGATGAAAGCATAAAAAGTTTCGCCCCGAGAGTGTTTGTTTCGATTCTTTGGCACAAACGCTTCACGCAAAATATTCCAATGTTGCATTACGATGTTCGGAGCTAAGAAAAAACTCGATAGATTTCAAATTTATAACCTAAACTTCGTGCCAAGAGTGTTATTTTCGAGTTTTTTGGCAACAACGCTTAATGTAAACTATTCTAATGTCGCATCAACCTCGCTTTCGCGAGGTAAAACCAAAAACATCTAAGGTTTTATGCGCTGAAAACCTAAAGTTCGTCACTAGACGGTTTGTTTCAAGGATTTGGCATAAACGCTTGATGTAAACTATTCCAATGTCGCATCACAATGTTTCGGAGGGAAAACCAAAAACTCGATAGATTTTTGCGATGAAAGCATAAAGTTCGTCCCGAGAGTGTTTGTTTCGATTCTTTGGCACACAAACGCTTTCACGCAAAATATTCCAATGTTGCATTACGATGTTCGGAGCTAAGAAAAAAAACTCGATAGATTTCAAATGCTTATAACCTAAACTTCGTGCAAGAGTGTTATTTTCGAGTTTTTGGCAACAACGCTTAATGTAAACTATTCTAATGTCGCATCAACCTGCTTTCGCGAGGTAAAACCAAAAACATCTAAGGTTTTATGCGCTGAAAACCTAAAGTTCGCCACTAGACGGTTTGTTTCAAGGATTTGGCATAAACGCTTGATGTAAACTATTCCAATGTCGCATCACAATGTTTCGGAGGGAAACCAAAAACTCGATAGATTTTTGCGATGAAAGCATAAAGTTCGTCCCGAGAGTGTTTGTTTCGATTCTTTGGCACAAACGCTTTCACGCAAAATATTCCAATGTTGCATTACGATGTTCGGGAGCGAAGAAAAAACTCTCGATAGATTTCAAATTTATAACCTAAACTTCGTGCCAAGAGTGTTATTTTCGAGTTTTTGGCAACAACGCTTAATGTAAACTATTCTAATGTCGCATCAACCTGCTTTCGCGAGGTAAAACCAAAAACATCTGAAGGTTTTATGCGCTTGAAAACCTAAAGTTCGTCACTAGACGGTTTGTTTCAAGGATTTGGCATAAACGCTTGATGTAAACTATTCCAATGTCGCATCACAATGTTTCGGAGGGAAAACCAAAAACTCGATATAGATTTTTGCGATGAAAGCATAAAGTTCGTCCCGAGAGTGTTTGTTTCGATTCTTTGGCACAAACGCTTCACGCAAAATATTCCAATGTTGCATTACGATGTTCGGGAGCGAAGAAAAAACTCTGATAGATTTCAAATATTTATAACCTAAACTTCGTGCAAGAGTGTTATTTTCGAGTTTTTGGCAACAACGCTTAATGTAAACTATTCTAATGTCGCATCAACCTGCTTCGCGAGGTAAAACCAAAAACATCGGAAGGTTTTATGCGCTTGAAAACCTAAAGTTCGCCAACTAGACGGTTTGTTTCAAGGATTTGGCATAAACGCTTGATGTAAACTATTCCAATGTCGCATCACAATGTTTCGGAGGGAAAACCAAAAACTCTGATAGATTTTTGCGATGAAAGCATAAAGTTCGTCCCCGAGTGTTTTTGTTTCGATTCTTTGGCACAAACGCTTTCACGCAAAAATATTCCAATGTTGCATTACGATGTTCGGAGCTAAGAAAAAACTCGATAGATTTCAAATATTTATAACCTAAACTTCGCAAGAGTGTTATTTTCGAGTTTTTGGCAACAACGCTTAATGTAAACTATTCTAATGTCGCATCAACCTGCTTTCGCGAGGTAAAACCAAAAACATCGGAGGTTTTATGCGCTGAAAACCTAAAGTTCGCCACTAGACGGTTTGTTTCAAGGATTTGGCATAAACGCTTGATGTAAACTATTCCAATGTCGCATCACAATGTTTCGAGGGAAAACCAAAAACTCGATAGATTTTTGCGATGAAAGCATAAAGTTCGTCCCGAGAGTGTTTGTTTCGATTCTTTGGCACAAACGCTTTCACGCAAAATATTCCAATGTTGCATTACGATGTTCGGGAGCGAAGAAAAAAAACTCGATAGATTTCAAATGCTTATAACCTAAACTTCGTACAAGAGTGTTATTTTCGAGTTTTTGGCAACAACGCTTAATGTAAACTATTCTAATGTCGCATCAACCTGCTTTCGCGAGGTAAAACCAAAAACATCTAAGGTTTTATGCGCTGAAAACCTAAAGTTCGTCACTAGACGGTTTGTTTCAAGGATTTGGCATAAACGCTTGATGTAAACTATTCCAATGTCGCATCACAATGTTTCGGGAGGGAAAACCAAAAACTCGATAGATTTTTGCGATGAAAGCATAAAGTTCGTCCCGAGAGTGTTTGTTTCGATTCTTTGGCACAAACGCTTCACGCAAAATATTCCAATGTTGCATTACGATGTTCGGGAGCGAAGAAAAAACTCGATAGATTTCAAAGCTTATAACCTAAACTTCGTGCCAAGAGTGTTATTTTCGAGTTTTTGGCAACAACGCTTAATGTAAACTATTCTAATGTCGCATCAACCTGCTTTCGCGAGGTAAAACCAAAAACATCTAAAGGTTTTATGCGCTGAAAACCTAAAGTTCGCTACTAGACGGTTTGTTTCAAGGATTTGGCATAAACGCTTGATGTAAACTATTCCAATGTCGCATCACAATGTTTCGAGGGAAAACCAAAAACTCTGATAGATTTTTGCGATGAAAGCATAAAGTTCGTCCCGAGAGTGTTTGTTTCGATTCTTTGGCACAAACGCTTCACGCAAAATATTCCAATGTTGCATTACGATGTTCGGAGCGAAGAAAAAACTCGATAGATTTCAAAGGCTTAAAACCTAAACTTCGTGCCAAGAGTGTTATTTTCGAGTTTTTGGCAACAACGCTTAATGTAAACTATTCTAATGTCGCATCAACCTCGCTTTCGCGAGGTAAAACCAAAAACATCGGAAGGTTTTATGCGCTGAAAACCTAAAGTTCGTCACTAGACGGTTTGTTTCAAGGATTTGGCATAAACGCTTGATGTAAACTATTCCAATGTCGCATCACAATGTTTCGGAGGGAAAACCAAAAACTCCTGATAGATTTTTGCGATGAAAGCATAAAGTTCGTCCCGAGAGTGTTTGTTTCGATTCTTTGGCACAAACGCTTCACGCAAAATATTCCAATGTTGCATTACGATGTTCGGGAGCTAAGAAAAAACTCGATAGATTTCAAAGGCTTATAACCTAAACTTCGTGCCAAGAGTGTTATTTTCGAGTTTTTGGCAACAACGCTTAATGTAAACTATTCTAATGTCGCATCAACCTGCTTTCGCGAGGTAAAACCAAAAACATCGGAAGGTTTTATGCGCTTGAAAACCTAAAGTTCGCCACTAGACGGTTTGTTTCAAGGATTTGGCATAAACGCTTGATGTAAACTATTCCAATGTCGCATCACAATGTTTCGAGAGGGAAAACCAAAAACTCTTGATAGATTTTTGCGATGAAAGCATAAAGTTCGGCCCCGAGAGTGTTTGTTTCGATTCTTTGGCACAAACGCTTCACGCAAAATATTCCAATGTTGCATTACGATGTTCGGAGCTAAGAAAAAACTCGATAGATTTCAAATATTTATAAACCCTAAACTTCGTGCCAAGAGTGTTATTTTCGAGTTTTTGCAACAACGCTTAATGTAAACTATTCTAATGTCGCATCAACCTCGCTTTCGCGAGGTAAAACCAAAAACATCGGAAGGTTTTATGCGTTGAAAACCTAAAGTTCGTCACTAGACGGTTTGTTTCAAGGATTTGGCATAAACGCTTGATGTAAACTATTCCAATGTCGCATCACAATGTTTCGGGAGGGAAACCAAAAACTCTTGATAGATTTTTGCGATGAAAGCATAAAGTTCGTCCCGAGAGTGTTTGTTTCGATTCTTTGGCACAAACGCTTCACGCAAAATATTCCAATGTTGCATTACGATGTTCGGGAGCTAAGAAAAAACTCGATAGATTTCATTTCAGCTTATAACCTAAACTTCGTGCCAAGAGTGTTATTTTCGAGTTTTTGGCAACAACGCTTAATGTAAACTATTCTAATGTCGCATCAACCTCGCTTTCGAGAGGTAAAACCAAAAACATCGGAAGGTTTTATGCGCTGAAAACCTAAAGTTCGCCACTAGACGGTTTGTTTCAAGGATTTGGCATAAACGCTTGATGTAAACTATTCCAATGTCGCATCACAATGTTTCGGAGGGAAAACCAAAAACTCGATAGATTTTTGCGATGAAAGCATAAAGTTCGTCCCGAGAGTGTTTGTTTCGATTCTTTGGCACAAACGCTTTCACGCAAAATATTCCAATGTTGCATTACGATGTTCGGAGCTAAGAAAAAACTCTGATAGATTTCAAATATTATAACCTAAACTTCGTACAAGAGTGTTTTTTCGAGTTTTTGGCAACAACGCTTAATGTAAACTATTCTAATGTCGCATCAACCTGCTTTCGCGAGGTAAAACCAAAAACATCTAAAGGATTTATGCGCTGAAAACCTAAAGTTCGCCACTAGACGGTTTGTTTCAAAACGGATTTGGCATAAACGCTTGATGTAAACTATTCCAATGCCGCATCACAATGTTTCGAGGAGGGAAAACCAAAAACTCTGATAGATTTTTGCGATGAAAGCATAAAGTTCGTCCCCCCGAGAGTGTTTGTTTCGATTCTTTGGCACAAACGCTTTCACGCAAAAAATATTCCAATGTTGCATTACGATGTTCGGAGCTAAGAAAAAAACTCGATAGATTTCAAATATTTAAAACCTAAACTTCGTGCCAAGAGTGTTATTTTCGAGTTTTTGGCAACAACGCTTAATGTAAACTATTCTAATGTCGCATCAACCTGCTTTCGCGAGGTAAAACCAAAAACATCGGAAGGTTTTATGCGCTGAAAACCTAAAGTTCGCCACTAGACGGTTTGTTTCAAGGATTTGGCATAAACGCTTGATGTAAACTATTCCAATGTCGCATCACAATGTTTCGAGGGAAAACCAAAAACTCTGATAGATTTTTGCGATGAAAGCATAAAGTTCGTCCCCGAGAGTGTTTGTTTCGATTCTTTTGGCACAAACGCTTCACGCAAAATATTCCAATGTTGCATTACGATGTTCGGGAGCTAAGAAAAAACTCGATAGATTTCAAATGCTTAAACCTAAACTTCGTGCCAAGAGTGTTATTTTCGAGTTTTTGGCAACAACGCTTAATGTAAACTATTCTAATGTCGCATCAACCTGCTTTCGCGAGGTAAAACCAAAAACATCGGAAGGTTTTATGCGCTGAAAACCTAAAGTTCGTCACTAGACGGTTTGTTTCAAGGATTTGGCATAAACGCTTGATGTAAACTATTCCAATGTCGCATCACAATGTTTCGAGGGGAAAACCAAAAACTCTGATAGATTTTTGCGATGAAAGCATAAAGTTCGTCCCCGAGAGTGTTTGTTTCGATTCTTTGGCACAAACGCTTTCACGCAAAAATATTCCAATGTTGCATTACGATGTTCGGAGCTAAGAAAAAACTCGATAGATTTCAAATTTTTAAAACCTAAACTTCGTACCAAGAGTGTTATTTTCGAATTTTTGGCAACAACGCTTAATGTAAACTATTCTAATGTCGCATCAACTCTGCTTTCGCGAGGTAAAACCAAAAACATCGGAAGGTTTTATGCGCTGAAAACCTAAAGTTCGTCCCTAGACGGTTTGTTTCAAGGATTTGGCATAAACGCTTGATGTAAACTATTCATTCCAATGTCGCATCACAATGTTTGTTGGGAGGAAAAAACCAAAAACTCCTATAGATTTATGCGTTGAAAACGCCTAAAACGCTTGATGTAAACTATTCCAATGTCGCATCACAATGTTTTGGGAGGGAAACTTAAAAACTCTGATAGATTTTTGCGATGAAAGCATAAAGTTCGTCCCCGAGAGTGTTTGTTTCGATTCTTTGGCACAAACGCTTTCACGCAAAATATTCCAATGTTGCATTACGATGTTCGGAGCTAAGAAAAAAACTCGATAGATTTCAAATATTAAAACCTAAACTTCGTGCCAAGAGTGTTATTTTCGAGTTTTTGGCAACAACGCTTAATGTAAACTATTCTAATGTCGCATCAACCTCGCTTCGCGAGGTAAAACCAAAAACATCGGAAGGTTTTATGCGCTGAAAACCTAAAGTTCGCCACTAGACGGTTTGTTTCAAGGATTTGGCATAAACGCTTGATGTAAACTATTCCAATGTCGCATCACAATGTTTCGGAGGGAAAACCAAAAACTCGATAGATTTTTGCGATGAAAGCATAAAGTTCGTCCCGAGAGTGTTTGTTTCGATTCTTTGGCACAAACGCTTCACGCAAAATATTCCAATGTTGCATTACGATGTTCGGAGCTAAGAAAAAACTCGATAGATTTCAAATATTTAAAACCTAAACTTCGTGCCAAGAGTGTTATTTTCGAGTTTTTGCAACAACGCTTAATGTAAACTATTCTAATGTCGCATCAACCTGCTTTCATGAGGTAAAACCAAAAACATCGGAAGGTTTTATGCGCTGAAAACCTAAAGTTCGTCACTAGACGGTTTGTTTCAAGGATTTGGCATAAACGCTTGATGTAAACTATTCCAATGTCGCATCACAATGTTTCGGAGAGGGAAAAAACCAAAAATGCTCCTGATAGATTTTGCGATGAAAGCATAAAGTTCGTCCCGAGAGTGTTTGTTTCGATTCTTTGGCACAAACGCTTCACGCAAAATATTCCAATGTTGCATTACGATGTTCGGGAGCTAAGAAAAAACTCGATAGATTTCAAATATTTATAACCTAAACTTCGCGCCAAGAGTGTTATTTTCGAGTTTTTGGCAACAACGCTTAATGTAAACTATTCTAATGTCGCATCAACCTGCTTCGCGAGGTAAAACCAAAAACATCGGAAGGTTTTATGCGCTGAAAACCTAAAGTTCGCCACTAGACGGTTTGTTTCAAGGATTTGGCATAAACGCTTGATGTAAACTATTCCAATGTCGCATCACAATGTTTCGAGGGAAAACCAAAAACTCTTGATAGATTTTTGCGATGAAAGCATAAAGTTCGTCCCCGAGAGTGTTTGTTTCGATTCTTTGGCACAAACGTTTCACGCAAAATATTCCAATGTTGCATTACGATGTTCGGGAGCTAAGAAAAAACTCTGATAGATTTCAGCGCTTAAAACCTAAACTTCGTGCCAAGAGTGTTATTTTCGAGTTTTTGGCAACAACGTTTAATGTAAACTATTCTAATGTCGCATCAACCTGGCGTTTCGCGAGGTAAAACCAAAAACATCGGAAGGTTTTATGCGTTGAAAACCTAAAGTTCGTCCCTAGACGGTTTGTTTCAAGGATTTGGCATAAACGCTTGATGTAAACTATTCCAATGCCGCATCACAATGTTTCGGAGGGAAACCAAAAAACTCGGATAGATTTTTGCGATGAAAGCATAAAGTTCATCCCGAGAGTGTTTGTTTCGATTCTTTGGCACAAACGTTTCACGCAAAATATTCCAATGTTGCATTACGATGTTCGGAGCTAAGAAAAAACTCGATAGATTTCAAATATTTATAACCTAAACTTCGTGCCAAGAGTGTTATTTTCGAGTTTTTGGCAACAACGCTTAATGTAAACTATTCTAATGTCGCATCAACTCGCTTTCGCGAGGTAAAACCAAAAACATCTAAAGGTTTTATGCGCTGAAAACCTAAAGTTCGTCACTAGACGGTTTGTTTCAAGGATTTGGCATAAACGCTTGATGTAAACTATTCCAATGTCGCATCACAATGTTTCGAGGAGGGAAAACCAAAAACTCGATAGATTTTTGCGATGAAAGCATAAAGTTCGTCCCGAGAGTGTTTGTTTCGATTCTTTGGCACAAACGCTTTCACGCAAAATATTCCAATGTTGCATTACGATGTTCGGGAGCTAAGAAAAAACTCGATAGATTTCAGCGCTTAAACCCTAAACTTCGTACCAAGAGTGTTATTTTCGAGTTTTTGGCAACAACGCTTAATGTAAACTATTCTAATGTCGCATCAACCTGCTTCGCGAGGTAAAACCAAAAACATCTAAGGTTTTATGCGCTGAAAACCTAAAGTTCGTCACTAGACGGTTTGTTTCAAGGATTTGGCATAAACGCTTGATGTAAACTATTCCAATGTCGCATCACAATGTTTCGAGGGAAAACCAAAAACTCGGATAGATTTTTGCGATGAAAGCATAAAGTTCGTCCCGAGAGTGTTTGTTTCGATTCTTTGGCACAAACGCTTCACGCAAAAATATTCCAATGTTGCATTACGATGTTCGGGAGCTAAGAAAAAACTCGATAGATTTCAGCGCTTAAAACCTAAACTTCGTGCAAGAGTGTTATTTTCGAGTTTTTGGCAACAACGCTTAATGTAAACTATTCTAATGTCGCATCAACTCGCTTTCGCGAGGTAAAACCAAAAACATCGGAAGGTTTTATGCGCTGAAAACCTAAAGTTCGCCACTAGACGGTTTGTTTCAAGGATTTGGCATAAACGCTTGATGTAAACTATTCCAATGTCGCATCACAATGTTTCGGAGGGAAAACCAAAAACTCTGATAGATTTTTGCGATGAAAGCATAAAGTTCGTCCCGAGAGTGTTTGTTTCGATTCTTTGGCACAAACGCTTCACGCAAAATATTCCAATGTTGCATTACGATGTTCGAGAGCTAAGAAAAAACTCGATAGATTTCAAATATTTAAAACCTAAACTTCGTGCAAGAGTGTTATTTTCGAATTTTTGGCAACAACGCTTAATGTAAACTATTCTAATGTCGCATCAACCTGCTTCGCGAGGTAAAACCAAAAACATCGGAAGGTTTTATGCGCTGAAAACCTAAAGTTCGTCCCTAGACGGTTTGTTTCAAGGATTTGGCATAAACGCTTGATGTAAACTATTCCAATGTCGCATCACAATGTTTCGGAGGAAAACCAATAAACCAAAAAAGCCTCGGATAGATTTTGGCATAAACGCGATGAAACTATTCGAAAGTTGCATAAAGTTTCGTCCCGAGTGTTTATTCGATGAAAGCCTAAATTTCGTCATCCCCGAGAGTGTTTGTTTCGAATCTTTGTCACAAACGCTTCACGCAAAATATTCCAATGTTGCATTACGATGTTCGAGCTAAGAAAAAACTCGATAGATTTCAGCTGCTTAAAACCTAAAGTTCGTTTCCAATAGTGTGTAAAGACCCGACCCTACAAGTACAACTATGCCGGAATCCATAAAACATAAGAAAACATCCTAGGGCTCCGTGCCCGTCTACATGCATTCAGGGAAATAACAAAAGTCAAGAGTCATGATATAATAAAATGGTCGAGATGACAACAGGCCCATGATCATAGCTCCTCCTTCACCATCTGTCTCGCTCCTTGGTTACCCGTGGAAACCACAAAATAAGGGTGAGTAACGAGTTACTCAAGAAGAATCCCCAACCGGGTACAATACGATGCACATGGTCATCCGTGATGAGTGTATGCAAGCTATGATCATAAACACGTAATAGAGCACATAGCCGAGTCCACACTTGGACCTCGGATGCCAACTCGTGGTCTTAGTCCTAATTAACTACCATAACCACACGATCGCTTCTATACGAGAAACAAGTCCCGGCCTCCTACCTATCTACCGTCCGAATGAAAGGTGCACTAGCTCAAGATCCCGAGGAGCTCTCCGGCCGACGCCAGAATGAGCGTAGGCATGCACCGCGTGCTTCTACAGACTATGGGGGTGCCGGGTCTAGTGGCAAGCGCCCATATCCGGATACCACGCCTAACTAAATCTCCGGATCGGTGTCACCGACATAGGGGTGTGAGACCGACACGGAACTATGTCACCGTACCACCGCACCGAGGCTAAGGAAGGGGTCGTGGTAGGCTTACACCAGAAGCCGTGCTTACCTTAACAGTGGCAATCAAGGGCTACTGGCTGCCGAACACGCCGAGGACGCGTTTGCCGGCGCCGACTAGGCATTGCCAAGTCATCACCTCGACCGCTTGGGGCATCGCTTAGACTACCACCTCACCCAAGATTGCGGGGCCTACCGGTTGGGATAGCTAATCCCTCACGGGGTCCAAGGACGAGAACTGTCTCGAACGCCCTTGCCATGGATGCAAGATACTTTATGCATCGGGCCGGATGATGCTATCTACACAATTCTAACCTCGCCTTAACAATCAAGAAACAATCCAATACGTGCTCGAAAGAATACAAAGCAGACCTAGCATGGTACTACAAAACAAGAATGAATATGAGCATGCCGAACGGAACAACCTAGCATGGACTAACATGAAAGAACAACATACGAAGTCATGCCATCAGAATTCATAACAGAGTACCTAAACTATACATGCCGATAATCACAAACAAACATATAACATCAATCACATAGAACATCGCAGGGTCCACACAACCCCGATAAGAAATCCTTACCTTGGTCGGGAGGCTTCTACACACCAATCCTAAGTCGTGGACAATCCCGAGCTAGCTAACGGAACCTAGCAAACACAATAACAATCAATATCTATAAGCCTAAAAAATAATAAAACAAAGAGTTTCGGCTCGGAGCACTCACACGACACGGCGACACGAGGTCAGGCTGGCCGCGCGCGCGCGCGTGCGCAGCGCGGACGGGCGGCAGACACGGCAGCGAAGCGACGCAAGACGGCACGGCTGAAAGCGTGCAAGCGATGACACGGCGAAGCGGCTCAGAGCGGCGGCGCGCGCGGGCGCTGGGCGTGGCGACGCGACACGGCGAGCGCTCGGGCGTCGGGCGATCGCCGAGCGAAGATGCGCGGGCGCTGGCGCGGCGACGCGACAGATACGGCGAGCGTCGGGCGTCGCGCGCGATCGCCGAGAGAAGACGCGCGGGCGCTGGACGTGCGACGGCGATCTGGGCGCGACTGGCGCGACTGGCGCGATCTGGTCGCGCGAGGACGGTCAGGTGGCTGGACTCGCCTGCTGTCGGCGACGGTGGCGATCTGGGCGGCCGCAACGGCGACTGGCGTGATCTCGCCGGCTGGGGCGTCGCGACCGCGCTGGCCGTGAGGCTTCTCTCGCTGGTCGCAATCAAACACAACACACACTCACTTCTATTCACTCGGCCAAACAACACACCAATCGGAGGAGGAGAAGAAGAAGAAGAAGATGAAACTTACCCGGAACGACGATTGATCCTCGGGGCTGCAAAGAGGGGATAGAACTCGGCTTGGAGTGCTAGGGAGAAGAGCTTGGACGGCCACAAGGCTTTTTGGAGAAGAAGACATACAAAACCTAATTCTTTTTCATTTAACCAAATGCACCAAAACTCCAAAATCCAAGGCTAACCATAAAATGATACGGACAAAGCAACAAGAGCACCTAATGGCTCAATTGGCACACATCCCCACAAGCTTTCCAGGAGACCCGGGTTCAAACCCCAACTACAGCACAATTTCCTTTCTTTTTTACTTTTGCATCAAACCTTGCTCAAACCCTTCCACGAAGCCTCACAAACCTACATAAATCCATCCAATATTTTTAGCAACTAGAAAGGACATAAACGACCCTGACGGCCCGACAAATTACCAAAATACCCCTTGGGCATACCTGGAAGACTGGGATGAAAACCTGGGCCGTTACATAGTGTTTTTTTCGAGTTTTTGGCAACAACGTTTAATGTAAACTATTCTAATGTCGCATCAACATGTTTCGCGAGGTAAAACAAAAAATATCGGAAGGATTTATGCGTTGAAAACCTAAAGTTCGTCCCTAGACGGTTTGTTTCATGGATTTGGCATAAACGTTTGATGTAAACTATTCGAAAGCTGCATCACAATGTTTCGGGAGCGGAAACCAAAAAACTCGGATAGATTTATGCGATGAAAGCCTAAAGTTCGTCCCGAGAGTGTTTGATTCGATTCTTTGGCGTAAACATTTCACGCAAAATATTCCAATGATGCATTACGATGTTCCAGGAGCTAAGAAAAAAAACTCGGATAGATTTTAGCGTTTAAAACCTAAAGTTCGTTCCAAGAGTGTTTTTATCGAGTTTTTGGCAACAACGTTTAATGTAAACTATTCTAATGTCGCATCAACCTGCTTCATGAGGTAAAACCAAAAATATCGTAAGGATTTATGCGTTGAAAACCTAAAGTTCGTCCCTAGACGGTTTGTTTCATGGATTTGGCATAAACGCTTGATGTAAACTATTCGAAAGCTGCATCACAATGTTGCGGGAGAGGAAACCAAAAAACTCGGATAGATTTATGCGATAAAAGCCTAAAGTTCGTCCCGAGAGTGTTTGTTTCGATTCTTTGGCGCAAACGTTTCACGCAAAATATTCCAATGTTGCATTACAATGTTCCGGGAGCTAAGAAAAAAAACTCGGATAGATTTCAGCGTTTAAAACCTAAAGTTCATTCCATGAGTGTGTTTTTCGAATTTTTGGGAACAACGTTTAATGTAAACTATTCTAATGTCGCATCAACCTGTTTCGCGAGGTAAAACCAAAAACATCGGAAAGATTTATGCATTGAAAACCTAAAGTTGGTCCCTAGATGGTTTGTTTCAAGGATTTGGCATAAACGTTTGATGTAAACTATTCCAATGCTGCATCACAATGTTTTGGGAGGAAAAACCAATAAACTCGGATAGATTTATGCGTTGAAAGCCTAAAGTTCATCCCTAGACGGTTTGTTTCATGGATTTGGCATAAACGTTTGATGTAAACTATTCGAAAGCTGCATGACAATGTTTCGGGAGAGAAAACTTAAAAACTCGGATAGATTTATGCGATGAAAGCCTAAATTTCGTCCCGAGAGTGTTTGTTTCGAATCTTTGTCACAATCATTTCACAAAAAATATTTCAATGTTGCATTACGATGTTCCAGGAGCTAAGAAAAAAAACTCTGATAGATTTCAGCGTTTAAAACCTAAAGTTCGTTCCAATAGTGTTTTTTTCGAGTTTTTGGCAACAACGTTTAATGTAAACTATTCTAATGTCGCATCAACCAGTTTCGCGAGGTAAAACAAAAAATATCGGAAGGATTTATGCGTTGAAAACCTAAAGTTCGTCCCTAGACGGTTTGTTTCATGGATTTGGCATTAACGCTTGATGTAAACTATTCGAAGTCGCATCACAATGTTGCGGGAGAGGAAACCAAAAACTCGGATAGATTTATGCGATAAAAGCCTAAAGTTCGTCCCCGAGAGTGTTTGTTTCGATTCTTTGGCGCAAACGTTTCACGCAAAAAATATTCCAATGTTGCATTACGATGTTCCGAGCTAAGAAAAAACTCGATAGATTTCAAACGCTTAAAACCTAAAGTTCGTTCCATGAGTGTTTTTTTCGAGTTTTTGGCAACAACGTTTAATGTAAACTATTCTAATGTCGCATCAACCTGTTTCGCGAGGTAAAACCAAAAATATCGGAAGGATTTATGCGTTGAAAACCTAAAGTTGGTCCCTAGATGGTTAGTTTCAAGGATTTGACATAGACGTTTGATGTAAACTATTCCAATGCTGCATCACAATGTTTTGGGAGGAAAAACCAATAAACTCGGATAGATTTATGCGTTGAAAGCCTAAAGTTCGTCCCTAGACGGTTTGTTTCATGGATTTGGCATAAACGTTTGATGTAAACTATTCGAAGGCTGCATCACAATGTTTCGGGAGAGGAAACTTAAAAACTCTTATAGATTTATGCAATGAAAGCCTAAATTTCGTCCCGAGAGTGTTTGTTTCGATTCTTTGTCGCAATCGTTTCACGCAAAATATTTCAATGTTGCATTACGATGTTCTGGGAGCTAAGAAAAAAAACTCTGATAGATTTCAGCGTTTAAAACCTAAAGTTCGTTCCAATAGTGTTTTTTTCGAGTTTTTGGTATGTAAGGGACCGACCCGAATGGGGCACTAAATGGGCCCTTATCCCAATGCATGCATTCAAAGTAAAGGACATTTAAACAGACATGATTTCGGATTCCAATTAAAACAAAAACATTCAAAATAACTCCTTTAAAAACTAGACAATTTCCTCGAACTCGTCCCTGCTCCAAGCACTTTGTTCCCAAGATAAATACATTTCCAAAGTTTACTCGATCGTAGATTTACTAAAAGCCATTCAAAACTGTTCGGATACAAAATGCTGGAATCCACAAATATTTACAAACATCCTAGGGCTCCGTGCCCGACTACATGCATTCAGGGAAAAACCAAACTGTAACGTCCCAGGTTTTCATCCCGGTCTTCCAAGTATGCCCAAGGGGTATTTTGGTAATTTGGTCGGGCCGCCAGGGCCGTTTATGTCTTTTCTAGTTGCTAAAAATATTGGATGAAGTTATGTAGGTTTGTGAGGCTCTATGGAAGGGTTGAGCAAGGTTTGATGCAAAAGTAAAAATAAAGGAATTTGTGTTGCAGCTGGGTTTTGAACCCGGGTCTCCAGGAAAGCTTGTGGGGATGCGTGCCAGATGAGCTAGTAAGAGCTCTTGTTGCTCTTCCCGGGTCATTTTATGGTTAACCTTGGATTTTGTGGTTTTTGGGTGCTTTTGGTCAAATGGAAAAAATGTTAGGCTAGGTTGTCTTCTTCTCCAACACATCTCCTAGCCACCCAAGCCAAGTTCTCCCTAGCCTCCTTGCCGATTTCTTCATCCCCTTCGCTGTTCCATTGCTCGATCTTCATTCCGGGTAAGTCTTCATCCTCTTTCTCTCGATTGGTTGTTTCTTTGGCGAAGGTAAGGAAGTGTGTGTGTTTGTGTTTGTTGCAGCAGCCTAGGCCAGATCTGCCACCAGCCGGCCAGATCCGCCGAGCCCGCCCGCCGACCGTCGCACCAGCCGGCCACCTTGTCGCGCAGACGCCCCCGACCAGCAGCCGCACCAGATCCGGCCGAGGAGCAGCTCGCTCGCCCGTCGCGCGTCCCGTGATCGACGCGCACGCCTGTCGCCCACCGCCGCCGCGCCGGCCCCCGTCGCGCTACCTGCAAATTGCCACCTCGTCGTCGTCGCACGACTCAGATCGGCCGAGCCAGAGGCTCGACGCGACGCCAACCTTGTGTCGTCGCGACCGGATCGGCCGAGCGATTCTCAGCCAGCTACAGCGCGCGCAGCGATCGCCGATGTCGCGCTGGCCTCGCCCGCCGCGCGCCTCGCCCGTGCCCGGCCGCGCCACCGCGCGACACCGCGACGCCGCCGCGTGGCGTGCCCATCGCCAGCCCGTGTCACACGCATGCTTCAGCGCGCCCAGCGCCTTTGCCAGCCAGCCAACCACCACCATTGACCTGCCAAGAAGACTCAAATTTCGTGTCGTCGTGCGTAGTGTGAGTGCCCTTTGAGCCGAGCCTCGCTTGTTTTATTATATTTGTAGGGCTATGATTGTGATTTCTATTGTGTTTGTTAGGTTCTCGTTAGCTAGCTCGGGATCGATCGCAGCTTTAGGATTTTGTGTGTAGTTGCCTCCCGCCGTGTAAGGATTTCTTACCGGAGTTGTGTGGACCTCGCGATGTTCTATGTGATTGATGTTGTATGTTTGTTTGTGATTATCGGCATGTGTAGTTTAGGTGCTCTGTTCTAAATTTCTCGATCGCATGACTTTGTATGTCGTTCTTTCATGTTAGTCCATGCTAGGTTGTTCCGCTCGCATGCTCATATTCATTCTTGTTCCGTAGTACCATGCTAGGTCTCTTGTATTCTTTTGAGCACGTATTGGATTGTTTGTCGATTGTTAAGGCGTGATATAATTTGTAGGTAGCATCATCCGCCCGATGCATAAAGTATCTTGCATCCATGGCGGGGACGCCGAGAGTTCTCGTCCACGACCCCGTTAGGGTTTAGCTAACCCGACCGGTAGGCCCCGCAATCTTGGGTGAGGGTGGCAGATCGTTAAATGCCCCAACGGTGCGGATCATGACTTGGCATTGCCTCGCCCCCGCAAATCGGCACGCGTCCTCGGCGTGTTCGGCCGTAGCCCTTGATTGCCACCGATAGGGCAAAGACGGCTTCTGGTGTAAGCCTACCACGATCGATTTCTTAGCCTCGGTGCGGTGGTTCAGGTGACATAGTTCACGCGGTCCAGTGTCTCACACCCCTATGTCGGTGACACCGATCCGAGAGATTTAGTTAGGCGTGATATCCGGATATGGGCAACTTGCCACTAGACCCGGCACCCCATAGTGCAGAGAAGCACGCGGTGCATGCTTACGCTCATTACAGCGCCGACCGGAGAGCTCCTCGGGATCTTGAGCTAGTGCACCTTTCGTATCGACAGTAGACAGGCTGAGGCCGAGACTTGTTTCTCGTATAGGGCGTATTGTGTGGTGTGGATTATTCCGGACTAAGACCCTGAGTTGGCATCCGAGGTCCAAGTGTGGACTTAAGCTATGTGCTCTATTCTGTGTTTATATTCATAGCTTGCATACACTCATCTAGATGACCATGTGCATCGTATTGTACCCCGGTTGGGGATTCTTACTGAGTAATTCGTTACTCACCCTTATTTTGTGGTTTCCACAGGTAACCAAGGTGCGAGACAGGATGGCTGAAGGAGGAGCTGTGATCATGGGAACTTGCTGTCATCTCTGACTTTTTATTTCTATGACTCTTGTCTTTTATTTTCCCCTGAATGCATGTAGCAGGGCACGGAGCCCTAGGATGTTTTTCCTGAATGTTTTTATGGATTCCAGCTTTGTTGTATTTGAGGATTGTTTCAAATGTTTTAATAAATCTCTGATCAGAGTATGCGTTTAGAAATGTATTTGTCTTGAAAGCAGTGCTTGGAAACAGGACAGTTTCAACCAATCTATTTGATTTCTGATTGAATCTCTTTTGTTTTGTTTTAATCGGGAATCCAAAAACTAAATTGCATAATGTTCTTTACTTTGAATGCATGCATTGGGGTAAAGACCTATTTAGAGCCCGTTTTGGGTCGGGTCTTTACACAAACACACGAGAGTCATAATACAAAAATCAGAGTTGGAAGACTGGGCCCTATGATCACAGCTCCTCCTTGAGGCATCCTGTCGCGCACCACGATTACCTGTGGAAAACCACAGAATAAGGGTGAGTAACGAATTACTCAGTAAGAATCCCCAACCGGGGTACAATACGATATACATGGTCATCTCGATGAGCGTATGCAAGCTATGAATATAAACACGGAATAAAGCACATAGCTTAGCCCACACTTGGGCCTCGGATGCCAATTCAGGGTCTTAGTCCAGAATAATATCATCACACAGTCCAATACATAAGTCGCCCTATACGAGAAACAAGTCCCGCCTCGGCCGCCTCTTCGTCGACGAAAGGTACATCGCTCAAGATCCCGAGGATCTCTCCGGTCGGCTACCGTAATGAGCGTAAACATGCACCGCGTGCTACTGCGACCATGGGGTGCCGGGTCCAGAGGCAGCCGCCCATGTCCATGTCGATACCACGCCTAACTAATTCTTTGGATTGGTGTCACTCAAATAGGGGTGTGAGACTCGACACGTAAACTATGTCACCAACCACCGCACTGAGGCTAAGGAAACGGGTCGTGGTAGGCTTACACCAGAAGCCGCCTTACCTTAACAGTGGCAATCGGGGCTACGCCGAACACGCCGAGGACGTGCCGATCGCCGGACGCGAGGCAATGCCAAGTCATCATCCCGACGGTTGGGGGTATTTAACGATCGCGCCACCCTCACCCAAGATTGCGGGGCCTACCGCCGGGTTAGCTAATCCCTCACGGGGTCCAGAGGACGGAATGACTTGCTCGACGTCCCCGCGCCATGGATGCAAGGTTCTTTATGCATCGTGCCCGATGATGCTATCTACTACCGCAATTCTAACTCGCCCTAGCAAACAACAAACAATTCCATAAAATCCAATACGTGCTCAATAAGAATACAACGAGCCTAGCATGATACTACGAAGCAAGGAACAGATACGAGCATGCTAGAGAGGAACAGCCTAGCATGGATTAACATGAGAATTAATCAGAAAAATCATGCTAATCGGGAATTCAGATTAGAGAACCTAGCTACATATGTCAATACACACAAACAAGCAATCAATCAGCAATCACATATAATATCGCAGGGTCCACACAACTCCGGTAAGAAATCCTTACCTCGGTCGAGGACGATGGCACGAAAACCTAAGCTGCGAACTATCTCGAACTAGCTACCGAGAACCTATCAATCACAACAAAAATTAGACAATAGGCCTAAATATAATAAAATAAATGAGGCTCAGCTCGGGAGCAACTCACGAGGTACGACGAACGCACGAACGAGCCAATTGCACGAACGGGGCAGCAACGGGGCTGGCTGGGCGAGCTGGGGCGCATGAGTGGGCGCGTGGGCGGGCTGGCTGCTGCTGGGCGCGACGCGCGCGACGGCGCGCTGCTGCGCTGTGTGATGCAGGGAGGGCAGAGCAGAGCACGGCTCGTCTGGCGCTGGCGATGCGACGCGTCACGGAGCTGGGCGAGGACGCGCGCGCGAGCACGGGTCGATGCGTGGCGTGGCTTGACGGCTGGGCTGCTTCTGCGCGCGTGCGACGGGCGAACAGGGGAGAACAGAGCGATCTGGGCGATGGAGAATAACGAACTCGAATTTGAGCGATTGGGAGGATTCGACGAACGATTTATTGATGGATGAGTTCCTCTACACCTGCTGAACAGAAACCACACGATTTTCCTCACTCCCTGTAACGACCCAGGTTTTTCATCCCGGTCTTCAGGTATGCCCTAGGGGTAATTTGGTAATTTGGTCGGGCCGTCAGGGCCGTTTGTGTCTTTTCCAGTTACTAAAATTATTGGATGGATTTATGTAGGTTTTTGGAAGGATTTGTGGTTTGGTTTGAGCAAGGTTTGATGCAAAAGTAAAAATAAAGGAAATTGTGCTGCAGCTGGGGTTTGAAATCGGGTCTCCTGGAAAGCTTGTGGGGATGTGTGCCAATTGAGCCATTAGTTGCTCTTGTTGCTCTTTCTGCATCACATCTTAGTTAACCTTGGATCTTTGGTGTTTGGTGCATTTGGTTAAATGAAATAGAAATTAGGTTTGTCCATCTTCTTCTCCAAAGTGTGTGGCCGCCCAAGCTTTGCTCTCCATTGCCTTGCCGAATTCTTCATCCTTGCAGTCCCTTGGATCGTTCATCATCATTCCGGGTAGGTATCGATCTCCCTCTTCTTCTTCTCATCCGTTTGGTGTGCTGTTTGGCCAAGTGAATAGAGGAGTGTTGTGTGTGTTTGTGTTGATTGCAGCCAGCCGAGAGAAGCCCCAGCCAGCAGCCATCGTCGCACGCCCACCGGCCACCAGACTCGGATCGCGCCAAAGAGCAACCCGATCGCCCACGCTGCCGCACCGGATCGCCCTCTGCCGTCCACAGCCCACGTCGCGCCCGGATCTCGCCGCGACAAAGAATCCCGCCACCGCTCGCCATCGCCAGCCCGATGTCACGCTGCATCACACGCAGCAGCCAGAACGCTGACGCTGCGTGCCTTCACCGTGTGTCGCTTGCCGAGCTCGCCGCCGCCGCGCCAGACGTTCGCTGCGCGCGCGCGTCCTGCCGACGCGCCTCGCTGTAGTGTCGGCCACATCGCGATCGCGCGCGCGCGCGCTTGCCGTGCCGCCGCCGCTGCTCGCTGCCCTCGTCGTCGTCAAGCGCAGAAGCCGCCCAGCGCCATCCGTAGCGTCAGACGCGCCACAGTAGCCGTGCCGACCGCCAAAGAACTCCCGCTTCGTGTCGCCGTGTGCGCGTGAGTTCCCTGAGCCGAGCTTGCCGTTCTATTGTTTTTAGACGTTTTAGATGCCGATTATTATTGGTTTGCTAGGTTCCCGCCGCTAGCTCGGGATTGTTCCATGCCTTAGGATTTGTGTGTAGAAGCCTCCGGACCAAGGTAAGGATTTCTTACCGGAGTTGTGTGGGCCTGCGGTATATTTGTGATTGTTGTTTTGTATGCCTGTATGATTATTAGCATGTTTAGCCCTAGGTGCTCTGTTCAATTCTGATCGCATGAACTCTTGTATTGTTTCTCATGTTAGCCCATGCTAGGTTGTTCCATTCTCGCATGTTCGATATCCGTTCTTGCTTTGTAGTATCTTGCTAGTTTCCTTGTATCTGTTGAGCACGTATTGGACCGCATTGAATGAATTGTTATTATTGCTATGGTTTAGAGTTCGTAGGTAGCATCATCCGGGCCGGATGCATAACGTAACTTGCATCCCGAGCGGTGGCGTGCGAGATGGTACTCGTCCCGATCCCGTTAGGGTTTAGCTAACCCTAACGGTGGCCTCGCAATCTTGGGTGAGGGTGGCGGTGTTAAATAAATGCCCAAACGGTCGGGATGATGACTTGGCATTGCCTCGCCCGGTAGTCGGCGCGTCGCCCTCGCGTGTTCGGCCGTAGCCCTTGATTGCCACTGTTAGGGCAAGGACCGCTTCTCGGTGTAAGCCTACCACGACCGGTTCCTTAGCCTCGTGTGCGGTGGTACAGTGACATAGTTCACGTGTCGAGTCTCACACCCTATGTCGGTGACACCGATCCGAGATTTAGTTAGGCATGGTGATCGAACACAGGCGCTTTGCCACTAGACCCAGCACCCCCGAGTTTGTAGTAGCATGCGGTGCGCGCTTACGCTCATTACAACACCGATCGGAGAGCTCCTCGGGATCTTGAGCAGTGCACCTTTCGTATCGACGGCGATGAAGCCGAGGCCGGACTTGTTCCCGTATAGGGCGTATAGTGTGTTGTGGTATTTCGGACTAAGACCACCGAGTTGGCATCCGAGGTCCAAGTGTGGACTTAGCTATGTGCTCCGCTCTGTGTTTGTTCTCATAGCTTGCATACATTCTTCTAGATGATCATGTATATCGTATTGTACCCCAGGTTGGGGATTCTTACTTGAGTAATTCGTTACTCACCCTTATTCTGTGGTTTTCCACGTGTAACCAAGGGAGACAGGATGGTGAAGGAGGAGCTGTGATCATGGAATCTCGCTGTCATCTCGACCATTTTATTATATCATGACTCTTGACTTTTGTTATTTCCCCTGAATGCATGTAGACGGGCACGGAGCCCTAGGATGTTTTCTTACGTTTTATGGATTCCAGCATATTTGTACTTGTGGAATGTTTAAATGGTTTAAATAAATCTCTGATCAGAGTATGCTTTTAGAAATGTATGTTTTGATTGTTGAATGTTTCTGTTTTTACTTGGGATCCGAAATTTATTTTTCATAATGTCTTTTATTTTGAATACATGCATTGGGGTAAAGGCCCATTTAGAGCCCCTTTTGGGTCGGGTCTTTACACTCCCTCGGCCGGCAGGAACGAAATCGAAAATAGGGGAAAAACGAAGGAGAAGAAGAAGAAGAACTTACCAATTGCTTGAGGATGGAACGCCTTCGAATTTGGGGAAGGAAACTCGGTTGAATTGAAGCTGGAGAAGGAAGAATTCGCGCGAGAATGGCTGTCGGTCGGGGGAGCTTTGCGAGGAAGAAGAAGAAGAAATGGGGAGAAGACTCGGGCGAGCTGGCCTTTTAACCAAAGCAGGGGACGATCAGACATAAATAAAAGATGGCGCGTCTAAAGCAACAAGAGCGTTTGATAGCTCAAGTGGCAATGCCACCCGCCTAGCCTACCACACGGCCCTGGTTCGATTCCCGCTTGACGCACTATTTAATTCCCACAATGTGCACTGCCGACAATGACGGAGGCTAATCGATAAGCAACCCTGCCGATCCTCTCCAGAATCTCAAACGGACCAACAAAACGGGGACTCAGCTTTCCACGCTTGCCAAACCTCAAAACACCTCGCATCGGTGCGACCTTAAGGAATACATGTTGACCAACCTTAAACTCCAAATCCCGACGCCGAACATCGGCATAACTCTTCTGTCTTCTCTGAGCTGTCAACATACGGGTTCTAATCTTCTGCACGGCACCATTGGTCAACTGCAGCAACTCGGGACCCAAAACCTGCCTATCACCAACCTCTTCCCAGAACACAGGAGATTGGCAACGCTTACCATACAAAACCTCGAATGGAGCCATCCGACCGCCGATCGATAATCGTTGTTATATATGCAAACTCCATCGAATACGAGATCATCGGGTCCCAACTTCCCGAAATCCAAACACACAAGCCCTCAACATGTCTTGAGAATCTGTTTCACCCTCTCGATCCCGTCCATCGGCCGAGGGTGAAAAGTCATTGAAGGCCGCACTCGATGCCTAAACCCTTCTGGAGCGCTCTCTAGAAACGAGAAGTGAACCTTGAATCACGGTCAGATACGATCCTCACAGGCACACCATGATAGCGAATGATCTGCTCCAAAAACAATCTGCGCCTTCGCTTCCTCGGTATAAGTGTCTCTACGGGAATGAAGTGTGCGCTCTTAGTCAATCGATCGACTATCACCCAAATCGAGAGAACTTCCTCGAGTCCTCGGCAAGCCGTAAATAAAGTCCATGGAGATTTCTTACCATTTCCACCGAGGTACACTCGGTAGTGCCGCAAATAAACCGGCCGGTCTCTGCACAGGTGCCTTCACTTGCCGACAAGTGAGACATCGATCGACGAACTCCGCCACATCTCTTTTCATACCCATCCACCGTATATGTCGCTTAAGATCTCGATACATCTTGGTACCCCGGGTGCCAAGCAAACGAGAACTGTGGGCCTCGAGAGCAACTCTGCTCGCACTCCTGCGCGACATCGAGAACACACAACCGCCCTCAGACGTCACCACCGTCGGTGAGTACACAAAATCAAAATCTCCATCAAGCACTAACTTTGTCAAATAATCTTTTAAGTGCGGGGTCACTCACCGACTATTAATAATCCATTGTCTAATCGATGGTTGGGTCATCCAATCGAGCCACTCTGGCAAGAACCTCACCTAACAACACTCGCAATCTCACCGCTCGAACTCTCTCTCATAACTGGCTGGAGCTCAACAACGCCGCGAGTGCGACGTCTTCCTACTCGGGGCATCGGCTACAACATTGGCTTTACCCGATGGTACGAATCTCGCAGATCATAATCTTTTACTAACTCTAACCATCTCATCTCGCCTCATATTCACTTCTCATTCGAGTAAACAGATACTTGAGGCTCGGTGATCGGTAAACATCTGGATCCGCTCACCATACACGTAATGCCTCCAAATCTTCAATGCAAACACCATCTTTGCCAATTCCATATCATGAGTTGGATAGTTCTCGCTCATATGGCTTCAAATGACGGGGAAGCATAAGCAATGACCTTCCCGTCTTTGCATCAACACACAACCCAACCCGAACTTGGAAGCATCATTGCGTAAACCACTAAACCACTGCTCCTCGGGGATCGCCAACACCGGTGCCGAAGTCAAATCTGCGCTTGAGCACGCAAAGCTCTCATCACACCTACCGTCCCCAAACAAACTCGACACCCTTCCTCGTCGACGAGTGAGGGGCGAGGCTATGGCGAAAAAGTCCTTAACAAACCGACGGTAGTAACTCGCCAAACCTAGGAAGTCTGCAGATATCTCGAATCGAAGTCGGCTGTGTAAAGACCCACCCAAAAGGGGCTCTAAATAGGCCTTTACCCCAATGCATGCATTCAAAGGAAAGGATAATATGCAAATAATTTTTCAGATTCCCAATTAAAACAAAACAATCAAGGTTCAATCGGAAATCAATATAGTTTGTTTGAAACTCGTCCCTCGTCTCCAAGCACTGTTTCAAGGCAAATACATTTCCAAAACGTACACTCTGATCAGAGATTTATTAAAACATTTGAAACAACCTCAAATTCAATAAAGCGGGAATCCACAAAATCATTCAGAAAACATCCTAGGGCTCCGTGCCCGGCTACATGCATTCAGGGGAAAATGAAAGACAAGAGTCATAGAAATAAAAAGTCGGAGACGACAAAGACGCTCCCATGATCATAGCTCCTCCTTCACCATCCTCGCCTCGCGCCATGGTTACTGAAAGATAAGTAAGGGTGAGTAACGAATTACTCAGTAAGAATCCCCAACCGGGGTACAATACGATGCACATGGTCATCTAGATGAGTGTATGCAAGCTATGAATATAAACACAGAATAGAGCACATAGCTTAAGTCCACACTTGGACCTCGGATGCCAACTCAGGGTCTTAGTCCTGAAATAAATCCACCACACAATACGCCCTATACGAGAAACAAGTCTCGGCCTCAACCTCGCTCTCTCGTCGATACGAAAGGTACACTAGCTCAAGATCCCGAGGAGCTCTCGGTCGGCGCCAGAATGAGCGTAAGCATGCACCGCGTGCTTCCACGCACTATGGGGTGCCGGGTCTAGTGGCAAGTCGCCCATATCCGGATACCACGCCTAACTAAATCTCTCGGATCGGTGTCACCGACATAGGGGTGTGAGACTGGACACGTGAACTATGTCACTGTACCACCGCACTTTGAGGCTAAGGAACGGGTCGTGGTAGGCTTACACCGTGAAGCCGCCCTTACCTTAACAGTGGCAATCAAGGGCTACTACCAACACACCGAGGACGTGCGTTTTTGTCGGGGACTAGGCATTGCCAAGTCATCATCCCGACCGCTGGGGCATCGCTAAGACTACCACCCTCACCCAAGATTGCGGGGCCTACCGGTTGGGATAGCTAATCCCTCACGGGGTCCAAGGACGGAGAATCGTCTCGAACGCCCTTGCCATAGATGCAAGATACTTTATGCATCGGGCCCGATGATGCTATCTACCGAATTCTAACCTGCCTTAACAATCAAAGAAACAATCCAATACGTGCTCGAAAGAATACAGCAGACCTAGCATGGTACTACTGTAACAAGAATGAATATGAGCATGCGTAACGGAACAACCTAGCATGGACTAACATGAAAGAACAACATACGAAGTCATGCCACCAGAATTGAGACAGAGCACCTAAACTATACATGCCGATAATCACAAACAAACATACAACATCAATCACATAGAACATCGCAGGGTCCACACAACTCCGGTAAGAGATCCTTACTCGCCGGAGGCAACTACACACAAAATCCTAAGCCGCGATCGAACCCGAGCTAGCTACCGAGAACCTAACAATAACAATGATAATCACACTCTAAAGGCTTAAATATAATAAAATAAATAGGGCTCGGCTCGGGAGCAACTCACGCGATGCACGGACACGACGCGGACGGCAGCAAAGACGGCAGCCGGCTTTGGCGCGGAGATGGGCGCTGATGGGCGCTGATGGGCGGCAAATGGGCGCACACTGGGCGCTGATGGCGGTAAATGGGCGACACTGGCGCTGGCCGCGCAGACGGACGAGCAGCGCGCTGGGCGCGGATGGCGCGCTAAGCGCGGACGCTGGCTGAGACGGCACGCGGACGCGGGCGCGCAGCGCAGACGCGGAGGGGAGCGCGCGCGCGACGCGACGACGGGCGCTTCCGGGCGCGGACGCGGACGCGAAGCTCGATGGCGATGGCGATGGCGGCGCGCGCGCGAACGGTGTGATGCGGCGGCGCGACGCGACGCGACGACGCGGATCGGTGCTGCGACGCCTCATCTGCTGCGGCCGCGACGCTGGCTGGCGCTGGCTGCGCTGCTGGCGCGCTGGCGTCTGGCGGCGCTGCTTCGCTGGCGCTGGCGTCTGGCGCTCGCTTCTTTGGCGCGCTGGGCCGCTGGTGCGATCTGGCTTGGCTGCTCGACCGGCCGCTTTACTGGTCGCTGGCTGGCGGGAACAGCGCTTCGGGCTGCAAGGGAAGAAAATCACGGCAAGGGGCTTGGGAGAGAAGAGGGTTGGCGCCATGGAGTTTTGGGGAAGAAAACACAAAACCTAATTTCTTTTCATTTAACCAAATGCACAAAACTCCAAAGATCCAAGGGTAACTAAGATATGACGCGGAAAGAGTAACAAGAGCTCTCAATAGCTCAACTGGCACGCATCCCCACAAGCTTTCCTGGAGGCTCGGGTTCAAAACCCAGCTGCAACACAAATTCCTTTATTTTTACTTTTGCATCTACCCATGCTCAAACCAAACAACAAAGCCTCAAAACCTTCATAAATCCATCCAATAATTTTAGCAATCGAAAAAAGATACATAAACGGCCTGACGGCCCCAATTAAATTACCAAAATACCCCAGGGCATACCTCGAGACCGGGATGAAAACTCGGGCCGTTATAATATTCCTCCTTTTTATGACTTTCGTCCTCGAAAGTCCTTAAGACCAAACAAAGACAGATACTGCAATCTCATCCCGTCTTCCCCGCTCACAAGCGGCCTCCTCTGAACTCTAACTCCTCCACTGAACTTTTACCAAACGGATCTCACGATTATCCAACGCCTTCGTCTCAAAGACCAGAATACTCACAGGCTTCCCCTTGAAGCTCAAACCTCAATCAGCTGCAAAGGCTCAAAGTCCACAATGAGCAATGGGTCCGACACATACTGCCTCACACCGATACATGAGAACATCGCACACGGTGACAATGACGTAAAAGCTAACCAATATGCAACTCGCCAATCCTCTCGAGAATCTCAAATGGTCCAACAACAGAGACTCCACTTCTCCCGCTTACCAAACCTCAACACAACTCACAACGGCACGACCTTAAAAGCACGCACCGTCCCAACCTCAAACTCTAAAACTCGACGCCAAACATCGGCGAAACTTTCATGCCTCGCTCTGAAGCTAACCACAAACGAGCTCAACCTCCCGCGCACAACACCTCCGGTCAATCTGCAGCAACACAGACCCAAAACAACACCGACGGCCACCAACCTTTTCTCACAAAGACTAGAGACTGCAACACTTACCATACAATGCCTCAATGGAACCACAAGAATCGACCACCGAGAATCGCAACCCAAGGCAACCTCCTAAAACCACACTGGTCTCCCCACGCCTAATCACTTTAAACACCAACTCGCAACAAGCTCCAAGGATCTCGCTCACTCCTCCCAAAAGACCATCGGACAAAAAGGGTGAAAACACTACGTAAATCGCACTCGGCTCATAAGCTTCTAAGAACACTCTCTCGAACCACGGTTCGCCCACGCACCGCCTAGAACAAACCTTTGTTGCCACACCCTAATGGCAACATCTCCAACTCAAATCGACATGCCTCTACTCCATAGAAATGGCATCTCGCACACTAACCGAGGTGCGAGCTCTAGCTACCAAGTCAATACTCCAAAAATCCGAACTCACACAACAACCTCAACTAGCCGAGCAGACAGCTCCCACACGGAAACTTACAATCCAACAACTTGAGTGCTACGAACTAGGAAGCTCAAACAACTACAAATCGCATAGCTATGCCAATCCACTCATTTCTAGCTCGACTCAAATCACTAGTCGGGCAAGACAACTTGCAAACAACCAGGCCCCAGAGGGCTCCATCCACTAAACTTACCTCCATGCAAACAACGGAGCAAAGCTCACCTCAAATATGAAACACATCTCACAAGTCCAAACGATAACACATACAGGCTTAACCCTCAAGCTTAGGCTTAAAGCACCTTCCCACCGAAACTTCATAAACGGAACTCCACTACTCTGTCAACACCAACTACCAAGAACAAGAATACCAACAATGGTCGGCAGAGTGCAAGCTACACTAGCCAAAGAAGGATCCTCAATAAGTCCGCACCTAATCCACCCACAAAGGTGCAACCTCATCCACAATCAAAACAAAGGGGCCTTCAACTACAAAGGTGCAACACTTCCAAGCCAACACTCAAAACCTTAACCAACTAGGCCAAACACTCATAGGAGGCGAACAACCCTTATCGCAACTTCCAAAGACACCACTCACGAGTCCGCTTAACTAGACCAACAACCGCCTGCCAGCCCAACAAACTTTTCCTCCTACTAGCACCACTACCACCAATTCCAAGACCAAGGAATAACCTAACAACTCCCAAGGAGAAACAGGTCCTTACAAGCAGACATCAGAAGGACAGAGAGCTTCATAACCGCTCGCTGTCTTGCTCAGCTAGGCACAACATCCAACTCTCCAAGAGGCAACAACAAGGGGTCCACCACAGACTGGACCGCCAACCACGGCAAGAGAAGACTCACCCCAAACAACAAATAAGGGCACTCTCAAACTCCAGGAACAGGAGAGACATCCTACAGGGGCAAACCACTTACCCACGAACAAGGCTAACTCCTTGGCAACTCGAAAACCACACCTTGGCCAACATCAAGCACCAACTTGCCACCACACCGGAACCAAATCCGGACTCTACTCCAAACAAACTCTGGCTTGTTAGCCTACCAAAATCGCCAAAGAACTCACCCGAGGCTACAAACTACCCTACTGCGCTTGCCAACTAAACTCACTACACTGGTCCGACCGAGCTCGTGAGGCTCTCCACAACTAGGGTTCTTCGGCAACCCTCGACACACACTGTCGCCTAACGGTCTAACAACCAACTACCTGAACAAACAACTCCTTTTCCCAGCATCACAACCACGCTGGCCTGCTCCAAACCTCGAAACCAAAAGACCAGAAACGCTTCGAATGTGTCATCCTCCTACTCAAAGCATCGGCCACAATGTAGCTTCCACCTAGGTAAGGATTCCGAGCAACACCCTTAGCAACTACGGTCAGAACTACGCGGCTTCACTACATCCACCATCTGTTCAAAGACCATCCAACACCAACCATGAACACAAGAGGTTCCACCAACCAAGCTTAGGGTCAACTTAACAAACTTGCCTAGGCAACAACCCAACTACGAGCACGGTATCCTTACAACCTCAACTAAAGCCTTACAACATCCACCTGGAGTCCAACTTCTCCAGGAACCGAGCACCAGTTCTCCAATGCAATCCCTACATGGTTCTGGAACTCTCGCCACCAGAACGAACTACACGAACACACTTGTGTGCACAACTCTCAACCTTCCTTCAGAGATCCAAGACTAACAGGTGCTTTCCAAAAGGCAACACTAACTTCTGGCAGGGATACAATCAACCAAAGGAACACCAAAAGTTCCATCTCCACACGATACTCGAAGCAGTGGCAACCTTGCTCTGCTAAAACATAACGATGCCAAACCGAACTTACTTTATACCAAGACTCTACCAAGTGCGCTTACACATAAGGCGTCCTACTCATCTCATAGGCATCCAACTCATCTCATAAGCATCCAACTCATCTCGAGAGCATCCAACTCATCTCACGGGCATCCAACTCATGGTTCCCCTGCTGGACCGAACTCGCATCTACAATGCTCACTCAACTCAGGTTTAGGCACCCGAAGGTAGTGGACCGCACTACCAACCACAAAGATCTCTTGGCCTTAGCACTAGCGTGAGACTCACACGCACTAACACTTACCACCACAACCTCGCTGACTTACTCGACCCCGGTAGAACACTGGGAAGAGGCTCCAGCTCCTCTCGAACATCCTTTCACTTGTGGTCCTTCAACTACCACTGAACTAGCCCTCTTGCACGACCTAAACAAGTGCATTTTCCATAAATGGATCCAATGGCTAAAGAAGTGTGCTGAACTCCGGACGGCATAGAACCATCTGCTATGCCAAGCCAAACTCAAGCTCAACTGCACTTAGTGCCAAAGTGGCACACCAACCAACGCACCTCAAGTGCTACTACTACCAAATCCACACCTGAGGAAGCTGGGCTGTTAAACAACAGCAGGCTCGCAAGGGGGCAAAGATGACCCTTCATCTGCCTCAAGCCACTAACACGGCAACTTGCCAAACAATCGGGCGATCGGGTGGAGACTCGCTAGTCCACCTCTCACAAGGGACTTCCACCACCATCTGATGAACCAAACAGCACAGGAACGGCACACCTCGGCCTTTGAACAGCAGGGCATCCCACACACGGATGCTAAACTCAAACCTGGCCAACTACTTTACTACTAGCAGTAGGACTTACTAAAACATCGAGCTCTACAGGCATCCATTTGCCAACCTGGGCGTCTCCATCAACGCCAACAAACTCATCTGAATAAACCTGCTGATCATGCCCTCCCGAGAACCTCCGGGGCTACAAGAGCTACTGAGGAAAAATGCTGAAATAAACTCACCACCGGGCTAATCGTGCCCGGACTCCTCACTACGCGCTACAAACTGCTCCTGGGTCTCCGCTCTCTGATAGCTAAAGACCTGCCATCAAATCTCTCAAAGCTGGAGCACACTCTGCTCAAGGAGTCTCACTCTGGGGCGCTGCTAGCCTCTACCCCCTCCTCTAGGCAACTCAACTGCCGGGGCCAAATCTGGCATGCGGGCCTAACAACCTGGCGCGCCTCAACATCAACACGATCTGTCCAACTCCTCGGTCGGACATGCCAAGCGCCCTGCTCCTCTGGGTGCGATCAACATACTGGCGATCTGCACGAAGCACCACCACCCTCTCACTAGGGGAAAAGCAGCAACTGGGCCACAAATGGCCAACGGGAGTCTAATCTCTACTTCCCTCTGGGACGATATCCCAGTGGTATCTGAATCTATCTGGATACCCTGACAAGCTGCAAACATACTCCTTACACTGCGGGAAGTTGGCATGATGGCGCTCTAAACCCAAACCAACGACGAGTCAGAACCTGCTCGTCTCCGCTCCACAACACAAAACAAGGCATACACTAGATGAAAGGTATTGTAAATTCTTAACCCTTTTCTAAAAACAGAAAACTTAGGCGTACTGATGGTATCGCGGAGTGCCGGTGATCATGGGAAAGACGACCTACAACAAAAGGTCGGGCTCTACAAAGTCTATGACTCGAGCTCGATACCAATCAGAAAGACCCGACCCAAAAGGGGCTCTAAATAGGCCTTTACCCCAATGCATGCATTCAAAGGAAAGGATAATATGCAAATAAGTTTTCAGATTCCCAATTAAAACAAAACAATCAAGGTTCAATCAGAAATCAATATAGTTTGCTGAAACTCGTCCCCTGTCTCCAAGCACTGTTTCAAGGCAAATACATTTCCAAAACGTACACTCTGATCGAGATTTATTAAAACATTTGAAACATCCTCAAATTCAATAAAGCGGAATCCACAAAATCATTCGAAAACATCCTAGGGCTCGTGTGCGCTACATGCATTCGGGGGAAAATGAAAGACAAGAGTCATAGAAATAAAAAGTCGAGAGACGACAAAGACGTTCCCATGATCATAGCTCCTCCTTCAGTCATCCCGCCTCGCGCCATGGTTACCCGAAAGATAAGTAAGGGTGAGTAACGAATTACTCGAGTAAGAATCCCCAACCGGGGTACAATACGATGCACATGGTCATCTAGATGAGTGTATGCAAGCTATGAATATAAACACAGAATAGAGCACATAGCTTAAGTCCACACTTGGACCTCGGATGCCAACTCAGGGTCTTAGTCCGGAAATAAATCCACCACACAATACGCCCTATACGAGAAACAAGTCTCGGCCTCAGCCTGTCTACTGACGATACGAAAGGTACACTAGCTCAAGATCCCGAGGAGCTCTCCGGTCGGTGCTGTAATGAGCGTAAGCATGCACCGCGTGCTTCCACAGACTATGGGGGGTGCCGGGTCTAGTGGCAAGCTGCCCATATCCGGATACCACGCCTAACTAAATCTCTGGATCGGTGTCACTGACATAGGGGTGTGAGACCTGGACACGTGAACTATGTCAGCCTGTACCACCGCACTTGAGGCTAAGGAACGGGTCGTGGTAGGCTTACACCAGGAAGCCGTCCTTACCTTAACAGGTGGCAATCAAGGGCTACTACCGAACACACTGAGGACGTGCCGGCTGTCGGGGACTAGGCATTGCCAAGTCATCATCCCGACCGTTGGGGCATCGCTAAGACTACCACCCTCACCCAAGATTGCAGGGCCTACCGGTTGGGATAGCTAATCCCTCACGGGGTCCAAGGACGGAGAACTGTCTCGAACGTCCTTGCCATAGATGCAAGATACTTTATGCATCGGGCCCGGATGATGCTATCTACCCGAATTCTAACTTTGCCTTAACAATCAACCAAACAATCCAATACGTGCTCGAAAGAATACAAAGCAGACCTAGCATGGTACTACGAGAACAAGAATGAATATGAGCATGCCGAACGGAACAACCTAGCATGGACTAACATGAAAGAACAACATACGAAGTCATGCCATCGAGAATTCGAATGCAGAGCACCTAAACTATACATGCTGATAATCACAAACAAACATACAACATCAATCACATAGAACATCGCAGGTCCACACAACTCCGGTAAAGAGATCCTTACCGCCGGGAGGCAACTACACACAAAATCCTAAGCTGCGATCGAACCCGAGCTAGCTACCGAGAACCTAACAATAACAATGATAATCACACTCTAAAGGCTTAAATATAATAAAATAAATAGGGCTCGGCTCGGGAGCAACTCACGCGATGCGCGGTGACACGCGGACGGGCGGCGGCGACGGTGGGAAATTTCTTCTTTGCGCGGATGGGCTCTGATGGGTGCTGATGGGCGGCAAATGGGCGCACATCGGGCGCTGATGGGCGGCAAATGGGCGCCTGGCATCGGGCGCTGGCTGCGCAGACGGACAGCGCTGGGCGCGGATGGCGCGCTAAGCGCGAGCGACGCTGGGGACGGCACGCGGACGGCACGGGCGCAGACGCGAGGGGCGCGCGGCGCGAGACGCGGACGACGGGCGCTGCGGGGCTGCGATGCGGACGCGAGCTCTGCTGGGCGATGGCGCGGCGCCGGCGCGCGCGCGGCGGCGAACGCGTGCGATGCGCGGCGGCGCGACGCGACGACGCTGCGGGCCCGGTCTTCGCGCGACGCCTTTGGCGGCGGCTGCGACGGCTGGGCGCTGGCTGCGTCCTGCGCTGGCGCTGGCGTCTGGCGCTCTGCTTCTTTGAGCGCTGAAATTTCTTTGCTGCGCGATCGGTGGGCCGCTCGACCGGGCCGCTCACTTGGAGTCGCTTGGCTGGCCGGAATGGCGCTCGGCCGCAAGGGAAGAAAATCACGGCAAGGGGCTTGGGAGAGAGAGAGGTTGGGCGCCATGGAGTTTTGGGGAAGAAAACACAAAACCTAATTTCTTTTCATTTAACCAAATGCACAAAACTCCAAAGATCCAAGGGTAACTAAGATATGACGCGGAAAGAGTAACAAGAGCTCTCAATAGCTCAACTGCACGCATCCCCACAAGCTTTCTGGAGGCTCGGGTTCAAAACCCAACACCAACACAAATTCCTTTATTTTTACTTTTGCATCTACCCATGCTCAAACCAAACAACAAAGCCTCAAAAACCTTCATAAATCCATCCAATAATTTTAGCAACCGAAAAATATACATAAACGGCCCTGACGGCCCGACCAAATTACCAAAATACCCCAGGGGCATACCTCGAAGACCGGGATGAAAACCTGGGCCGTTACAGCCTGGCCCACGAACTCACGGCCTCAATCTTCACAGGATCCACAGCTATACCATCTGTCGAGACTATATGACCTAAGAAGGTCACTTGTTCCAACCAGAACTCACATTTGGAAAATTTCGCATAAAGCTGGTTTTCCCTCAAGGCTGTCAACACTTTCCTCAAATGCTCTGCATGATCCTTCCTGGTCCTTGAATAGATCGAATATATCGTCAATGAACACGATGACGGCGGCTGTCCCAAAAATGCTTTGAACACCCTATCCATCATGTCCATGAACGCTGCTGGTGCATTCGTCAATCCAAACGACATGACCCCAAACTCGTAGTGCCCATATCTAGACCTGAACGCGGTCTTAGGAATGTCGGCGTCCCTAATCCGCAACTGATGATACCCGGATCTCAAATCTATCTTGGAGAACACGGAAGCTCCCTGAAGCTGATCGAACAAATCATCGATACGGGGCAACGGATACTTATTCTTCACTGTTACCTTATTAAGCTCACGATAGTCAATGCATAGGCGCATCGAACCATCCTTTTTCTTCACAAACAACACTGGCGCTCCCCACGGGGACACACTCGGACGGATGAATCCTCGATCTAACATCTCCTGCAGCTGAACCTTCAGTTCCTTTAGCTCGGCTGGTGCCATACGATACGGAGCCTTCGAGATAGGGAGGGTCCCTGGCTCGAGCTCAATTGTGAAGTCAACCTCTCTCTTCGGGGGCAACCCCAGTAATTCCTCAGGGAACACGTCAGCAAACTCCCGCTGTAACCGCAGCACTTGATCAATAGTCGGTGAGGGACGGCTCTCTCCTGACAATTTGGCTAGGTAGCCCCAAGCTCCATGAGCTAGCAAGCGACGGGCCTTCACGGTGACACCATTGGCGGGCAAACTCCACCTGACTCCACGAAACTTGAAGTCAGGCCGACCCGGCGGCTTTGAACACTACTTCCTTCTGTGGCGATCAATCAATGCGTGTTTAGCGGCTAACCACTCCATACCGAGAATCACATCGAAACCACTCATGGGTAGGACTATGAGCGTAGCTACCAGCAACTCTCCGGATATCTCGATCCGGCCATCCTTAATCTTATCTTTCGCTAACATATTAACTCCCGAAGGAGTTGCAACAGATAATTCAAAACCTAGAGGCTCTAATCTCAACCTAGCATGCTCAAAGAAACAATACAGATACAAACGAGTGCGTAGAACCAGTCAAACAAGACAAATGCACAATGATCCAAAACAAGAAGCGTCATCGCCATGCGCGGCATCCGCACGCTTCGGCCTCGACGGTTCAGTGGCGAACACCCGCCTTGGTGCTGCTGCGCAGACAGCCGAATCGCCATAGCCGGGCCGATCGCGGCAACGCCACATGCCCCCCTCTTCCACATCGAAAACATAGTCTGGGCCCGGTCTGACAAGCTCCAAGGTGGGCTCTCCCTCAAGAAGCACAAACGGGAATCTGCCTGGGACCGCCCTGCTGGCGAGGCTGGAAATGAGCCGGAACCCTACGCTGATCCTGGTTCGGAAATTGTCCCCGACGCGCTGCCGCCCTCGGAAGTCAAACCTCCTCTTCTCATACCTACCACACTGGGACATGGCGCTGAGCCGGAGCGGCAACAATTCGCTCAACAGGGTACTTTCCATTGTAAATAGTGGCTAGCTGAACAGCTCTAGCATAAGTGATAGGAGCCTGTGCCCTGACATCCTGAGACACACCCTGCCTCAGACCAGAAATGAACTTCCGAATTTTCAACTCAGGGGTTGCTATTAGCTGCGGAGCAAAATAGCCATACTCCGAAAACTTCCTCTCGTATTCCTCTATAGAATCAGAACCCTGCTGCAGATTCTGGAAAAGCGCTACCATCTTCTCTTGAGCCTCATCACTAATGTACTTGGCTTTAAATTCTGTCTTGAAGAACTCCCAGGTAGTAGGTGGAGACCCAGCTGGTCTCTCACTCAAGGTGGACTCCCACCACCATCTAGCTACGCCCCCCTAACACAGGGGCTGCACACCTCGGCCTCTGCACATCGGGGCACACCATAATCAGGAAGGTGTACTCCAAATGGGCAATCCATCTAGGCTTTGCTAAAGCATCACTGTGGCGTCAAACTTATCGGGGTTCCACTTTACGAAGTCCTTCAACCATTTACCAAGCTCATCGGCACCTTCTCGCCACTACGCCTCAAAGGTCTGGCTCCTCGCAGAGTGGGGTGTCTTCTTTGCGCCTCTTTGAAAACAAACGAGTCACCGCTCGATCCGAGCTCGGGACTCTTCCCATTCTACGCCAATAAAGCTCGGTCTCGCCTCACGGCCACTCAACAGTCGACCACCATAGACCTCATAGAATTAGCAAATTCTCGCTCCGGGAGCGATCTCACGGTGCACGCGATCGCCTCAATGCCTACTCCGGGCTCAACAGGGGAGCTACAGCGGAATGCTATCGATCTCGGCTTGGGGCGATGTCCTGCGGTGTCGATCCGATCCCGACACCTCGGCCTCCTCTCGGGCGTCCTCTTCCGGCGCGGTAACCGGCATCTTTGGCGATCTACACCCAAACCAATAACGAGTCGAACTCGCTCGCCTCTCGCTCCACAATACTACACAAGGCATACACGGATGACAGTGTATTGTAAATTCTTAACCCTTTTTCTCAACAACAATTTGTAAACTTAGGCGTGCTGATGACGGTCGGAGTGCTAGTGATCATGGGAAAGCGACCTACAACAACAAAGTCATACTACGAATTTATGACTCTATGCTCGATACCAACCGTAAGGGACCGACCCGAATGGGGCACTAAATGGGCCCTTATCCCAATGCATGCATTCAAAGTAAAGGACATTTAAATGACATGATTTCGGATTCCAATTAAAACAAAAACATTCAAAATAACTCCTTTAAAAACTAGACAATTTCCACGGAACTCGTCCCTGTTCCAAGCACTGCTTCCAAGATAAATACATTTCCAAAGTTTACTCGATCGAGATTTACTAAAAGCCATTCAAAACACATTCGGATACAAAATGCTGGAATCCACAAATATTTACAAACATCCTAGGGCTCCGTGCCCGACTACATGCATTCAGGGAAAAACCAAACACACGAGAGTCATAATACAAAAATCAGAGTTGGAAGACTGGGCCCCATGATCACAGCTCCTCCTTCGTGCATCCTGTCGCAAGCACCACGATTACACGTGGAAAACCACGAGAATAAGGGTGAGTAACGAATTACTCAAGAAGAATCCCCAACCGGGGTACAATACGATATACATGGTCATCTCGATGAGCGTATGCAAGCTATGAATATAAACACGGAATAGAGCACATAGCTTAGCCCACACTTGGGCCTCGGATGCCAACTCGTGGTCTTAGTCCTAATAATATCATCACACACCCAATACATAAGTCGCCCTATACGAGAAACAAGTCCCGGCCTCACTGCCTCATCTCATCGTCGGCGAAAAGGTACACTGGCTCAAGATCCCGAGGAGCTCTCCGTCGTTGCCAAATGAGCGTAAACATGCACCGTGCTCTTTGCGAGACCATGGGGGTGCCGGGTCTAGAGGCAAGCCGCCCATGTCCACTCACCACGCCTAACTAATACTTTGGATCGGTGTCACCGACATAGGGTGTGAGACACGGACACGTAAACTATGTCGGCTGAACCACCGCACTGAGAGGCTAAGGAAACGGGTCGTGGTAGGCTTACACCAGAAGCCGCCCTTACCTTAACAGTGGCAATCGTGGGCTACGGCCGAACACGCCGAGGACGTGCCGATCGCCGGGGGCGAGGCAATGCCAAGTCATCATCCCGACGGTTGGGGCATTTAACGATCCGCCACCCTCACCCAAGATTGCGGGGCCTACCGCTCGAGTTAGCTAATCCCTCACGGGTCCGGGGACGGAATGACTTGCTCGGCGTCCCCGCCATGGATGCAAGGTTCTTTATGCATCGGGCCGGATGATGCTATCTACCGCAATTCTAACTCGCCTAGCAAACAAAGAAACAATTCCATAAAATCCAATACGTGCTCAATAAGAATACAACGAGCCTAGCATGATACTACGAAGCAAGGAACAGATACGAGCATGCTAGAGAGGAACAGCCTAGCATGGATTAACATGAGAATTAAATCAGAAAAATCATGCTAATCGAGAATTACGATTAGAGAACCTAGCTACATATGTCAATACACACAAACAAGCAATCAATCAGCAATCACATATAATATAGCAGGGTCCACACAACTCCGGTAAGAAATCCTTACCTTGGTCGGGGACGATGGCACGAAAACCTAAGCTGCGAACTATCTCGAACTAGCTACCGAGAACCTATCAATCACAACAAAAATCACACAATAGGCCTAAATATAATAAAATAAATGAGGCTCACCTGGGAGCAACTCACAAGGTACGCACGAACGCATCGAACGAGCCAATTGCCCGAACGGGCAAAGAACGGGCTGGCCGGGCGAGCTGGGCGCAGGAGGCGCGCTGGCTGGCTGCGCTGCTACTGGCGCGACGCGGCGCGCGTCGCGTAAGCGCCGCTGCGCGGCGCGATGTGATGCAGGGGCAAACAGAGGCGCGGCTCGTCTGGGCGCTGGCGATGCAACGCGTCACGGAGCTGGGCGAGGACGGGCGCGCGAGCACGGGTCGATGCGTGGCGTGGCTCGACGGCTGGGCTGCTTCTGCGCGCGTGCGACGGGCGAACAGGGGCGAACAGAGCGATTTGGGCGATGGAGAATAACGAACTCGAATTCGAGCGATTGGAGAGGATTCGACGAACGATTTGTTGATGGATGAGTTCCTCTACACCTGCTGAACAGAAACCACACGATTTTCCTCACTCCCTCGGCCGGCAGGAACGAAATCGAAAACAGGGGAAAAACGAAGGAGAAGAAGAAGAAGAACTTACCAATTTCTTGAGGATGGAACGCCTTCGAATTTGGGGAAGGAAACTCGGTTGAATTGAAGCTGGAGAAGGAAGAATTCGCGAGAGAATGGCTGTCGGTTGGGGGAGCTTTGCGAGGAAGAAGAAGAAGAAATGGGGAGAAGACTCGGGCGAGCTGGCCTTTTAACCGAAGCAGGGGACGATCAGACATAAATAAAAGATGGCGCGTCTAAAGAAACAAGAGCGTTTGATAGCTCAAGTGGCAATGCCACCCGCCTAGCCTACCACACGGCCCTGGTTCGATTCCCGCTAGACGCACTATTTAATTCCCTATTTATTTTTACTCTTTCCCAAGCCCAAATGCCTTCACCAAAAATCAAGATCCTTTTCAAATTGACTCATAATTATTCCGGCAAATTTTAAATTTCAAAACCGGCCCTGTCGGCCCGAACCAAAATTACCAAAATGCCCTTGGGCCCCCCGGGAAGACCGGGATGAAATTTTCGGGCCGTTACATGGTAACAACGTTTAATGTAAACTATTCTAATGTCGCATCAACCTGTTTCGCGAGGTAAAACAAAAATTATCGGAAGGATCTATGCGTTGAAAACCTAAAGTTCGTCCCTAGACGGTTTGTTTCATGGATTTGGCATAAACGTTTGATGTAAACTATTCGAAAGCTGCATCACAATGTTTCGGGAGCGGAAACCAAAAAACTCGGATAGATTTATGCGATGAAAGCCTAAAGTTCGTCCCGAGAGTGTTTGCTTCGATTCTTTGGCGTAAACGTTTCACGCAAAATATTCCAATGATGCATTACGATGTTCCGGGAGCTAAGAAAAAAAACTCGGATAGATTTTAGCGTTTAAAACCTAAAGTTCGTTCCAAGAGTGTTTTTATCGAGTTTTTGGCAACAACGTTTAATGTAAACTATTCTAATGTCGCATCAAAAAGTTTCGCGAGGTAAAACCAAAAATATCGGAAGGATTTATGCGTTGAAAACCTAAAGTTCGTCCCTAGACGGTTTGTTTCATGGATTTGGCATAAACGTTTGATGTAAACTATTCGAAAGCTGCATCACAATGTTGCGGGAGAGGAAACCAAAAAACTCGGATAGATTTATGCGATAAAAGCCTAAAGTTCGTCCCGAGAGTGTTTGTTTCGATTCTTTGGCGCAAACGTTTCACGCAAAATATTCCAATGTTGCATTACGATGTTCCGGGAGCTAAGAAAAAAAACTCGGATAGATTTCAGCGTTTAAAACCTAAAGTTCGTTCCATGAGTGTGTTTTTCGAATTTTTGGCAACAACGTTTAATGTAAACTATTCTAATGTCCAATCAACCTGTTTCGCGAGGTAAAACCAAAAACATCGGAAGGATTTATGCGTTGAAAACCTAAAGTTGGTCCCTAGATGGTTTGTTTCAAGGATTTGGCAAATTTTAAATTTCAAAACCGGCCCTGTCGGCCCGAACCAAAATTACCAAAATGCCCTTGGGCCCCCCGGGAAGACCGGGATGAAATTTTCGGGCCGTTACATGGTAACAACGTTTAATGTAAACTATTCTAATGTCGCATCAACCTGTTTCGCGAGGTAAAACAAAAATTATCGGAAGGATCTATGCGTTGAAAACCTAAAGTTCGTCCCTAGACGGTTTGTTTCATGGATTTGGCATAAACGTTTGATGTAAACTATTCGAAAGCTGCATCACAATGTTTCGGGAGCGGAAACCAAAAAACTCGGATAGATTTATGCGATGAAAGCCTAAAGTTCGTCCCGAGTGTTTGCTTGATTCTTTGGCGTAAACGTTTCACGCAAAATATTCCAATGATGCATTACGATGTTCCGGGAGCTAAGAAAAAAAACTCGGATAGATTTTAGCGTTTAAAACCTAAAGTTCGTTCCAAGAGTGTTTTTATCGAGTTTTTGGCAACAACGTTTAATGTAAACTATTCTAATGTCGCATCAAAATGTTTCGCGAGGTAAAACCAAAAATATCGGAAGGATTTATGCGTTGAAAACCTAAAGTTCGTCCCTAGACGGTTTGTTTCATGGATTTGGCATAAACGTTTGATGTAAGCTATTCGAAAGCTGCATCACAATGTTGCGGGAGAGGAAACCAAAAAACTCGGATAGATTTATGCGATAAAAGCCTAAAGTTCGTCCCGAGAGTGTTTGTTTCGATTCTTTGGCGCAAACGTTTCACGCAAAATATTCCAATGTTGCATTACGATGTTCCGGAGCTAAGAAAAAAACTCGGATAGATTTCAAATGCGTTTAAAACCTAAAGTTCGTTCCATGAGTGTGTTTTTCGAATTTTTGGCAACAACGTTTAATGTAAACTATTCTAATGTCCAATCAACCTGTTTCGCGAGGTAAAACCAAAAACATCGGAAGGATTTATGCGTTGAAAACCTAAAGTTGGTCCCTAGATGGTTTGTTTCAAGGATTTGGCAAATTTTAAATTTCAAAACCGGCCCTGTCGGCCCGAACCAAAATTACCAAAATGCCCTTGGGCCCCCCGGGAAGACCGGGATGAAATTTTCGGGCCGTTACATGGTAACAACGTTTAATGTAAACTATTCTAATGTCGCATCAACCTGTTTCGCGAGGTAAAACAAAAATTATCGGAAGGATCTATGCGTTGAAAACCTAAAGTTCGTCCCTAGACGGTTTGTTTCATGGATTTGGCATAAACGTTTGATGTAAACTATTCGAAAGCTGCATCACAATGTTTCGGGAGCGGAAACCAAAAAACTCGGATAGATTTATGCGATGAAAGCCTAAAGTTCGTCCCGAGAGTGTTTGCTTCGATTCTTTGGCGTAAACGTTTCACGCAAAATATTCCAATGATGCATTACGATGTTCCGGAGCTAAGAAAAAACTCGGATAGATTTTAGCGTTTAAAACCTAAAGTTCGTTCCAAGAGTGTTTTATCGAGTTTTTGGCAACAACGTTTAATGTAAACTATTCTAATGTCGCATCAAAAAGTTTCGCGAGGTAAAACCAAAAATATCGGAAGGATTTATGCGTTGAAAACCTAAAGTTCGTCCCTAGACGGTTTGTTTCATGGATTTGGCATAAACGTTTGATGTAAGCTATTCGAAAGCTGCATCACAATGTTGCGGGAGAGGAAACCAAAAAACTCGGATAGATTTATGCGATAAAAGCCTAAAGTTCGTCCCGAGAGTGTTTGTTTCGATTCTTTGGCGCAAACGTTTCACGCAAAATATTCCAATGTTGCATTACGATGTTCCGGGAGCTAAGAAAAAAAACTTGGATAGATTTCAGCGTTTAAAACCTAAAGTTCGTTCCATGAGTGTGTTTTTCGAATTTTTGGCAACAACGTTTAATGTAAACTATTCTAATGTCCAATCAACCTGTTTCGCGAGGTAAAACCAAAAACATAGGAAGGATTTATGCGTTGAAAACCTAAAGTTGGTCCCTAGATGGTTTGTTTCAAGGATTTGGCAAATTTTAAATTTCAAAACCGGCCCTGTCGACCCGAACCAAAATTACCAAAATGCACTTGGGCCCCCCGGGAAGACCGGGATGAAATTTTCGGGCCGTTACATGGTAACAACGTTTAATGTAAACTATTCTAATGTCGCATCAACCTGTTTCGCGAGGTAAAACAAAAATTATCGGAAGGATCTATGCGTTGAAAACCTAAAGTTCGTCCCTAGACGGTTTGTTTCATGGATTTGGCATAAACGTTTGATGTAAACTATTCGAAAGCTGCATCACAATGTTTCGGGAGCGGAAACCAAAAAACTCGGATAGATTTATGCGATGAAAGCCTAAAGTTCGTCCCGAGAGTGTTTGCTTCGATTCTTTGGCGTAAACGTTTCACGCAAAATATTCCAATGATGCATTACGATGTTCCGGGAGCTAAGAAAAAAAACTCGGATAGATTTTAGCGTTTAAAACCTAAAGTTCGTTCCAAGAGTGTTTTTATCGAGTTTTTGGCAACAACGTTTAATGTAAACTATTCTAATGTCGCATCAAAAAGTTTCGCGAGGTAAAACCAAAAATATCGGAAGGATTTATGCGTTGAAAACCTAAAGTTCGTCCCTAGACGGTTTGTTTCATGGATTTGGCATAAACGTTTGATGTAAACTATTCGAAAGCTGCATCACAATGTTGCGGGAGAGGAAACCAAAAAACTCGGATAGATTTATGCGATAAAAGCCTAAAGTTCGTCCCGAGAGTGTTTGTTTCGATTCTTTGGCGCAAACGTTTCACGCAAAATATTCCAATGTTGCATTACGATGTTCCGGGAGCTAAGAAAAAAAACTCGGATAGATTTCAGCGTTTAAAACCTAAAGTTCGTTCCATGAGTGTGTTTTTCGAATTTTTGGCAACAACGTTTAATGTAAACTATTCTAATGTCCAATCAACTTTGTTTATGCGAGTAAAACCAAAAACATCGGAAGGATTTATGCGTTGAAAACCTAAAGTTGGTCCCTAGATGGTTTGTTTCAAGGATTTGGCATAAACGTTTGATGTAAACTATTCCAATGCTGCATCACAATGTTTTGGGAGGAAAAACCAATAAACTCGGATAGATTTATGCGTTGAAAGCCTAAAGTTCGTCCCTAGACGGTTTGTTTCATGGATTTGGCATAAACGTTTGATGTAAACTATTCGAAAGCTGCATGACAATGTTTCGGGAGAGGAAACTTAAAAACTCGGATAGATTTATGCGATGAAAGCCTAAAGTTCGTCCCGAGAGTGTTTGCTTCGATTCTTTGGCGTAAACGTTTCACGCAAAATATTCCAATGATGCATTACGATGGTCTGGGAGATAAGAAAAAAAACTCTGATAGATTTTAGCGTTTAAAACCTAAAGTTCGTTCCAAGAGTGTTTTTATCGAGTTTTTGACAACAACGTTTAATGTAAACTATTCTAATGTCGCATCAACCTGTTTCGCGAGGTAAAACTAAAAATGTCGTATGGATTTATGCGTTGAAAACCTAAAGTTCGTCCCTAGATGGTTTGTTTCATGGATTTGGCATAAACGTTTGATGTAAACTATTCGAAAGCTGCATCACAATGTTGCGGGAGAGGAAACCAAAAAACTCGGATAGATTTATGCGATAAAAGCCTAAAGTTCGTCCCGAGAGTGTTTGTTTCGATTCTTTGGCGCAAACGTTTCACGCAAAATATTTCAATGTTGCATTACGATGTTCCGGGAGCTAAGAAAAAAAACTCTGATAGATTTCAGCGTTTAAAACCTAAAGTTCGTTCCAATAGTGTTTTTTTCGAGTTTTTGGTAACAACGTTTAATGTAAACTATTCTAATGTCGCATCAACCTGTTTCGCGAGGTAAAACAAAAATTATCGGAAGGATCTATGCGTTGAAAACCTAAAGTTCGTCCCTAGACGGTTTGTTTCATGGATTTGGCATAAACGTTTGATGTAAACTATTCGAAAGCTGCATAACAATGTGTTTGAAAGCGGAAACCAAAAACTCGGATAGATTTATGTGATGAAAGCCTAAAGTTCGTCCCGAGAGTGTTTGCTTGATTCTTTGGCGTAACGTTTCACGCAAAATATTCCAATGATGCATTACGATGTTCCGAGCTAAGAAAAAAACTCGGATAGATTTTAGCGTTTAAAACCTAAAGTTCGTTCCAAGAGTGTTTTTATCGAGTTTTTTGCAACAACGCTTTAATGTAAACTATTCTAATGTCGCATCAAAAAGTTTCGCGAGGTAAAACCAAAAATATCGGAAGGATTTATGCGTTGAAAACCTAAAGTTCGTCCCTAGACGGTTTGTTTCATGGATTTGGCATAAACGTTTGATGTAAACTATTCGAAAGCTGCATCACAATGTTGCGGGAGAGGAAACCAAAAAACTCGGATAGATTTATGCGATAAAAGCCTAAAGTTCGTCCCAAGAGTGTTTGTTTCGATTCTTTGGCGCAAACGTTTCACGCAAAATATTCCAATGTTGCATTACGATATTCCGGGAGCTAAGAAAAAAAACTCGGATAGATTTCAGCGTTTAAAACCTAAAGTTCGTTCCATGAGTGTGTTTTTCGAATTTTTGGCAACAACGTTTAATGTAAACTATTCTAATGTCCAATCAACCTGTTTCGCGAGGTAAAACCAAAAACATCGGAAGGATTTATGCGTTGAAAACCTAAAGTTGGTCCCTAGATGGTTTGTTTCAAGGATTTGGCATAAACGTTTGATGTAAACTATTCCAATGCTGCATCACAATGTTTTGGGAGGAAAAACCAATAAACTCGGTTAGATTTATGCGTTGAAAGCCTAAAGTTCGTCCCTAGACGGTTTGTTTCATGGATTTGGCATAAACGTTTGATGTAAACTATTCGAAAGCTGCATGACAATGTTTCGGGAGAGGAAACTTAAAAACTCGGATAGATTTATGCGATGAAAGCCTAAAGTTCGTCCCGAGAGTGTTTGTTTCGATTCTTTGGCGTAAACGTTTCACGCAAAATATTCCAATGATGCATTACGATGTTCCGAGCTAAGAAAAAACTCGATAGATTTTAGCGTTTAAAACCTAAAGTTCGTTCCAAGAGTGTTATTATCGAGTTTTTGACAACAACGTTTAATGTAAACTATTCTAATGTCGCATCAACCTGTTTCGCGAGGTAAAACTAAAAATATCGTATGGATTTATGCGTTGAAAACCTAAAGTTCGTCCCTAGATGGTTTGTTTCATGGATTTGGCATAAACGTTTGATGTAAACTATTCGAAAGCTGCATCACAATGTTGCGGGAGAGGAAACCAAAAAACTCGGATAGATTTATGCGATAAAAGCCTAAAGTTCGTCCCGAGAGTGTTTGTTTCGATTCTTTGGCGCAAACGTTTCACGCAAAAATATTTCAATGTTGCATTACGATGTTCCGGAGCTAAGAAAAAAACTCGATAGATTTCAGCGTTTAAAACCTAAAGTTCGTTCCAATAGTGTTTTTTCGAGTTTTTGGTAACAACGTTTAATGTAAACTATTCTAATGTCGCATCAACTTTGTTTCATGCGAGTAAAACAAAAATTATCGGAAGGATCTATGCGTTGAAAACCTAAAGTTCGTCCCTAGACGGTTTGTTTCATGGATTTGGCATAAACGTTTGATGTAAACTATTCGAAAGCTGCATAACAGTGTTTCGGAAGCGGAAACCAAAAAACTCGGATAGATTTATGTGATGAAAGCCTAAAGTTCGTCCCGAGAGTGTTTGCTTCGATTCTTTGGCGTAAACGTTTCACGCAAAATATTCCAATGATGCATTACGATGTTCCGGGAGCTAAGAAAAAAAACTCGGATAGATTTTAGCGTTTAAAACCTAAAGTTCGTTCCAAGAGTGTTTTTATCGAGTTTTTGGCAACAACGTTTAATGTAAACTATTCTAATGTCGCATCAAAAAGTTTCGCGAGGTAAAACCAAAAATATCGGAAGTATTTATGCGTTGAAAACCTAAAGTTCGTCCCTAGACGGTTTGTTTCATGGATTTGGCATAAACGTTTGATGTAAACTATTCGAAAGCTGCATCACAATGTTGCGGGAGAGGAAACCAAAAAACTCGGATAGATTTATGCGATAAAAGCCTAAAGTTCGTCCCAAGAGTGTTTGTTTCGATTCTTTGGCGCAAACGTTTCACGCAAAATATTCCAATGTTGCATTACGATATTCCGGAGCTAAGAAAAAACTCGGATAGATTTCAAACGTTTAAAACCTAAAGTTCGTTCCATGAGTGTGTTTTTCGAATTTTTGGCAACAACGTTTAATGTAAACTATTCTAATGTCCAATCAACCTGTTTCGCGAGGTAAAACCAAAAACATCGGAAGGATTTATGCGTTGAAAACCTAAAGTTGGTCCCTAGATGGTTTGTTTCAAGGATTTGGCATAAACGTTTGATGTAAACTATTCCAATGCTGCATCACAATGTTTTGGGAGGAAAAACCAATAAACTCGGTTAGATTTATGCGTTGAAAGCCTAAAGTTCGTCCCTAGACGGTTTGTTTCATGGATTTGGCATAAACGTTTGATGTAAACTATTCGAAAGCTGCATGACAATGTTTCGGGAGAGGAAACTTAAAAACTCGGATAGATTTATGCGATGAAAGCCTAAAGTTCGTCCCGAGAGTGTTTGTTTCGATTCTTTGGCGTAAACGTTTCACGCAAAATATTCCAATGATGCATTACGATGTTCCGGGAGCTAAGAAAAAAAACTCTGATAGATTTTAGCGTTTAAAACCTAAAGTTCGTTCCAAGAGTGTTATTATCGAGTTTTTGACAACAACGTTTAATGTAAACTATTCTAATGTCGCATCAACCTGTTTCGCGAGGTAAAACTAAAAATATCGTATGGATTTATGCGTTGAAAACCTAAAGTTCGTCCCTAGATGGTTTGTTTCATGGATTTGGCATAAACGTTTGATGTAAACTATTCGAAAGCTGCATCACAATGTTGCGGGAGAGGAAACCAAAAAACTCGGATAGATTTATGCGATAAAAGCCTAAAGTTCGTCCCGAGAGTGTTTGTTTCGATTCTTTGGCGCAAACGTTTCACGCAAAATATTTCAATGTTGCATTACGATGTTCCGGGAGCTAAGAAAAAAAACTCTGATAGATTTCAGCGTTTAAAACCTAAAGTTCGTTCCAATAGTGTTTTTTTCGAGTTTTTGGTAACAACGTTTAATGTAAACTATTCTAATGTCGCATCAACCTGTTTCGCGAGGTAAAACAAAAATTATTGGAAGGATCTATGCGTTGAAAACCTAAAGTTCGTCCCTAGACGGTTTGTTTCATGGATTTGGCATAAACGTTTGATGTAAACTATTCGAAAGCTGCATCACAATGTTTCGGAAGCGGAAACCAAAAAACTCGGATAGATTTATGTGATGAAAGCCTAAAGTTCGTCCCGAGAGTGTTTGCTTCGATTCTTTGGCGTAAACGTTTCACGCAAAATATTCCAATGATGCATTACGATGTTCCGGGAGCTAAGAAAAAAAACTCGGATAGATTTTAGCGTTTAAAACCTAAAGTTCGTTCCAAGAGTGTTTTTATCGAGTTTTTGGCAACAACGTTTAATGTAAACTATTCTAATGTCGCATCAAAACGTTTCGCGAGGTAAAACCAAAAATATCGGAAGGATTTATGCGTTGAAAACCTAAAGTTCGTCCCTAGACGGTTTGTTTCATGGATTTGGCATAAACGTTTGATGTAAACTATTCGAAAGCTGCATGACAATGTTTCGGGAGAGGAAACTTAAAAACTCGGATAGATTTATGCGATGAAAGCCTAAAGTTCGTCCCGAGAGTGTTTGCTTCGATTCTTTGGCGTAAACGTTTCACGCAAAATATTCCAATGATGCATTACGATGTTCCGGGAGCTAAGAAAAAAACTCGGATAGATTTTAGCGTTTAAAACCTAAAGTCCGTTCCAAGAGTGTTTTTATCGAGTTTTTGGCAACAACGTTTAATGTAAACTATTCTAATGTCGCATCAACCAGTTTCGCGAGGTAAAACCAAAAATATCGGAAGGATTTATGCGTTGAAAACCTAAAGTTCGTCCCTAGACGGTTTGTTTCATGGATTTGGCATAAACCTTTGATGTAAACTATTCGAAAGTTGCATCACAATGTTGCGGGAGAGGAAACCAAAAAACTCGGATAGATTTATGCGAAAAAAGCCTAAAGTTCGTCCCGAGAGTGTTTGTTTTGATTCTTTGGCGCAAACGTTTCACGCAAAATATTCCAATGTTACATTACAATGTTCCGAGAGCTAAGAAAAAAACTAGGATAGATTTCAGCGTTTAAAACCTAAAGTTCGTTCCATGAGTGTTTTTTTCGAATTTTTGGCAACAACGTTTAATGTAAACTATTCTAATGTCGCATCAACCTGTTTCGCGAGGTAAAACCAAAAACATCGGAAGGATTTATGCGTTGAAAACCTAAAGTTCGTCCCTAGACGGTTCGTTTCATGGATTTGGCATAAACGTTTGATGTAAACTATTCGAAAGCTGCATCACAATGTTTCGGGAGCGGAAACCAAAAAACTCGGATAGATTTATGCGATGAAAGCCTAAAGTTCGTCCCGAGAGTGTTTGTTTCGATTCTCTGGCGTAAACGTTCCACGCAAAATATTCCAATGATGCATTACGATGTTCCGGGAGCTAAGAAAAAAAACTCGGATAGATTTTAGCGTTTAAAACCTAAAGTTCGTTCCAAGAGTGTTTTTATCGAGTTTTTGGCAACAACGTTTAATGTAAACTATTCTAATGTCGCATCAACCTGTTTCGCGAGGTAAAACCAAAAATATCGGAAGGATTTATGCGTTGAAAACCTAAAGTTAGTCCCTAGACGGTTTGTTTCATGGATTTGGCATAAACGTTTGATGTAAACTATTCGAAAGCTGCATCACAATGTTGCGGGAGAGGAAACCGAAAAACTCGGATAGATTTATGCGATAAAAGCCTAAAGTTCATCCCGAGAGTGTTTGTTTTGATTCTTTGGCGCAAACGTTTCACGCAAAATATTCCAATGTTGCATTACGATGTTCGGGGAGCTAAGAAAAAAAACTCTGATAGATTTCAGCGTTTAAAACCTAAAGTTCATTCCATGAGTGTTTTTTTCGAGTTTTTGGCAACAACGTTTAATGTAAACTATTCTAATGTCGCATCAACCTGTTTCGCGAGGTAAAACCAAAAACATCGGAAGGATTTATGCGTTGAAAACCTAAAGTTGGTCCCTAGATGGTTTGTTTCAAGGATTTGGCATAAACGTTTGATGTAAACTATTCCAATGCTGCATCACAATGTTTTGGGAGGAAAAACCAATAAATGGGCCTTTACCCCAATGCATGTAGTGAAAATAAAAGACATTATGAAAAATACATTTCGGATTCCAAGTAAAAACAGAAACATTCAACAACCAAAACATACATTTCTAAAAGCACACTCGATCGTAGATTTATTTAAACCATTAAAACAATCCACAAGTACCAATATGCTGGAATCCATAAAACGTAAGAAAACATCCTGGGGCTCTGTGCCCGTCTACATGCATTCAGGGAAAATAATAACGCATCACCTGGCTACATGAGCCGCACATCTCGGCCTCTGAATATCGGGGCACACCATGATCAGGAAGGTGTACTCCAAATGGGCGATCCACTGGCCGCCGCTAACGCATCACCGGTGGCATCAAACTTCTCGAGCTTCCACTTCACAAAATCCTTCACCACCTACCCAATTCCTCGGCACCCTCTGCCATATCTGCCCTCGGGGCTACTTGCTCCTGTGGAGCCGGAGGAGCTCTTGAGCTCTCTTGAACCAATCGAGTCACCGCTCGATCTGGGCTCGGGACTCTTCCCGCTTGCCGCGCCAACAAGGCACAGGTCTCGCCCTCTGGTCACTCAACATGCGACCATAAAAGCCCTCATAGACTCAAAGAAACTCTGCTCCAGGAGCGGTCTCACGGCGCTTCGCGATCGCCTCAACGCCCGCTCTAGGCGTAACAGGAGGAGCCGCCGGTGGAATGCCATCGATGTCGGCTTGGGACGATGTCCCCGCGATGATCGATCCGACCACGATACCTCGACCGCTCTCGAGCCTCCTCTCCGAGACGGTGGTCGCATCTTTGGCGATCTACATCCAAACCAACAACGAATCAAAACACGCTTGTCACCATTCCACAACACCAAACAAGGCATACACTAGATGATAGGTATTGTAAATTCTTAACCCTTTTCCTTTCTAAAACAATAAATCTCGGCGTGCACTGATGATCGTCCGGTCTTGATGATCATGGAAAACGACCTACAACAAAAGGTCAGTCTACAGAATCTATGACTCTGAGCTTTGATACCAATCAGAAAGACCAGGCCAAAAGGGGCTCTAAATGGGCCTTTACCCCAATGCATGTAGTGAAAATAAAAGACATTATGAAAAATACATTTGGATTCCAAGTAAAAACAGAAACATTCAACAACCAAAACATACATTTCTAAAAGCACACTGATCGTAGATTTATTTAAACCATTAAAACAATCCACAAGTACCAATATGTTGGAATCCATAAAACGTAAGAAAACATCCCGGGGCTCTGTGCCCGCTACATGCATTCAGGGAAAATAATAAAAAGTGAAGAGTCATGATAATTAAAATAAATAATCGAGAGATGACAAAGAGGTTCCATGATCATAGCTCCTCCTTCACCATCCTGTCTCCCGCCTTGATTACCTGTGGAAAACCACGTAATAAGGGTGAGTAACGAATTACCAGTAAGAATCCCCAACCGGGGTACAATACGATATACATGATCATCTAGAAGAATGTATGCAAGCTATGAGAACAAACACGAGAGCGGAGCACATAGCTAAGTCCACACTTGGACCTCGGATGCCATCTCGTGGTCTTAGTCCGGAAAATACCACAACACACTAAACGCACTATACGGGAACAAGTCCCGGCCTCGGCTGTCTCATCGCCGATACGAAAGGTGCACTGCTCAAGATCCCGAGGAGCTCTCCATCGGCGCTGTAATGAGCGTAAGCGCGCCGCGCATGCTCACCGCAAACTCGGGGGTGCCGGGGTCTAGTGGCAAGTCGCCCGTGTCGATCCACCATGCCTAACTAAATCTCGGATCGGTGTCACCGACATAGGGGTGTGAGACTGGACACGTGAACTATGTCACCTGTACCACCGCACTGAGGCTAAGGAACCGGTCGTGGTAGGCTTACACCAGAAGCGGTCCTTGCCCTAACAGTGGCAATCAAGGGCTACTACGCCGAACACGCTGAGGACGTGTCGATCGCCGGGGGGAGGCAATGCCAAGTCATCATCCCGACCGTTGGGGCATTTAACGATCCGCCACCCTCACCCAAGATTGCGGGGCCTACCGGTTGGGATAGCTAATCCCTCACGGGGTCCAAGGACGGAGAACTGTCTCGACGCGTCCTTGCCATAGATGCAAGATACTTTATGCATCGGGCCCGATGATTCTATCTACCTCAATTCTAAACCTTAACAATAATAACGATTCAATCAATGCGGTCAATACGTGCTCATCGATACAAAGAACCTAGCATGATACTACGAAGCAAGAACGAGATATCGAACATGCTAGAATAGAACAACCTAGCATGGGCTAACATGAGAAACAATACAAGAGTTCATGCCATCAGAATTGAACGAGCACCTAGGCTAAACATGCTAGTAAACATACACAGCATACAAAACAACAATCACAAATATACTCGCAGGTCCACACAACCCCTGGTAAGAAATCCTTACCTTGGTCGGAAGACTTTTACACACAAATCCTAAGTGCGAACAATCCCGAGCTAGCGAGCGGGAACCTAGCAAACCAACAATAATCGATTATCTAAAATATCTAAACAACAATAGAAACGACAAGCTCGGCTCGGGGAACTCACGCGGCGCGACGACACGAGCTTGGGGCAGCTTGCAAGCCGGCTCGGGCAAGGTGGGCGCTGGCCGTCTTATTGGCACGGCAGGACACGCTACTTGTTGCGCTACCACGCACGGCACGGACACGCGCCGCCGCTGCGCTGGCACGGCAAGGCGTGGACACGCGCGCGCGGGCGAGCTGCCTCGACGGCGGCGCGCGGCGCGCGGCGTCTGGGCGCATGCGCGCGAGCGAGCAACTTCAGCGGAGGACGCGCGCGCGCGAATGTCTGAGCGAAGGCGCAGCGCGCGGGCGAGCGGCTCGGCAAGCGGACACGGCGAGGGCGTCTGGCGATCGAGGCGATCTCTTTGGCGAAGCGAAGCGAGCGAGAGCCGCTGGCTTGGGCGAACGGCGAGGCTCGCTGCGGAACAGTCCGGGGCGTCTGGCGGTAGCTCGACCGATCTGGGCGTCTGACAGGTGGCTGGCTCGGCCGATCCGGGCGTCGCGGCAGGCTGCTCGGCCGATCCGGGCGTCTGACAGGTGGCTCGACCGATCTGGGCGTCTGGTAGGCTGGCCGGGATGATGGTTGCTCCTCTCGGCTGGCTGCACAACACACACACACACACAACCCCTTTTTCTTACATTCGGCCAACAAACACCCAAATGAGAAGATGAAGAAGACGAAGACTTACCCGGAATGATGATGATCGAACCCAAGGAGATGCAAGGATGAAGAACTCGGCAAGGCTATGGAGATGGAGAGCTTGGGCGGCCAAGAGGTGTTGTTGGAGAATAAGATGAAATAACCTATTTCTATTTCATTTAACCAAATGCACCAAAACTCCAAAATCCAAGGTTAACTAAGATGTGATGCGAGAAAGAGTAACAAGAGCACCTAATGGCTCATTTGGCACACCTCTCTACAAGCTTCCCAGAGACCGGGTTCAAACCCAGTGCAAAGACAATTTCCTTTATTTTTACTTTTGCATCAAACCTTGCTCAAACCAAACCTCAAACTCCTCCAAAACCTATATAAAACCATCCAATAATTTTAGTAATCGGAAAGACACAAACGACTCCGACGGCCCGACCAAATTACCAAATTACCCTAGGGCATACCCGGAAGACCGGAAGAAAAACTGGTCGTTACAATATTCCCTCCTTTTTATGACTTTCGTCCTCGAAAGTCCTTAAAACAACAACTTGGCTTCGGGGTAATGCAACCTCATCTCGTCTTCCCGCTCCCAAGTGGCCTCCTCGAATCCCGACTCCTCCACCGAACCTTTACTAAACGAATCTCGCGATTACGCAACGTCTTGGTCTCAAAGGCAAGGATCCTCACCGCTTCTCCTCGAAGTTCAAATCCTCATTCAACCGCAAAGGCTCAAAGTCCACAATGTGCGACGAATCCGGCACATACTGCCTCAACATTGATACATGGAAAACACTATGCACTTCTGATAGTGACGGAGGTAGGGCTAACCGGTAAGCAACTCGCCAATCCTCTCTAGGATCTCAAATGGACCAACAAAGCGGGGACTCAACTTCCCACGCTTACCAAACCTCGTAACACCTCGCATCGGAGCAACCTTAAGGAACACATGTTGACCAACCTCAAACTCCAAATCTCGGCGCCGAACATCGGCGTAACTCTTCTGCTGCTCTGAGCTTGTCAACATACGAGCTCTAATCTTCTCACCTTGCGCACCATTGGTCAATCTGCAGTAACTCGGGACCCAAAACACGTCTATCACCAACCTCTTCCCAGAACACGGGGACCGACAACGCTTACCATACAATGCCTCAAATGGAGCCATCTCAGATCGTCGATCGGTAACTATTGTTATAGGCAAACTCCATCAAATCTGAATCGGGTCCCAACTGCTGGGAAATCCAACACACAAGCCCTCAACATATCCTCGAGAATCGATTCACTCTCTCGATCCGACCATCCGTCTCGAGGGTGAAAAGTCAGTCTTTGAAATCGCACTCTGTGCCCAAACCCTTCTCGAGCTCTCGAAAACGAGAAGTGAACCATGAGTCACGATCGGACACAATCCTCACCGGCACACCATGATAACGGATGATCTGCTCCAAAAACAATCTAGCCTTTGTTCCACGGTATAAGTGTCTCTACCGGGAATGAAGTGTGCGCTCTTGGTCAAACGGTCGACTATCACCCAAATCGAGAGAACTTCCTCGAGTCCTTGGCAAACCAGAGATGAAGTCCATAGAGATCTCTTCCCATTTCCATCTGGGTACACTCGATGGTCGCAACAAACTCTCTGTGGCCTCTGCTGGGTGCCTTCACTTGCGACAAGTGAGACACCTGGCGACAAACTCTGCCACATCTCTCTTCATCCCCATCCACCGTAAAGTCCGCTAAGGTCTCGATACATCTTGGTACCCCGGGGTGCCAAGCAAAAGGGGGAACAGTGGGCCTCCGAGAGCAACTCGGCTCATGAAACTCGCAATGTCCGGAACACACAACCGGCCTCTATAAGTCAACCCATGTCTCGTGAATATACAAAGTCAAAGTCACCGTCGGCACTAACTCTATCAACCAATCTCTTAAGTGCGGGGTCACCCAACTGGCTGTCTATAATCCATTGCCGAATCGACGGTGAGCAATCAATCGAGCTACCCTAGCGGTAACCTCTCCCAACAACACCGCAACCTCAGCCCGCTCGAACTCTCTCTCAAAACTGGTGAACTCAACAACGCCGCAGAGTGCGACGTCTTTACGCTCAAAGCATCGGCCACTACATTGGCTTTACCCGATGGTACAAAATCTCGCAGATCATAATCCTTTACCAACTCTAACCATCTCCTCTCGCCTCATATTCAACTCCTTCGAGTAAACAGATACTTGAGGCTCGGTGATCGGTAAACATCTGAATCCGCTCACCATACGGGTAATGCCTCCAAATCTTGATTACAAACACCACTGCTTTGCCAACTCCATATCATGAGTCGGGTAGTTACTGCTCATACGGCTTGGTGACGGGAAGCATAGGCAATGACCTTCCCGTGCGCATCAACACACAACCTAAACCAAACTTGGAAGCATCATCAGAGACCACGAAACCACTGTCCCCTCCGGATCGCCAACAGTCTTTGAAGTCAAACTACGCTTGAGCACGCAAAGCTCTCATCACACTCTGCTGTCCCAAACAAACTCGACACCCTTCCTCGTCGGACGAGTGAGGGGCGAGGCTAAAGCGAAAAAGTCCTTGACGAACCGACGGTAGTAACTCGCCAAACCAGAAAAGCTGCGAATCTCGGCAATCGAAGTCGGCTTGGCCCATGAACTCACGGCCTCAATCTTCGCGGGGTCCACGGCTATACCATCTCGAAACCACGTGGCCTAGAAAAGCCACTGCTCTCAACCAGAAATCACATTTGGAAAACTTCGCATAAAGCCGGTTTTCCTCAAAGCCGCCAATACTCGTCTCAAATGCTCTGCATGGTCTTCTTTAGACCTCGAATAAATCGAATATCGTCAATGAACACGATGACGGCCGCATCAAAAATGATTTGAACACCCTATCCATCATGTCCATGAACGCGCACCGGGGCATTGGTCAATCCAAACGACATAACCACAAACTCATAGTGACCATATCCGGACACTGAAAGTCATCTCTTAGGAATGTCGGCATCCCCGATCCGCAATCGATGGTAACCGGATCTCGAGATCTATCTTGGAGAACACGAAGCTCCGAAGGCGATCGAACAAATCATCGATACGGGGCAACGGATACTTATTCTTCATTTGTCACCTTATTAAGCTCGCGGTAATCAATACACAAGCGCATAGAACCATCCTTCTTTTTCACAAAGAATCGGTGCTCCCCCACGACGGACACACTTGGACGGATGAACCCTCGGTCTAACATCTCCTGCAGAATCAATCTTGATTCCTTTAACTCACTGGCGCCATGCGTCACGGAGCCTTCGAGATAGGGAGGGTCCTGGCTCGAGCTCAATAATGAAGTCAACCTCTCTCTTTGGGGGCAACCCCGTAACTCCTCAGAAACACATCCGCGAACTCTTGCACGACCGGCACTTGATCGACCAGAGGCATGAGAGGCGCTCTTCCCCTGCATAACTTGGCTAGATAGCCCCAAGCTCCATGAGCTAGCAAACGACGAGCTTTCACGGTGACACCATCGGCGGGCAAACTCCACCTGGACTCCACGAAACTTAAAGTCATGACTGGCGGCCTGAACACTACTTCTTTCCGGTGGCGGTCAATCAACGCGTGGTTAGCGACTAACCACTCCATACCAAGAATCACATCAAAACCACTCATAGGCGTAAACTATGAGTGTGGCTACTAGCAACTCTCCTGGATATCTCGATCCGGCCATCCTTAATCTTATCTCTAGCCAACATACTAACTCCGAAGGAGTTGCAACAGATAACTCAAAACCTAGAGGTTCTAGTCTTAACTTAGCATGCTCAAGAAACAACACGGATACAAATGAATGCGTAGAACCAGAATCAAACAAGACAAATGCGCAGTGATCTAAAACAAGAAGCGTGCACGCCACGGCGGCATCCGTGACGCTCGGCCTCTGACGGGTCGTAGCAAACACTCGACCTGCTGCTGCTACTGGCCGAGCCGCCATAGCCGGGTGATCACAAAAACGGGCCATGTGCCCCTCTCTACCACAACGGTAGCACAATCTAGGTCCAGTGACAAGCTCCGCGTGGACTTTCCCACAAGTAGCACAAGCGGAAATCGCTGGGTCCTCCTTGCTGCTGTCGGGTGGAAGCGGATGGAGCTCTCCGCTGGTCTGATTCTGAATCGCCCTTGCGCGGCGGCCGCCTCCCCCGAAAGTCAAACTTCCTCTTACGCCCCACAATTTCTTTGGGACGGGGCCAGTGAGAGCGGGGCGGCAACAACCCGCTCAAGCAGATACTTCCCATTATAGATTGTGGCTAATCGACACAGACCCTAGCATAAGTGTCGGGGGCCCGAGCCACGACATCTCGGGAAACACCTCGCCTCAATCCAGATATGAACTTCCGATCTTCACTCAGGGGTGGCAATCAGCGAGGAGCAAAATATCCATACTCCGAGAACTTGCGCTCATATTCCTCAATGGAATCGAACCACGCTTCAGTGTTCCGGAAGAGCTCCACCATCTTCTCCTGAGCCTCATCATCGATGAACTTTACCTTGAACTCAAATTTCTTGAAGAACTCCCAAGTAGCGGGTGGAGACCCAATGGTCTCTCGCTCAAGGTGGACTCCCACCACCATCTCCATTTGTGCCTCCTAGCACATGAGCCGCACATCTCGGCCTCTGAATATCGGGGCACACCATGATCGGAAGGTGTACTCCAAATGGGCGATCCACACGGCTGCCGCTAACGCATCACCGGTGGCATCAAACTTCTCGGGCTTCCACTTCACAAAATCCTTCACCACCCTACCCAATTCCTCGGCACCCTCTGCCATATCTCGCCTCGGGGGCTACTTGCTCTGTGGAGCCGAGGAGCTCTTGAGCTCTGCTTTGAACCAATCGAGTCCACCGCCTTTCGATCTGGGCTCGGGACTCTTCCCATTGCGGCGCCAACAAGGCACAGGTCTCGCCCTCTGGTCACTCAACATGCGACCATAAAAGCCCTCATAGACTCGGCAAAACTCGCTCTCCAGGAGCGATCTCACGCGCGCTTCGATCGCCTCAACGCCCGCTCTAGGCGTAACAGGAGGAGCCTTTGGTGGAATGCCATCGATGTCGGCTTGGGACGATGTCCCTGCAGATCGATCCGACCACGATACCTCGACACGCTCTCGAGCCTCCTCTCCGTGCGGGTGGTAGCATCTTTGGCGATCTACATCCAAACCAACAACGAATCAAAACACGCTTTGTCACCATTCCACAACACCAAACAAGGCATACACTAGATGATAGGTATTGTAAATTCTTAACCCTTTTCCTTTCTAAAACAATAAATCTCGCGTGCACTGATGACCAGCCGGAGTCTTGATGATCATGGAAAACGACCTACAACAAAAGGTCAGTCTACGAATCTATGACTCTGAGCTTTGATACCAATCAGTAAAGACCAGGCCCAAAAGGGGCTCTAAATGGGCCTTTACCCCAATGCATGTAGTGAAAATAAAAGACATTATGAAAAATACATTTGGATTCCAAGTAAAAACAGAAACATTCAACAACCAAAACATACATTTCTAAAAGCACACTCGATCGTAGATTTATTTAAACCATTAAAACAATCCACAAGTACCAATATCTTGGAATCCATAAAACGTAAGAAAACATCCCGGGGCTCTGTGCGTCTACATGCATTCAGTGGAAAATAATAAAAAGTGAAGAGTCATGATAATTAAAATAAATAATCGAGATGACAAAGCAGTTCCATGATCATAGCTCCTCCTTCACCATCCTGTCTCCCGCCTTGATTACAGTGGAAAACCACGTAATAAGGGTGAGTAACGAATTACCCAGTAAGAATCCCCAACCGGGTACAATACGATATACATGATCATCTAGAAGAATGTATGCAAGCTATGAGAACAAACACGAGCGGAGCACATAGCTAAGTCCACACTTGGACCTCGGATGCCATCTCGTGGTCTTAGTCCGGAAAATACCACAACACACTAAACGCACTATACGGGAACAAGTCCCGGCCTCACTGGCTGTCTCGCCGATCTGAAAGGTGCACTCGCTCAAGATCCCGAGGAGCTCTCCGATCGGCCGTAATGAGCGTAAGCGCGCACCGCATGCTCCGCAAACTCGGGGTGCCGGGTCTAGTGGCAAGCCGCCCGAGTTCGATCACCATGCCTAACTAAATCTCGGATCGGTGTCACGACGACATAGGTGTGAGACTGGACACGTGAACTATGTCACCGCATACCACCGCACCGAGGCTAAGGAACCGGTCGTGGTAGGCTTACACCGAAGCGGTCCTTGCCCTAACAGTGGCAATCAAGGGCTACGGCCGAACACGCTAAGGGCGTGTCGATCGCGGGACGAGGCAATGCCAAGTCATCATCCCGACCGTTGGGGCATTTAACGATCGCCACCCTCACCCAAGATTGCGGGGGCTACCGGTTGGGATAGCTAATCCCTCACGGGGTCCAAGGACGAGAAAGCGCTCTCGACGTCCTTGCCATAGATGCAAGATACTTTATGCATCGGGCCGATGATTCTATCTACCTCAATTCTAAACCTTAACAATAATAACGATTCAATCAATGCATCCAATACGTGCTCATCGGATACAAAGAACCTAGCATGATACTACGAAGCAAGAACAGGATATCGAACATGCTAGAATAGAACAACCTAGCATGGGCTAACATGAGAAACAATACAAGAGTTCATGCCATCAGAATTGAAACGAGCACCTAGGCTAAACATGCTAGTAAACATACACAGGCATACAAAACAACAATCACAAATATACCGCAGAAGTCCACACAACCCCGGTAAGAAATCCTTACCTTGGTCTCAAGACTTTTACACACAAATCCTAAGTCATGGAACAATCCCGAGCTAGCGAGCGGGAAACCTAGCAAACCAACAATAATCAGGTATCTAAAATATCTAAACAACAATAGAACAGACAAGCTCGGCTCGGGGAACTCACGCGCGCGCGACGACACGCGAGCTTGGGGTCACTGCAAGTCGCTTCGGCAAAAATTGGGCGCTGGCTTGGCCCGCACGGCAGGGACACGCTACCGTTGCGCTTACCGGCGCACGCGACGGACATCGCCACCGGCTGCGCGCCACGGCACTCGCAGCGAGGACACCGAAAATATCGGAAGGATTTATGCGTTGAAAACCTAAAGTTAGTCCCTAGAGGGTTTGTTTCATGGATTTGGCATAAACGTTTGATGTAAACTATTCGAAAGCTGCATCACAATGTTGCGGGAGAGGAAACCGAAAAACTCGGATAGATTTATGCGATAAAAGCCTAAAGTTCATCCCGAGAGTGTTTGTTTTGATTCTTTGGCGCAAACGTTTCACGCAAAATATTCCAATGTTGCATTACGATGTTCGGGGAGCTAAGAAAAAACTCGATAGATTTAGTGCTTAAAACCTAAAGTTCATTCCATGAGTGTTTTTTCGAGTTTTTGGCAACAACGTTTAATGTAAACTATTCTAATGTCGCATCAACCTGTTTCGCGAGGTAAAACCAAAAACATCGGAAGGATTTATGCGTTGAAAACCTAAAGTTGGTCCCTAGATGGTTTGTTTCAAGGATTTGGCATAAACGTTTGATGTAAACTATTCCAATGCTGCATCACAATGTTTTGGGAGGAAAAACCAATAAACTCGGATAGATTTATGCGTTGAAAGCCTAAAGTTCGTCCCTAGACGGTTTGTTTCATGGATTTGGCATAAACGTTTGATGTAAACTATTCGAAAGCTGCATGACAATGTTTCGGAGAGGAAACTTAAAAACTTCGGATAGATTTATGCGATGAAAGCCTAAATTTCGTCCCGAGAGTGTTTGTTTCGATTCTTTGTCGCAAACGCGTTTCACGCAAAATATTTCAATGTTGCATTACGATGTTCCGAGCTAAGAAAAAAACTCGATAGATTTCAAATTTAAAACCTAAAGTTCGTTCCAATAGTGTTTTTTCGAGTTTTTGGCAACAACGTTTAATGTAAACTATTCTAATGTCGCATCAACCGGTTTATGCGGTAAAACTAAAAATATCGGAAGGATTTATGAGTTGAAAACCTAAAGTTCGTCCCTAGACGGTTTGTGTCATGGATTTGGCATAAACGTTTGATGTAAACTATTCGAAAGCTGCATCACAATGTTGCGGGAGAGGAAACCAAAAAACTCGGATAGATTTATGCGATAAAAGCATAAAGTTCGTCTCGAGAGTGTTTGTTTCGATTCTTTGGCGCAAACGTTTCACGCAAAATATTCCAATGTTGCATTACGATGTTCCGGGAGCTAAGAAAAAAAACTCGATAGATTTCATTTTTAAAACCTAAAGTTCGTTCCAATAGTGTTTTTTTCGAGTTTTTGGTAACAACATTTAATGTAAACTATTCTAATGTCGCATCAACCTGTTTCGCGAGGTAAAACAAAAATTATCGGAAGGATCTATGCGTTGAAAACCTAAAGTTCGTCCCTAGACGGTTTGTTTCATGGATTTGGCATAAACGTTTGATATAAACTATTCGAAAGCTGCATCACAATGTTTCGGAATCGGAAACCAAAAAACTCGGATAGATTTATGTGATGAAAGCCTAAAGTTCGTCCCGAGAGTGTTTGCTTCGATTCTTTGGCGTAAACGTTTCACGCAAAATATTCCAATGATGCATTACGATGTTCCGGGAGTTAAGAAAAAAAACTCGGATAGATTTTAGCATTTAAAACCTAAAGTCTGTTCCAAGAGTGTTTTTATCGAGTTTTTGGCAACAACGTTTAATGTAAACTATTCTAATGTCGCATCAACCAGTTTCGCGAGGTAAAACCAAAAATATCGGAAGGATTTATGCGTTGAAAACCTAAAGTTCGTCCCTAGACGGTTTGTTTCATGGATTTGGCATAAACGTTTGATGTAAACTATTCGAAAGCTGCATCACAATGTTGCGGGAGAGGAAACCAAAAAACTCGGATAGATTTATGCGAAAAAAGCCTAAAGTTCATCCCGAGAGTGTTTGTTTTGATTCTTTGGCGCAAACGTTTCACGCAAAATATTCCAATGTTGCATTACGATGTTCCGGGAGCTAAGAAAAAAACTCGGATAGATTTCAGCGTTTAAAACCTAAAGTTCGTTCCATGAGTGTGTTTTTCGAATTTTTGGCAACAACGTTTAATGTAAACTATTCTAATGTCGCATCAACCTGTTTCGCGAGGTAAAACAAAAAATATCGGAAGGATTTATGCGTTGAAAACCTAAAGTTCGTCCCTAGACGGTTTGTTTCATGGATTTGGCATTAACGTTTGATGTAAACTATTCGAAAGCTGCATCACAATGTTGCGGGAGAGGAAACCAAAAAACTCGGATAGATTTATGCGATAAAAACCTAAAGTTCGTCCCGAGAGTATTTGTTTCGATTCTTTAGCGCAAACGTTTCACACAAAATATTCCAATGTTGCATTACGATGTTTCGGGAGCTAAGAAAAAAAATTCTGATAGATTTCAGCGTTTAAAACCTAAAGTTCGTTCCATGAGTGTTTTTTTCTAGTTTTTGGCAACAACGTTTAATGTAAACTATTCTAATGTCGCATCAACCTGTTTCGCGAGGTAAAACCAAAAGTATCGGTAGGATTTATGCGTTGAAAACCTAAAGTTGGTCCCTAGATGGTTTGTTTCAAGGATTTGGCATAAACGTTTGATGTAAACGATTACAATGCTGCATCACAATGTTTTGGGAGGAAAAACCAATAAACTCGGATAGATTTATGCGTTGAAAGCCTAAAGTTCGTCCCTAGACGGTTTGTTTCATGGATTTGGCATAAACGTTTGATGTAAACTATTCGAAAGCTGCATGACAATGTTTCGGGAGAGGAAACTTAAAAACTCGGATAGATTTATGCGATGAAAGCCTAAATTTCGTCCCGAGAGTGTTTGTCTCGATTCTTTGTCGCAAACGTTTCACGCAAAATATTTCAATGTTGCATTACGATGTTCCGGGAGCTAAGAAAAAAAACTCTGAAAGATTTCAGCGTTTAAAACCTAAAGTTCGTTCCAATAGTGTTTTTTTCGAGTTTTTGGCAACAACGTTTAATGTAAACTATTCTAATGTCGCATCAACCAAGTTCGCGAGGTAAAACTAAAAATATCGGAAGGATTTATGCGTTGAAAACCTAAAGTTCGTCCCTAAACGGTTTGTGTCATGGATTTGGCATAAACGTTTGATGTAAACTATTCGAAAGCTGCATCACAATGTTTCGGGAGCGGAAACCAAAAAACTCGGATAGATTTATGCGATGAAAGCCTAAAGTTCGTCCCGAGAGTGTTTGTTTCGATTCTTTGGCGTAAACGTTTCACGCAAAATATTCCAATGATGCATTACGATGTTTCGGGAGCTAAGAAAAAAAACTCGGATAGATTTTAGCGTTTAAAACCTAAAGTTCGTTCCAAGAGTGTTTTTATCGAGTTTTTGGCAACAACGTTTAATGTAAACTATTCTAATGTCGCATCAACCTGTTTCGCGAGGTAAAACCAAAAATATCGGAAGGATTTATGCGTTGAAAACCTAAAGTTCGTCCCTAGACTGTTTGTTTCATGGATTTGGCATAAACGTTTGATGTAAACTATTCGAAAGCTGCATGACAATGTTTCGGGAGAGGAAACTTAAAAACTCGGATAGATTTATGCGATGAAAGCCTAAATTTCGTCCCGAGAGTGTTTGTTTCGATTCTTTGTCGCAAACGTTTCACGCAAAATATTTCAATGTTGCATTACGATGTTCCGGGAGCTAAGAAAAAAAACTCTGATAGATTTCAGCGTTTAAAACCTAAAGTTCGTTCCAATAGTGTTTTTTTCGAATTTTTGGCAACAACGTTTAATGTAAACTATTCTAATGTCGCATCAACCAGTTTCGCGAGGTAAAACTAAAAATATCGGAAGGATTTATGCGTTGAATGCCTAAAGTTCGTCCCTAGACGGTTTGTGTCATGGATTTGGCATAAACGTTTGATGTAAACTATTCGAAAGCTGCATGACAATGTTTCGGAGAGGAAACTAAAAACTTCGGATAGATTTATGCGATGAAAGCCTAAAGTTACATGAACGACCAGTGTTTTTCTTCCCGGTCTTCCGGTATGCCCTAGGGGTAATTTGGTAATTTGGTCGGGCCGTCGGGTCGTTTGTGTCTTTTCCAGATTACTAAAATTATTGGATGGTTTTGTAGGTTTTGGAGGGGTTTGTGGTTTGGTTTGAGCAAGGTTTGTTGCAAAAGTAAAAATAAAGGGATTTGTCTTTGCAGTGGGGTTTGAACCCTGGTCTCCCGGGAAGCTTGTAGAGAGGTGTGCCATTTGAGCCATTAGGTGCTCTTGTTACTCTTTCTCTGCATCACATCTTAGTTAACCTTGGATTTTTGGAGTTTTGGTGCATTTGGTTAAATGAAATAGAAATAGGTTATTTCATCTCCTTCTCCAAAACATCTCTTGGCCGCCAAGCTCTCCATCTCCATAGCCTTGCCGAGTTCTTCATCCTTGCATCTCCTTGGGTTCGATCATCATCATTCCGGGTAAGTCTTCGTCTTCTTCATCTTCTCATTTGGGTGTTTGTTGGCGAATGTAAGAAAAAGGGGTTGTGTGTGTGTGTGTGTTGTGCGGCCAAATGAGAGGAGCGACCATCATCCTCACCCACCTCGCCGCGCCCGGATCGGTCGAGCGACCATCACCGCCGCGCCCGGATCGGTCGAGCCAGCCACCGCACGCCCGGACACTGTTCGCGGCGAAATTTCTCGCCGCTCGCCAGAAGAGATCGCCCGATCGCTCAGACGCGCGAGAGGCCCTCGCCAGCGCCAGACGTCGGCCGATCGCTCGCCGCACACTCGCCGTGTCCGCTTGCCGAAGCCGCTCGCCCGCGCGCGCCGCCGCTCGAGCGTTCGCCGCGCGCCTTCGCCCGACGCGGCGCCGCCGCGCGCCGCCGCCAGACGCGGCGCCGCGCGCGCCGTCGAGCGCTCGCCAGCGCGTACGTGTCCCGCTGCCGTGCCGGTAGCGCGGCCGGCAGCGTGTCCGTCCGTGCGGTAGCGCAACCAGTAGCGTGTCCTGCTGCGTGCCCGTGCAGCGCGGCGCCCACCTTGCCGAGCGAGCGGCTTGCCCGTGCCCCAAGCTCGTGTCGTCGCGCGCGTGAGTTCCCCGAGCCGAGCTTGCTGTTCTATTGTTGTTTAGATATTTTAGATCACGATTATTGTTGGTTTGCTAGGTTCCCGCTCGCTAGCTCGGGATTGTTCCGCGACTTAGGATTTGTGTGTAAAAGTCTTCCGACCAAGGTAAGGATTTCTTCACCGGGTTGTGTGGACCTCTGCGGTATATTTGTGATTGTTGTTTTGTATGCCTGTATGATTACTAGCATGTTTATCTCTAGGTGCTCTGCTCAATTCTGATCGCATGATCTCTTGTATTGTTTCTCATGTTAGCCCATGCTAGGTTGTTCTGTTCTAGCATGTTCGATATCTGTTCTTGCTTCGTAGTATCATGCTAGGTTCTTTGTATCCGATGAGCACGTATTGACCGCATTGATTGAATCGTTATTATTGTTAAGGTTAGAATTCGGTAGATAGCATCATCCGCCCGATGCATAAAGTATCTTGCATCTATGGCAAGGACGATTGAGACAGATTCTCCGCCCTTGGACCCCGTGAGGATTAGCTATCCCAACCGGTAGGCCCGCAATCTTGGGTGAGGGTGGTAGTCTAAGCGATGCCCCAATGGTCGGGATGATGACTTGGCAATGCCTAGTCCCCGCGGCCGCACGTCCTCGGCGTGTTCGGCAAGAGCCTCTGATTGCCACCGATAAGGTAAGGGCGGCTTCTGGTGTAAGCCTACCATGACCCGTTCCTTAGCCTCGGTGCGGTGGTACAGCCGACATAGTTCACGTGTCGAGTCTCACACCCTATGTCGGTGACACCGGTCCGGAGATTTAGTTAGGCGTGGTATCCGGATATGGGCGACTTGCCACTAGACCCGGCACCCCATAGTCTCGTAGAAGCACGCGGTGCATCCTTACGCTCATTACGGCGCCCATCGGAGAGCTCCTCGGGATCTTGAGCGATGCACCTTTCGTGATCGGCGATGAGACAGTGAGGCCGGGACTTGTTCCCGTATAGTGCGTTTAGTGTGTTGTGGTATTTTCCTGACTAAGACCACGAGATGGCATCCGAGGTCCAAGTGTGGACTTAGCTATGTGCTCCGCTCTGTGTTTGTTCTCATAGCTTGCATACATTCTTCTAGATGATCATGTATATCGTATTGTACCCCGGTTGGGGATTCTTCTGGGTAATTCGTTACTCACCCTTATTTCGTGGTTTTCCACAGTAATCAAGCGGGAGACAGGATGGTGAAGGAGGAGCTATGATCATGGAACCTGCTTTGTCACCTCTGATTGTTTTATTTTAATTATCATGACTCTTCACTTTTTGTTATTTCCCTGAATGCATGTAGACGGGCACAGAGCCCCGGGATGTTTTCTTACGTTTTATGGATTCCAAAGATATTGGTACTTGTGGATTGTTTTAATGGTTTAAATAAATCTCTCGATCAGTGTGCTTTTAGAAATGTATGTTTTGGTTGTTGAATGTTTCTGTTTTTACTTGGAATCAAAATGTATTTTTCATAATGTCTTTTATTTTCACTTTGCATGCATTGGGGTAAAGGCCCATTTAGAGCCCCTTTTTGGGTCGGGTCATTACAGATTGGTATCGAGCTCGAGTCATAGATTCTCAGAGACCCACCTTTTTGTTGTAGGTCGTTTTCCATGATCATCGACCTCAGGCCATCATCAGTACGCCTAGATTTATTGTTTTAGAAAGGAAAAGGGTTAAGAATTTACAATACCTATCATCTAGTGTATGCCTTGTTTGGTGTTGTGGAATGGTGACAGCGATTTTGATTCGTTGTTGGTTTGGATGTAGATCGCCAAAGATGCTACCACCCGCATCGGGAGAGGAGGTTCGAGAGCGTCGAGGTATCGATCGGATCGATCATCGGGAGGACATCGTCCCAAGCCGACATCGATGGCATTCCACCAGCCAGCTCCTCTCTCTACGCCTAGAGCGGGCGTTGAGGCGATCGAGCGCCGTGAGATCGCTCCCGGAGCGATGTTCTTGAGTCTATGAGGGCTTTTATGGTCGACATGTTGAGTGACCAGAGGGCGAGACCTGTGCCTTGTTGGCGTACTGCAGCGGGAAGAGTCCCGAGCCCGGTCGAGCGGTGACTCGATTGGTTCAAGAGAGCTCGAGTAGCACCTCCACTCCACGAGAGCAAGTAGCCCCCGAGGCGAGATATGGCGGAGGTGCCGAGAAATTGGGTAGGTGGTCAAGGATTTTGTGAAGTGGAAGCTCGAGAAGTTTGATGCCACCGGTGATGCGTTAGCGGCAGCCAGTGGATTGCCCATTTGGAGTACACCTTCCCGATCATGGTGTGCCCCGATATTCGAGAGGCCGAGATGTGCGGCTCATGTGCTAGGAGGCACAATGAGATGGTGGTGGGAGTCCACCTTGAGCGAGAGACCACCGGGTCTCCACCCGCTACTTGGGAGTTCTTCAAGGCCGAGTTCAAGGTAAAGTTCATCGCTGATGAGGCTCGGGAGAAGATGGTGGAGCTCTTCCGGAGACCTCGGCGGTGGTTACGATTCCATCGAGGAATATGAGCGCAAGTTCTCGGAGTATGGATATTTTGCTCCTCGATTGATTGCCACCCCGAGTGAAGATTCGGAAGTTCATATCCGGATTGAGGCGGTGTTTCCCGAGATGTCGTGGCTCGTGCCCCGACACTTATGCTAGGGTCATCCCGATTGGCCACGATCTATAATGGGAAGTATCCTGCTTGAGCGGGTTGTTGCCGCTCTGTGTCGGCGTCCCGTCCCAAAGCTATTGTGTGCGGCGAGAGAAAGTTTGACTTTCGGGTGGCGGCGCCGCCGCCAAGGGCGATTCCAAAGCCGGATCGGCATAGGGCCCCGATCCGCTTTCACCTCGCCAGGCCGGCGCGGTCCCGTGCGAGTTCCTCGCTTGTGCTTCTTGCGGGAGGACCCACGTTGGAGCTTGCGAGGCATGGGCCCGAGTGTGTTTTCGTTGTGGTAAAGAGGGTCATATGATCCGTTTACGTCTCGACCAAGCAGCAGCCAGGTCGGGTGTTTGCTACGACCCGTCAGAGGCCGAGCGTCACGGATGCCATTGCTGTGGCGATGCACGCTTCTTGTTTTAGACCACCTGCGCATTTGTCTTGTTTGATTCTCGTTCTACGATTCATTTGTATCTGTGTTGTTTGGAGCATGCTAAGTTGAGACTAGAGCCTCTAGGTTTTGAGTTATCTCATTGCAACTCCTTCGGGAGTTAGTATGTTAGCTAGAGATAAGATTAAGGATGGCCGGATCGAGATATCCGGAGAGTTGCTAGTGGCTACGCTCATAGTTCCGCGCCTATGAGCGGTTTTTTGATGTGATCCTTGGTATGGAGTGGTTAGTCGCTAACCACGCGTTGATTGACCGCCACCGGAAAGAAGTAGTGTTCAGCCGCCAGTCGGCCTAGCTTTAAGTTTCGTGGAGTCCAGGGTGGAGTTTGCCCGCCGATGGTGTCACCGTGAAAGCTCGTCGTTTGCTAGCTCATGGAGCTTGGGGCTATCTAGCCAAGTTGTGCGGGAAGAGCCGCCTCTCATTCGTCTGATGATCGTGTGCCGGCGTGCGGCGTGAGTTTGCGGACGTGTTTCTGAGGAGTTACGGGGTTGCCCCAAGAAGAGAGGTTGACTTCATTATTGAGCTCGAGCCGTGGACCCTCCCTATCTCGAAGGCTCCGTGACGCATGGCGCCAGTGAGTTAAAGGAATCAAGATTCATTCTGCGGGAGATGTTAGACCGAGGGTTCATCCGTCCAAGTGTGTCCTCGTGGGGAGCACCCGATTCTGTTGTGTGAAAAGAAGGATGGTTCTATGCGCTTGTGTATTGATTACCGCGAGCTTAATAAGGTGACAAATGAAGAATAAGTATCCGCTGCCCCGTGATCGATGATTTGTTCGATCACCTTCAGGAGCTTCGTGTTCTCCAAGATAGATCTCGAGATCCGGTTACCATCGATTCATGGATCGGGGATGCCGACATTCCTAAGACAAACTTTCAGTCCCGATATGGTCACTATGAGTTTGTGGTTATGTCGTTTGGATTGACCAATGCCCCACCCGCGTTCATGGACATGATGGATAGGGTGTTCAAATCATTTTTGGACAAATTCGTCATCGTGTTCATTGACGATATTCTCGATTTATTCGAGGTCTAAAGAAGACCATGCGAGCATTTGAGACGAGTATTGGCGGCCTTTGAGGGAAAACCACTTTATGCGAAGTTTTCCAAATGTGATTTCTGGATGGAGCAGGTGGCCTTCCTAGGCCACGTGGTTTCGAGAGATGGTATAGCCGTGGACCCCGCGAAGATTGAGGCCGTGAGTTCATGGGCCAAGCCGACTTCGATTGCCGAGATTCGCGACTTTACTCCGGTTTGGCGAGTTACTACCGCTCGGTTCGTCAAGGACTTTTTCGCTTTAGCCTCGCCTCACTCGTCCTGACGCGAGGAAGGGTGTCGAGTTTGTTTGGGACAAAGCCGAGTGTGATGAGAGCTTTGCGTGCTCAAGCGTAGTTTGACTTCAAAGACTGATGTTGGCGATCCCGAGGGGACAGTGGTTTCGTAGTCTGATGATGCTTCCAAGTTTGGATTAGGTTGTGTGTTGATGCAAAGACGGAAGGTCATTGCCTATGCTTCCCGTCACCGGCCGTATGAGCGTAACTACCCGACTCATGATATGGAGTTGGCGGCGAGTGGTGTTTGCACCAAGATTTGGAGGCATTACCCGTATGGTGAGCGGATTCGATGTTTACCGATCACCGAGCCTCAAGTATCTCTGCTTTACTCGTAAGAGTTGAATATGAGGCAGAGGAGATGGTTAGAGTTGGTAAAGGATTATGATGCGAGATTTTGTACCATCCGGTAAAGCCAATGTAGTGGCCGATGCTTTGAGCGAGAAGAGACGTCGCACTCTGCGGCGTTGTTGAGTTCCCACCCAGGTTTGCGAGAGAGAGTTCGAGCGGGCCGAGGTTGCGATGTTGTTGGGAGAGGTTACCGCCGTGGTAGCTCGATTGGATCTGCTCGGCCGCCGATTCGGCAATGGATTATAGACACCAGGTTGGGTGACCGCACTTAAGAGATTGGTTGACAGAGTTAGTCTTGTGGGTGACTTTGACTTTGTATATTCACCGCATGTGGGGTTGACTTATAGAGGCCGGTTGTGTGTTCCGGACATTGCGAGTTTGCGAGCGAGTTGCTCTCGGAGGCCCACTGTTCCCCTTTTGCTTGGCACCCCAGGGGTACCAAGATGTATCGAGACCTTAGCGCACTTTCTGGTGGATGGGAATGAAGAGAGATGTGGCAGAGTTTGTCGTACCGTGTCTCACTTGTCGCCAAGTGAAGGCACCCGAGCAGAGGCCACCGGTTTGTTGCAAATGCACCAGAGTGTACCCTGATGGAAATGGGAAGAGATCTCCATGGACTTCATCTCTGGTTTGCCAAGGACTCCGAGGAAGTTCTCTCGTTTGGGTGATAGTCGACCGTTTGACCAAGAGCGCACACTTCATTCCCTGTAGAGACACTTATACCGTGGAACAATGGGGCGCAGCTTGTTTTTGGAGCGGATCATCCGTTATCATGGTGTGCCGTGAGGATTGTGTCCGATCGTGACTCGCGGTTCACTTCTCGTTTCGAGAGCGCCTCGGAAGGTTTGGGCACACAGTGCGCTTTCAAAGACACTTTTCACCCTCGAGACGGATGGTCGATGAGAGAGTGAATCGATTCTCGAGGATATGTTGAGGGCTTGTGTGTTGGATTTCCCGAGCGATTGGGACCAAATGTCATGATTTGATGGAGTTTGCCTATAACAACGCTTACGATCGACGATTCGAGATGGCTCCATTCGAGGCATTGTATGGTAAGCGTTATCGGTCCCCGTGTTCGGGAAGAGGTCGGTGATAGACGAGTTTTGGGTCCCGAGTTACTGCGATTGACCAATGGTGCAAAGCAGTAGAAGATTAGAGCTCGTATGTTGACAAATTTCTGAGCAGTAGAAGAGTTACGCCGATGTTCGGCGTCCGAGATTTGGAGTTTGAGGTTGGTCGGCATGTGTTCCTTAAGGTTGCTCCGATGCGAGGTGTTCGAGGTTTGCAAGCGTGGGAAGTTGAGTCCCCGATTTGTTGGTCCGTTTGAGATCCTAGAGAGGATTGGCGAGAGTTGCTTACCGTTAGCCCTACCTCCGTCACTATCAGCGGTGCATAGTGTTTTTCATGTATCGATGTTGAGGCAAGATGTGCCGGACCCGTCGCACATTGTGGACTTTGAGCCTTTGCAAATGAATGAGGATTTGAACTTCGAGGAAAAGCCGGTGAGGATCCTTGCCTTTGAGACCAAGACGCTGCGTGTCGCGAGATTCGTTTAGTAAAGGTTCGGTGGAGGAGTCGGGATTCGAGGAGGCCACTTGGGAGCTGGGAAGACGAGATGAGGTTGCATTACCCCGAAATGTTTCTGTCTTAAGGACTTTCGAGGACGAAAGTCATAAAAAGGAGGGAATATTGTAACGACCAGTTTTTCTTCCGGTCTTCCGGTATGCCCTAGGGGTAATTTGGTAATTTGGTCGGGCCAGTCGAGGTCGTTTGTGTCTTTTCGATTACTAAAATTATTGGATGGTTTTGTAGGTTTTGGAGGGGTTTGTGGTTTGGTTTGAGCAAGGTTTGTTGCAAAAGTAAAAATAAAGGGATTTGTCTTTGCACTGGTTTGAACCCGGGTCTCTGGGAAGCTTGTAGAGAGGTGTGCCATTTGAGCCATTAGGTGCTCTTGTTACTCTTTCTGCATCACATCTTAGTTAACCTTGGATTTTTGGAGTTTTGGTGCATTTGGTTAAATGAAATAGAAATAGGTTATTTCATCTCCTTCTCCAAAACATCTCTTGGCCGCCCAAGCTCTCCATCTCCATAGCCTTGCCGAGTTCTTCATCCTTGCATCTCCTTGGGTTCGATCATCATCATTCCGGTAAGTCTTCGTCTTCTTCATCTTCTCATTTGGGTGTTTGTTGGCCGAATGTAAGAAAAAGGGGTTGTGTGTGTGTGTGTGTTGTGCGGCCACCGTAGAGGAGGAAACATCATCCTCACCCGGCTCCAACGCGCCCAGATCGGTCGAGCCACCCTGTCCGCGACGCCCAGATCGGTCGAGCCACCGCCGCGACGCCCGAACACTGCTCCGCGGCAGCCTCGCCGTTCGCCCAAGAAGAGATCGCCCGATCGCTCGACGCCAGAGGCCCTCGCCACACGCCGGCCGCGTCCAGCCGATCGCTCGCACACCCGCGCCGTGTCCGCTTGCCGAAGCTCGCCCGCGCCGCGCGCCAGCCGCTCGACGTTCGCGCGCGCCTTGCCAGACGCTACCGCCGCGCGCCGCGTCGACGACGCTCGCCGCAGAAACCTCGCTTTGCTGCCGTGCCGGTACGCAGCCAGCGCGTGTCCGTCCGTGCCCAGTAGCGCAACAACCACAGTGTCCTGCCGCTGCCGCAGCAGCAGCCGGCGCGCCCTTTGCCTTGCCGAGCGACTTTTGCCGCTGACCCCAAGCTCGTGTCGTCGCGCGTGAGTTCCCTTTGCCGAGCTTTGCTGTTCTATTGTTGTTTAGATATTTTAGATACACGATTATTGTTGGTTTGCTAGGTTCCCGCCGCTAGCTCGGATTGTTCCGCAGCTTAGGATTTGTGTGTAAAAGTCTTCCACCAAGGTAAGGATTTCTTACCGGGGTTGTGTGGACTTCATGCGTATATTTGTGATTGTTGTTTTGTATGCACATGTATGATTACTAGCATGTTTATCTCTAGGTGCTCTGCTCAATTCTCGATGGCGCATGATCTCTTGTATTGTTTCTCATGTTAGCCCATGCTAGGTTGTTCTGTTCTAGCATGTTCGATATCTGTTCTTGCTTCGTAGTATCATGCTAGGTTCTTTGTATCCGATGAGCACGTATTGGACCGCATTGATTGAATCGTTATTATTGTTAAGGTTAGAATTCGGTAGATAGCATCATCCGGCCCGATGCATAAAGTATCTTGCATCTATGGCAAGGACGATTGAGACAAGATTCTCGTCCTTGGACCCCGTGAGGGATTAGCTATCCCAACCTGTAGGCCCCGCAATCTTGGGTGAGGGTGGTAGTCTAAGCGATGCCCCAATGGTCGGGATGATGACTTGGCAATTCCTAGTCCCCTGCAGAACGGCACGTCCTCGCCGTGTTCGGCGGTAGCCCTTGATTGCCACTGATAAGGTAAGGACGGCTTCCCGTGTAAGCCTACCATGACCCGTTCCTTAGCCTCAAAAGTGCGGTGGTACAGCCGACATAGTTCACGTGTCCGTGTCTCACACCCCTATGTCGCTGACACCGATCCGTAGATTTAGTTAGGCGTGGTATCCGGATATGGGCGACTTGCCACTGGGCCCGGCACCCCATAGTCCTGTAGAAGCACGCGGTGCATCCTTACGCTCATTACAATACCCGATCGGAGAGCTCCTCGGGATCTTGAGCCGCTGCACCTTTCGTGCTCGATGTGAGATGAAGCCGAGGCCGGGACTTGTTCCCGTATAGTGCGTTTAGTGTGTTGTGGTATTTTCCTGACTAAGACCACGAGATGGCATCCGAGGTCCAAGTGTGGACTTAGCTATGTGCTCCGCTCTGTGTTTGTTCTCATAGCTTGCATACATTCTTCTAGATGATCATGTATATCGTATTGTACCCTGGTTGGGGATTCTTCTGGGTAATTCGTTACTCACCCTTATTCTCGTGGTTTTCCACGGGTAATCAAGCGGGAGACAGGATGGTGAAGGAGGAGCTATGATCATGGAACCTCTTTGTCACCTCTGATTGTTTTATTTTAATTATCATGACTCTTCACTTTTTGTTATTTCCCACGAATGCATGTAGACGGGCACAGAGCCCGTGATGTTTTCTTACGTTTTATGGATTCCAAAGATATTGGTACTTGTGGATTGTTTTAATGGTTTAAATAAATCTCTGATCAGAGTGTGCTTTTAGAAATGTATGTTTTGGTTGTTGAATGTTTCTGTTTTTACTTGGAATCCGAAATGTATTTTTCATAATGTCTTTTATTTTCACTGCATGCATTGGGGTAAAGGCCCATTTAGAGCCCCTTTTGGGTCGGGTCATTACAAGTTCGTCCCGAGAGTGTTTGTTTCGATTCTTTGGCGTAAACGTTTCACGCAAAATATTCCAATGATGCATTACGATGTTTCGGGAGCTAAGAAAAAAAACTCGGATAGATTTTAGCGTTTAAAACCTAAAGTTCGTTCCAAGAGTGTTTTTATCGAGTTTTTGGCAACAACGTTTAATGTAAACTATTCTAATGTCGCATCAACCTGTTTCGCGAGGTAAAACCAAAAATATCGGAAGGATTTATGCGTTGAAAACCTAAAGTTCGTCCCTAGACTGTTTGTTTCATGGATTTGGCATAAACGTTTGATGTAAACTATTCGAAAGCTGCATGACAATGTTTCGGGAGAGGAAACTTAAAAACTCGGATAGATTTATGCGATGAAAGCCTAAATTTCGTCCCGAGAGTGTTTGTTTCGATTCTTTGTCGCAAACGTTTCACGCAAAATATTTCAATGTTGCATTACGATGTTCCGGGAGCTAAGAAAAAAAACTCTGATAGATTTCAGCGTTTAAAACCTAAAGTTCGTTCCAATAGTGTTTTTTTCGAATTTTTGGCAACAACGTTTAATGTAAACTATTCTAATGTCGCATCAACCAGTTTCGCGAGGTAAAACTAAAAATATCGGAAGGATTTATGCGTTGAATGCCTAAAGTTCGTCCCTAGACGGTTTGTGTCATGGATTTGGCATAAACGTTTGATGTAAACTATTCGAAAGCTGCATGACAATGTTTCGGGAGAGGAAACTTAAAAACTCGGATAGATTTATGCGATGAAAGCCTAAATTTCGTCCCGAGAGTGTTTGTTTCGATTCTTTGTCGCAAACGTTTCACGCAAAATATTTCAATGTTGCATTACGATGTTCCGAGTTAAGAAAAAAACTCGATAGATTTCAAATTTAAAACCTAAAGTTCGTTCCAATAGTGTTTTTTTCGAGTTTTTGGCAACAACGTTAATGTAAACTATTCTAATGTCGCATCAACCCGTTTCGCCGAGGTAAAACCAAAAACATCGGAAGGATTTATGCGTTGAAAACCTAAAGTTCGTCCCTAGACGGTTTGTGTCATGGATTTGGCATAAACGTTTGATGTAAACTATTCGAAAGCTGCATCACAATGTTGCGGGAGAGGAAACCAAAAAACTCGGATAGATTTATGCGATAAAAGCATAAAGTTCGTCCCGAGAGTGTTTGTTTTGATTCTTTGGCGCAAACGTTTCACGCAAAATATTCCAATGTTGCATTACGATGTTCCGGGAGCTAAGAAAAAAAACTCGGATAGATTTTAGCGTTTAAAACCTAAAGTTCGTTCCAAGAGTGTTTTTATCGAGTTTTTGGCAACAACGTTTAATGTAAACTATTCTAATGTCGCATCAACTTTGCTTTCGCGAGGTAAAACCAAAAATATCGTAAGGATTTATGCGTTGAAAACCTAAAGTTCGTCCCTAGACGGTTTGTTTCATGGATTTGGCATAAACGCTTTGATGTAAACTATTCGAAAATGTCGCATCACAATGTTTCGGAGAGGAAACCAAAAACTTCGGATAGATTTATGCGATGAAAGCTTAAATTTCTTCCCGAGAGTGTTTGTTTCGATTCTTTGTCGCAAACGCGTTTCGCAAAAATATTCCAATGTTGCATTACGATGTTCCGAGCTAAGAAAAAACTCGATAGATTTCAAAGCGTTTAAAACCTAAAGTTCGTTCCAATAGTGTTTTTTCGAGTTTTTGGCAACAACGTTTAATGTAAACTATTCTAATGTCGCATCAACCAGCCATGCGAGGTAAAACTAAAAATATCGGAAGGATTTATGCGTTGAAAGCCTAAAGTTCGTCCCTAGACGGTTTATGTCATGGATTTGGCATAAACGTTTGATGTAAACTATTCGAAAGTCGCATGACAATGTTTGGAGAGGAAACTTAAAAACTTCGGATATAGATTTATGCGATGAAAGCCTAAATTTCGTCCCGAGAGTGTTTGTTTCGATTCTTTGTCGCAGACACGCTTTCACAAAAATATTTCAATGTTGCATTACGATGTTCCGGGAGCTAAGAAAAAAAACTCTGATAGATTTCAGCGTTTAAAACCTAAAGTTCGTTCCAATAGTGTTTTTTTCGAGTTTTTGGCAACAACGTTTAATGTAAACTATTCTAATGTCGCATCAACCAGTTTCGCGAGGTAAAACTAAGAATATCGAAAGGATTTATGCGTTGAAAACCTAAAGTTCGTCCCTAGACGGTTTGTGTCATGGATTTGGCATAAACGTTTGATGTAAACTATTCGAAAGCTGCATCACAATGTTGCGGGAGAGGAAACCAAAAAACTCGGATAGATTTATGCGATAAAAGCATAAAGTTCGTCCCGAGAGTGTTTGTTTCGATTCTTTAGCGCAAACGTTTCACTCAAAATATTCCAATGTTGCATTACGATGTTCCGGGAGCTAAGAAAAAAAACTCGGATAGATTTCAGCGTTTAAAACCTAAAGTTCGTTCCATGAGTGTTATTTTCGAATTTTTGGCAACAACGTTTAATGTAAACTATTCTAATGTCGCATCAACCTGTTTCGCGAGGTAAAACCAAAAACATCGGAAGGATTTATGCGTTGAAAACCTAAAGTTCGTCCCAAGACGGTTTGTTTCATGGATTTGGCATAAACGTTTGATGTAAACTATTCGAAAGCTGCATCACAATGTTTCGGTAGCGGAAACCAAAAAACTCGGATAGATTTATGCGATGAAAGCCTAACGTTCGTCCCGAGAGTGTTTGTTTCGAATCTTTGGCGCAAACGTTTCACGCAAAATATTCCAATGATGCATTACGATGTTCCGGGAGCTAAGAAAAAAAAATCGGATAGATTTTAGCGTTTAAAACCTAAAGTTCGTTCCAAGAGTGTTTTTATCTAGTTTTTGGCAACAACGTTTAATGTAAACTATTCTAATGTCACATCAACCTGTTTCGCGAGGTAAAACCAAAAATATCGGAAGGATTTATGCGTTGAAAACCTAAAGTTCGTCCCTAGACGGTTTGTTTCATGGATTTGGCATAAACGCTTTGATGTAAACTATTCAAAGTCGCATCACAATGTTTCGGGAGCGGAAACCAAAAAACTCGGATAGATTTATGCGATGAAAGCCTAACGTTCGTCCCGAGAGTGTTTGTTTCGAATCTTTGGCGCAAACGTTTCACGCAAAATATTCCAATGATGCATTACGATGTTCCGGGAGCTAAGAAAAAAAACTCGGATAGATTTTAGCGTTTAAAACCTAAAGTTCGTTCCAAGAGTGTTTTTATCGAGTTTTTGGCAACAACGTTTAATGTAAACTATTCTAATGTCGCATCAACTGCTTTCATGCGAGGTAAAACCAAAAATATCGGAAGGATTTATGCGTTGAAAACCTAAAGTTCGTCCCTAGACGGTTTGTTTCATGGATTTGGCATAAACGGTTGATGTAAACTATTCGAAAGCTGCATCACAATGTTGCGGGAGAGGAAACCAAAAAACTCGGATAGATTTATGCGATGAAAGCTTAAATTTCTTCCCGAGAGTGTTTGTTTCGATTCTTTGTCGCAAACGTTTCACGCAAAATATTCCAATGTTGCATTACGATGTTCCGGGAGCTAAGAAAAAACTCGATAGATTTCAAATGCTTAAAACCTAAAGTTCGTTCCAATAGTGTTTTTTTCGAGTTTTTGGCAACAACGTTTAATGTAAACTATTCTAATGTCGCATCAACCAGTTTCGCGAGGTAAAACTAAAAATATCGGAAGGATTTATGCGTTGAAAGCCTAAAGTTCGTCCCTAGACGGTTTGTGTCATGGATTTGGCATAAACGTTTGATGTAAACTATTCGAAAGCTGCATGACAATGTTTCGGGAGAGGAAACTTAAAAACTCGGATAGATTTATGCGATGAAAGCCTAAATTTCGTCCCGAGAGTGTTTGTTTCGATTCTTTGTCGCAGACGTTTCACGCAAAATATTTCAATGTTGCATTACGATGTTCCGGGAGCTAAGAAAAAACTCGATAGATTTCAAATTTAAAACCTAAATTTCGTTCCAATAGTGTTTTTTTCGAGTTTTTGGCAACAACGTTTAATGTAAACTATTCTAATGTCGCATCAACCAGTTTCGCGAGGTAAAACTAAGAATATCGAAAGGATTTATGCGTTGAAAACCTAAAGTTCGTCCCTAGACGGTTTGTGTCATGGATTTGGCATAAACGTTTGATGTAAACTATTCGAAAGCTGCATCACAATGTTGCGGGAGAGGAAACCAAAAAACTCGGATAGATTTATGCGATAAAAGCATAAAGTTCGTCCCGAGAGTGTTTGTTTCGATTCTTTAGCACAAACGTTTCACGCAAAATATTCCAATGTTGCATTAAGATGTTCCGGGAGCTAAGAAAAAAAACTCGGATAGATTTCAGCGTTTAAAACCTAAAGTTCGTTCCATGAGTGTTTTTTTCGAATTTTTGGCAACAACGTTTAATGTAAACTATTCTAATGTCGCATCAACCTGTTTCGCGAGGTAAAACCAAAAACATCGGAAGGATTTATGCGTTGAAAACCTAAAGTTCGTCCCTAGACGGTTTGTTTCATGGATTTGGCATAAACGTTTGATGTAAACTATTCGAAAGCTGCATCACAATGTTTCGGTAGCGGAAACCAAAAAACTCGGATAGATTTATGCGATGAAAGCCTAACGTTCGTCCCGAGAGTGTTTGTTTCGAATCTTTGGCGCAAACGTTTCACGCAAAATATTCCAATGATGCATTACGATGTTCCGGGAGCTAAGAAAAAAAACTCGGATAGATTTCAGCGTTTAAAACCTAAAGTTCGTTCCATGAGTGTTTTTTTCTAGTTTTTGGCAACAACGTTTAATGTAAACTATTCTAATGTCGCATCAACCTGTTTCGCGAGGTAAAACAAAAAATATCGGAAGGATTTATGCGTTGAAAACCTAAAGTTCGTCCCTAGACGGTTTGTTTCATGGATTTGGCATTAACGTTTGATGTAAACTATTCGAAAGCTGCATCACAATGTTGCGGGAGAGGAAACCAAAAAACTCGGATAGATTTATGCGATGAAAGCCTAAAGTTCGTCCCGAGAGTGTTTGTTTCGATTCTTTGGCGTAAACGTTTCACGCAAAATATTCTAATGTTGCATTACGATGTTCCGGGAGCTAAGAAAAAAAACTCGGATAGATTTCAGCGTTTAAAACCTAAAGTTCGTTCCATGAGTGTTTTTTCGAATTTTTGGCAACAACGCTTAATGTAAACTATTCTAATGTCGCATCAACTTTGTTTTGCGAGGTAAAACCAAAAACATCGGAAGGATTTATGCGTTGAAAACCTAAAGTTCGTCCCTAGACGGTTTGTTTCATGGATTTGGCATAAACGGTTGATGTAAACTATTCGAAAGCTGCATCACAATGTTGCGGGAGAGGAAACCAAAAAACTCGGATAGATTTAAGCGATAAAAGCATAAAGTTCGTCCCGAGAGTGTTTGTTTCGATTCTTTGGCGCAAACGTTTCACGCAAAATATTCCAATGTTGCATTACGATGTTCCGGGAGCTAAGAAAAAAAACTCGGATAGATTTCATTTTTAAAACCTAAAGTTCGTTCCATGAGTGTTTTTTTCGAATTTTTGGCAACAACGTTTAATGTAAACTATTCTAATGTCGCATCAACCTGTTTCGCGAGGTAAAACCAAAAACATCGGAAGGATTTATGCGTTGAAAACCTAAAGTTCGTCCCTAGACGGTTTGTTTCATGGATTTGGCATAAACGGTTGATGTAAACTATTCGAAAGTCGTGCATCACAATGTTGCGGGAGAGAAACCAAAAAACTCGGATAGATTTAAGCGATAAAAGCATAAAGTTCGTCCCGAGAGTGTTTGTTTCGATTCTTTGGCGCAAACGTTTCACGCAAAATATTCCAATGTTGCATTACGATGTTCCGGGAGCTAAGAAAAAAAACTCGGATAGATTTCAGCGTTTAAAACCTAAAGTTCGTTCCATGAGTGTTTTTTTCGAATTTTTGGCAACAACGTTTAATGTAAACTATTCTAATGTCACATCAACCTGTTTCGCCAGGTAAAACCAAAAACATCGGAAGGATTTATGCGTTGAAAACCTAAAGTTCGTCCCTAGACGGTTTGTTTCATGGATTTGGCATAAACGTTTGATGTAAACTATTTGAAAGCTGCATCACAATGTTTCGGGAGAGGAAACCAAAAAACTCGGATAGATTTAAGCGATAAAAGCATAAAGTTCGTCACGAGAGTGTTTATTTCGATTCTTTGGCGCAAACGTTTCACGCAAAATATTTCAATGTTGCATTACGATGTTCCGGGAGCTAAGAAAAAAAACTACGATAGATTTCAGCGTTCAAAACCTAAAGTTCGTTCCAAGAGTGTTTTTATCGGGTTTTTGGCAACAACGTTTAATGTAAACTATTCTAATGTCGCATCAACCTGTTTCGCGAGGTAAAACCAAAAACATCGGAAGGATTTATGCGTTGAAAACCTAAAGTTCGTCCCTAGACGGTTTGTTTCATGGATTTGGCATAAACGTTTGATGTAAACTATTTGAAAGCTGCATCACAATGTTTCGGGAGAGGAAACCAAAAAACTCGGATAGATTTATGCGATAAAAGCATAAAGTTCGTCCCGAGAGTGTTTATTTCGATTCTTTGGCGCAAACGTTTCACGCAAAATATTTCAATGTTGCATTACGATGTTCCGGGAGCTAAGAAAAAAAACTCGGATAGATTTTAGCGTTTAAAACCTAAAGTTCGTTCCAAGAGTGTTTTTATCGGGTTTTTGGCAACAACGTTTAATGTAAACTATTCTAATGTCGCATCAACCTGTTTCGCGAGGTAAAACCAAAAATATCGGAAGGATTTATGCGTTGAAAACCTAAAGTTCGTCCCTAGACGGTTTGTTTCATGGATTTGGCATAAACGTTTGATGTAAACTATTCGAAAGCTGCATCACAATGTTGCGGAGAGAAACCAAAAAACTCGGATAGATTTATGCGATAAAAGCCTAAAGTTCGTCCCGAGAGTGTTTGTTTCGATTCTTTAGCGCAAACGTTTCACGCAAAATATTCCAATGTTGCATTACGATGTTCCGGGAGCTAAGAAAAAAAACTCGGATAGATTTCAGCGTTTAAAACCTAAAGTTCGTTCCATGAGTGTTTTTTTCTAGTTTTTGGCAACAACGTTTAATGTAAACTATTCTAATGTCGCATCAACCTGTTTCGCGAGGTAAAACCAAAAGTATCGGAAGGATTTATGCGTTGAAAACCTAAAGTTGGTCCCTAGATGGTTTGTTTCAAGGATTTGGCATAAACGTTTGATGTAAACGATTCCAATGCTGCATCACAATGTTTTGGGAGGAAAAACCAATAAAATCGGATAGATTTATGCGTTGAAAGCGTAAAGTTCGTCCCTAGACGGTTTGTTTCATGGATTTGGCATAAACGTTTGATGTAAACAATTCGAAAGTTGCATCACAATGTTTCGGGAGAGGAAACCAAAAAACTCGGATAGATTTATGCGATGAAAGCCTAAAGTTCGTCCCGAGAGTGTTTGCTTCGATTCTTTGGCGTAAACGTTTCACGCAAAATATTCCAATGATGCATTACGATGCTCCGGGAGCTAGGAAAAAAAACTCGGATAGATTTTAGCGTTTAAAACCTAAAGTTCGTTCCAAGAGTGTTTTTATCGAGTTTTTGGCAACAACGTTTAATGTAAACTATTCTAATGTCGCATCAACCTGTTTCGCGAGGTAAAACCAAAAATATCGGAAGGATTTATGCGTTGAAAACCTAAAGTTCGTCCCTAGACGGTTTGTTTCATGGATTTGGCATATACGTTTGATGTAAACTATTCGAAAGCTGCATCACAATGTTGCGGGAGAGAAAACCAAAAAACTCGGATAGATTTATGCGATAAAAGCCTAAAGTTCGTCCCGAGAGTGTTTGATTCGATTCTTTGGCGCAAACGTTTCACGCAAAATATTCCAATGTTGCATTACGATGTTCCGGGAGCTAAGAAAAAAAACTCGGATAGATTCCAGCGTTTAAAACCTAAAGTTCGTTCCATGAGTGTATTTTTCGAGTTTTTGGCAACAACGTTTAATGTAAACTATTCTAATGTCGCATCAACCTGTTTCGCGAGGTAAAACCAAAAACATCGGAAGGATTTATGCGTTGAAAACCTAAAGTTGGTCCCTAGATGGTTTGTTTCAAGGATTTGGCATAAACGTTTGATGTAAACTATTCCAATGCTGCATCACAATGTTTTGGGAGGAAAAACCAATTAACTCTGATAGATTTATGCGTTGAAAACCTAAAGTTGGTCCCTAGATGGTTTGTTTCAAGGATTTGGCATAAACGTTTGATGTAAACTATTCCAATGCTGCATCACAATGTTTTGGGATGAAAAACCAATAAGCTCGGATAGATTTATGCGTTGAAAGCCTAAAGTTCGTCCCTAGACCGTTTGTTTCATGGATTTGGCATAAACGTTTGATGTAAACTATTCGAAAGCTGCATGACAATGTTTCGGGAGAGGAAACTTAAAAACTCGGATAGATTTATGCGATGAAAGCCTAAATTTCGTCTTGAGAGTGTTTATTTCGATTCTTTGTCGCAAACGTTTCACGCAAAATATTTCAATGTTGCATTATGATGTTCCGGGAGCTAAGAAAAAGATCTGATAGATTTCAGCGTTTAAAACCTAAAGTTCGTTCCAATAGTGTTTTTTTCGAGTTTTTGGCAACAACGTTTAATGTAAACTATTCTAATGTCGCATCAACCTGTTTCGCGAGGTAAAACAAAAAATATCGGAAGGATTTATCCGTTGAAAACCTAAAGTTCGTCCCTAGACGGTTTGTTTGATGGATTTGGCATTAACGTTTGATGTAAACTATTCGAAAGCTGCATCACAATGTTGCGGGAGAGAAAACCAAAAAACTCGGATAGATTTATGCGATAAAAGCCTAAAGTTCGTCCCGAGAGTGTTTGTTTCGATTCTTTGGCGCAAACGTTTCACGCAAAATATTCCAATGTTGCATTACGATGTTCCGGGAGCTAAGAAAAAAAACTCGGATAGATTCCAGCGTTTAAAACCTAAAGTTCGTTCCATGAGTGTATTTTTCGAGTTTTTGGCAACAACGTTTAATGTAAACTATTCTAATGTCGCATCAACCTGTTTCGCGAGGTAAAACCAAAAACATCGGAAGGATTTATGCGTTGAAAACCTAAAGTTGGTCCCTAGATGGTTTGTTTCAAGGATTTGGCATAAACGTTTGATGTAAACTATTCCAATGCTGCATCACAATGTTTTGGGAGGAAAAACCAATTAACTCTGATAGATTTATGCGTTGAAAGCCTAAAGTTCGTCCCTAGACGGTTTGTTTCATGGATTTGGCATAAACGTTTGATGTAAACTATTCGAAGACTGCATGACAATGTTCCGGGAGAGGAAACTTAAAAACTCGGATAGATTTCTGCAATGAAAGCCTAAATTTCTTCCCGAGAGTGTTTGTTTCGATTCTTTGTCGCAAACGTTTCACGCAAAATATTTCAATGTTGCATTACGATGTTTCGGGAGCTAAGAAAAAAAACTCTGATAGATTTCAGCGTTTAAAACCTAAAGTTCGTTCCAATAGTGTTTTTTTCGAGTTTTTGGTAACAACGTTTAATGTAAACTATTCTAATGTCGCATCAACCTGTTTCGCGAGGTAAAACAAAAATTATCGGAAGGATCTATGCGTTGAAAACCTAAAGTTCGTCCCTAGACGGTTTGTTTCATGGATTTGGCATAAACGTTTGATGTAAACAATTCGAAAGCTGCATCACAATGTTTCGGGAGCGGAAACCAAAAAACTCGGATAGATTTATGCGATGAAAGCCTAAAGTTCGTCCCGAGAGTGTTTGCTTCGATTCTTTGGCGTAAACGTTTCACGCAAAATATTCCAATGATGCATTACGATGTTCCGGGAGCTAAGAAAAAAAACTCGGATAGATTTTAGCGTTTAAAACCTAAAGTTCGTTCCAAGAGTGTTTTTATCGAGTTTTTGGCAACAACGTTTAATGTAAACTATTCTAATGTCGCATCAACCTGTTTCGCGAGGTAAAACCAAAAATATCGGAAGGATTTATGCGTTGAAAGCCTAAAGTTCGTCCCTAGACGGTTTGTTTCATGGATTTGGCATAAACGTTTGATGTAAACTATTCGAAGACTGCATGACAATGTTTCGGGAGAGGAAACTTAAAAACTCGGATAGATTTCTGCAATGAAAGCCTAAATTTCTTCCCGAGAGTGTTTGTTTCGATTCTTTGTCGCAAACGTTTCACGCAAAATATTTCAATGTTGCATTACGATGTTTCGGGAGCTAAGAAAAAAAACTCTGATAGATTTCAGCGTTTAAAACCTAAAGTTCGTTCATGAGTGTGTTTTTCGAATTTTTGGCAACAACGTTTAATGTAAACTATTCTAATGTCACATCAACCTGTTTCGCGAGGTAAAACCAAAAACATCGGAAGGATTTATGCGTTGAAAACCTAAAGTTGGTCCCTAGATGGTTTGTTTCAAGGATTTGGCATAAACGTTTGATGTAAACGATTCCAATGCTGCATCACAATGTTTTGGGAGGAAAAACCAATAAACTCGGATAGATTTATGCGTTGAAAGCCTAAAGTTCGTCCCTAGACGGTTTGTTTCATGGATTTGGCATAAACGTTTGATGTAAACAATTCGAAAGCTGCATCACAATGTTTCGGGAGCGGAAACCAAAAAACTCGGATAGATTTATGCGATGAAAGCCTAAAGTTCGTCCCGAGAGTGTTTGCTTCGATTCTTTGGCGTAAACGTTTCACCCAAAATATTCCAATGATGCATTACGATGTTCCGGGAGCTATGAAAAAAAACTCAGATAGATTTTAGCGTTTAAAACCTAAAGTTCGTTCCAAGAGTGTTTTTATCGAGTTTTTGGCAACAACGTTTAATGTAAACTATTCTAATGTCGCATCAACCTATTTCGCGAGGTAAAACCAAAAATATCGGAAGGATTTATGCGTTGAAAACCTAAAGTTCGTCCCTAGACGGTTTGTTTCATGGATTTGGCATATACGTTTGATGTAAACTATTCGAAAGCTGCATCACAATGTTGCGGGAGAGAAAACCAAAAAACTCGGATAGATTTATGCGATAAAAGCCTAAAGTTCATCCCGAGAGTGTTTGTTTCGATTCTTTGGCGCAAACGTTTCACGCCAAATATTCCAATGTTGCATTACGATGTTCCGGGAGCTAAGAAAAAAAACTCGGATAGATTCCAGCGTTTAAAACCTAAAGTTCGTTCCATGAGTGTTTTTTTCGAATTTTTGGCAACAACGTTTAATGTAAATTATTCTAATGTCGCATCAACCTGTTTCGCGAGGTAAAACCAAAAACATCGGAAGGATTTATGCGTTGAAAACCTAAAGTTCGTCCCTAGACGGTTTGTTTCATGGATTTGGCATAAACGTTTGATGTAAACTATTCGAAAGCTGCATCACAATGTTTCGGGATGAAAAACCAATAAACTCGGATAGATTTATGCGTTGAAAGCCTAAAGTTCGTCCCTAGACGGTTTGTTTCATGGATTTGGCATAAACGTTTGATGTAAACTATTCGAAAGCTGCATGACAATGTTTCGGGAGAGGAAACTTAAAAACTCGGATAGATTTATGCGATGAAAGCCTAAATTTCGTCCCGAGAGTGTTTATTTCGATTCTTTGTCGCAAACGTTTCACGCAAAATATTTCAATGTTGCATTATGATGTTCCGGGAGCTAAGAAAAAAACTCGATAGATTTCAAAGCGCTTAAAACCTAAAGTTCGTTCCAATAGTGTTTTTTTCGAGTTTTTTGGCAACAACGCTTTAATGTAAACTATTCTAATGTCGCATCAACTTTGTTTCGCGAGGTAAAACAAAAAATATCGGAAGGATTTATCCGTTGAAAACCTAAAGTTCGTCCCTAGACGGTTTGTTTGATGGATTTGGCATTAACGTTTGATGTAAACTATTCGAAAGTTGCATCACAATGTTGCGGGAGAGAAAACCAAAAAACTCGGATAGATTTATGCGATAAAAGCCTAAAGTTCGTCCCGAGAGTGTTTGTTTCGATTCTTTGGCGCAAACGTTTCACGCAAAATATTCCAATGTTGCATTACGATGTTCCGGGAGCTAAGAAAAAACACTCGGATAGATTCCAGCGTTTAAAACCTAAAGTTCGTTCCATGAGTGTATTTTTCGAGTTTTTGGCAACAACGTTTAATGTAAACTATTCTAATGTCGCATCAACCTGTTTCGCGAGGTAAAACCAAAAACATCGGAAGGATTTATGCGTTGAAAACCTAAAGTTGGTCCCTAGATGGTTTGTTTCAAGGATTTGGCATAAACGTTTGATATAAACTATTCCAATGCTGCATCACAATGTTTTGGGAGGAAAAACCAATTAACTCTGATAGATTTATGCGTTGAAAGCCTAAAGTTCGTCCCTAGACGGTTTGTTTCATGGATTTGGCATAAACGTTTGATGTAAACTATTCGAAGACTGCATGACAATGTTTCGGGAGAGGAAACTTAAAAACTCGGATAGATTTCTCGCAATGAAAGCCTAAATTTCTTCCCGAGAGTGTTTGTTTCGATTCTTTGTCGCAAACGTTTCACGCAAAATATTTCAATGTTGCATTACGATGTTTCGGGAGCTAAGAAAAAAAACTCTGATAGATTTCAGCGTTTAAAACCTAAAGTTCGTTCCAATAGTGTTTTTTTCGAGGTTTTGGTAACAACGTTTAATGTAAACTATTCTAATGTCGCATCAACCTGTTTCGCGAGGTAAAACAAAACTTATCGGAAGGATCTATGCGTTGAAAACCTAAAAGTTCGTCCCTAGACGGTTTGTTTCATGGATTTGGCATAAACGCTTGATGTAAACAATTCAAAGTCGCATCACAATGTTTCAGAGCGAAACCAAAAACTCGGATAGATTTATGCGATGAAAGCCTAAAGTTCGTCCCGAGAGTGTTTGCTTGATTCTTTGGCGTAAACGTTTCACGCAAAATATTCCAATGATGCATTACGATGTTCCGGGAGCTAAGAAAAAAAACTCGGATAGATTTTAGCGTTTAAAACCTAAAGTTCGTTCCAAGAGTGTTTTTATCGAATTTTTGGCAACAACGTTTAATGTAAACTATTCTAATGCCGCCTCAACCTGTTTCGCGAGGTAAAACAAAAAATATCGGAAGGATTTATGCGTTGAAAACCTAAAGTTCGTCCCTAGACGGTTTGTTTCATGGATTTGGCATATACGTTTGATGTAAACTATTCGAAAAGTCGCATCACAATGTTGCGGAGGAAACCAAAAAACTCGGATAGATTTATGCGATAAAAGCCTAAAGTTCGTCCCGAGAGTGTTTGTTTCGATTCTTTGGCGCAAACGTTTCACGCAAAATATTCCAATGTTGCATTACGATGTTCCGGGAGCTAAGAAAAAAAACTCGGATAGATTTTAGCGTTTAAAACCTAAAGTTCGTTCCATGAGTGTGTTTTTCGAATTTTTGGCAACAACGTTTAATGTAAACTATTCTAATGTCACATCAACCTGTTTCGCGAGGTAAAACCAAAAACATCGGAAGGATTTATGCGTTGAAAACCTAAAGTTGGTCACTAGATGGTTTGTTTCAAGGATTTGGCATAAACGTTTGATGTAAACTATTCCAATGCTGCATCACAATGTTTTGGGAGGAAAAACCAATAAACTCGGATAGATTTATGCGTTGAAAGCCTAAAGTTCGTCCCTAGACGGTTTGTTTCATGGATTTGGCATAAACGTTTGATGTAAACTATTCGAAAGCTGAATGACAATGTTTCGGGAGAGGAAACTTAAAAACTCGGATAGATTTGTGCGTTGAAAGCCTAAAGTTCGTCCCTAGACGGTTTGTTTCATGGATTTGGCATAAACGTTTGATGTAAACTATTCGAAAGCTGCATGACAATGTTTCGGGAGAGGAAACTTAAAAACTCGGATAGATTTATGCGATGAAAGCCTAAATTTCGTCCCGAGAGTGTTTATTTCGATTCTTTGTCGCAAACGTTTCACGCAAAAATATTTCAATGTTGCATTATGATGTTCCGAGCTAAGAAAAAAACTCGATAGATTTCAGCGTTTAAAACCCTAAAGTTCGCTCCAATAGTGTTTTTTCGAGTTTTTGGCAACAACGTTTAATGTAAACTATTCTAATGTCGCATCAACCTGTTTCATGAGGTAAAACAAAAAATATCGGAAGGATTTATCCGCTGAAAACCTAAAGTTCGTCCCTAGACGGTTTGTTTGATGGATTTGGCATTAACGTTTGATGTAAACTATTCGAAAGCTGCATCACAATGTTGCGGAGAGAAAACCAAAAACTCGGATAGATTTATGCGATAAAAGCCTAAAGTTCGTCCCGAGAGTGTTTGTTTCGATTCTTTGGCGCAAACGTTTCACGCAAAATATTCCAATGTTGCATTACGATGTTCCGGGAGCTAAGAAAAAACACTCGGATAGATTCCAGCGTTTAAAACCTAAAGTTCGTTCCATGAGTGTATTTTTCGAGTTTTTGGCAACAACGTTTAATGTAAACTATTCTAATATCGCATCAACCTGTTTCGCGAGGTAAAACCAAAAACATCGGAAGGATTTATGCGTTGAAAACCTAAAGTTGGTCCCTAGATGGTTTGTTTCAAGGATTTGGCATAAACGTTTGATGTAAACTATTCCAATGCTGCATCACAATGTTTTGGGAGGAAAAACCAATTATTTCTGATAGATTTATGCGTTGAAAGCCTAAAGTTCGTCCCTAGACGGTTTGTTTCATGGATTTGGCATAAACGTTTGATGTAAACTATTCGAAGACTGCATGACAATGTTTCGGGAGAGGAAACTTAAAAACTCGGATAGATTTCTGCAATGAAAGCCTAAATTTCTTCCCGAGAGTGTTTGTTTCGATTCTTTGTCGCAAACGTTTCACGCAAAATATTTCAATGTTGCATTACGATGTTTCGGGAGCTAAGAAAAAAAACTCTGATAGATTTCAGCGTTTAAAACCTAAAGTTCGTTCCAATAGTGTTTTTTTCGAGTTTTTGGTAACAACGTTTAATGTAAACTATTCTTATGTCGCATCAACTTGTTTCGCGAGGTAAAACAAAAATTATCGGAAGGATCTATGCGTTGAAAACCTAAAGTTCGTCCCTAGACGGTTTGTTTCATGGATTTGGCATAAACGTTTGATGTAAACAATTCGAAAGCTGCATCACAATGTTTCAGGAGCGGAAACCAAAAAACTCGGATAGATTTATGCGATGAAAGCCTAAAGTTCGTCCCGAGAGTGTTTGCTTCGATTCTTTGGCGTAAACGTTTCACGCAAAATATTCCAATGATGCATTACGATGTTCCGGGAGCTAAGAAAAAAAACTCGGATAGATTTTAGCGTTTAAAACCTAAAGTTCGTTCCAAGAGTGTTTTTATCGAGTTTTTGGCAACAACGTTTAATGTAAACTATTCTAATGTCGCCTCAACCTGTTTCGCGAGGTAAAACAAAAAATATCGGAAGGATTTATGCGTTGAAAACCTAAAGTTCGTCCCTAGACGGTTTGTTTCATGGATTTGGCATATACGTTTGATGTAAACTATTCGAAAGCTGCATCACAATGTTATGGAGAGGAAACCAAAAACTTCGGATAGATTTATGCGATAAAAGCCTAAAGTTCGTCCCGAGAGTGTTTGTTTCGATTCTTTGGCGCAAACGTTTCACGCAAAATATTCCAATGTTGCATTACGATGTTCCGGGAGCTAAGAAAAAAAACTCGGATAGATTTTAGCGTTTAAAACCTAAAGTTCGTTCCATGAGTGTGTTTTTCGAATTTTTGGCAACAACGTTTAATGTAAACTATTCTAATGTCACATCAACCTGTTTCGCGAGGTAAAACAAAAAACATCGGAAGGATTTATGCGTTGAAAACCTAAAGTTGGTCCCTAGATGGTTTGTTTCAAGGATTTGGCATAAACGTTTGATGTAAACTATTCCAATGCTGCATCACAATGTTTTGGGAGGAAAAACCAATAAACCCGGATAGATTATGCGTTGAAAGCCTAAAGTTCGTCCCTAGACGGTTTGTTTCATGGATTTGGCATAAACGTTTGATGTAAACTATTCGAAAGCTGAATGACAATGTTTCGGGAGAGGAAACTTAAAAACTCGGATAGATTTATGTGATGAAAGCCTAAATTTCTATAACCACCCGACCCAAAAGGGGTTCTAAATAGGTCATTACCTCAATGCATGCATACAAATCTACAGAAAATTTGCAAGATGGTGTTTGGATTCTAAGTAAAAACTAAAACATGAAAACATCCATTTAAAAATCAACATAAATTCTGAAACTCGCTCTCGTCCCTGTTTCCAAGCACTGCTCCAAGACAAATACATTTCCAAAACATACTCTGATCAGAGATTTATTTAAAACATACAAGCTTTGCAATAGTTACAATAATGCTAGAATCCGGAAATACATTAAGAAAACACCCTAGGGCTCCGTGCCCAACTACATGCATTCAGAGGACATTTAAATCTTAAACATAAACATAAGACTCAGAGTTGAACAACGGGTTTCCATGATCACAGCTCCTCCTCCAGCCATCCTGTCTCGCACCATGGTTGCCTGTGGAAAACCACATAATAAGGGTGAGTAACGAATTACTCAAGAAGAATCCCCAACCGGGTACAATACGATATACATGGTCATCTCGATGAGCGTATGCAAGCTATGAATATAAACACAGAATAGAGCACATAGCTTAGCCCACACTTGGGCCTCGGATGCCAACTCAGGGTCTTAGTCCGGAAATAACTCACCACACAACACATCACAAAAGTCGCCCTATACGAGAAACAAGTCCCGGCCTCAGCCTGTGTACTATCGACGAAATGTGCACTAGCTCAAGATCCCGAGGAGATCTCCGGTCGGCGCTGTAATGAGCGTAAGCATACACCGCGTGCTACTGCAGACTATGGGGGGTGCCGGGTCTAGAGGCAAGCTGCCCATGTCCAGTCACCACGCCTAAGTTATTCTTTGGATCGGTGTCACTGACATAGGGGTGTGAGACTCGACACGTAAACTATGTCACCAACCACCGCACCTAGGGCTAAGGAACGGGTCGTGGTAGGCTTACACCAGGAAGCCGTCCTTACCTTAACAGGTGGCAATCAAGGGCTACGGCCGAACACGCTGAGGACGTGTCGACTGCCGGGGACGAGGCAATGCTAAGTCATCATCCCGACCGTTGGGGCATTTATCAGTCTGCCACCCTCACCCAAGATTGCAGGGACAGCCGTTAGGGTTAGCTATTCCCTAACGGGATCGTATGAGCTCCATCTCATACGTCCAGTAACGCCCGCTTTTCTATTCCTGCTTCTCGGTGCTTCTTCCGCTCGGGCCAAGATGGTTCGGTTGGGCCGTTAGAGCTGTTTTGTCCCTTAAGGGCATTTTGGTCTTTTTGCTTCCCGGGTAGGATTTGTGGATTTTTAGGGCTTCGAGGCAGCTCCTTCCTTTGTCGAGGCTTGTTTGTTGGTGGCTGCTAGTCTCGAGATGTTTGGGCTAGTCGTTTGGAAGTTCGGTTGTGATTTTGGGTTTTGGCAAAGTGATGGTTGGTTGTGTGCTTCCTTTGGGATTCGAGCCCGGGCCCTTGGTGTTGATTTTGGGAGTTGGATTTAGTGAGTTTTATTTATTGGGAGTGGTTGCTTCCGGTCGGTCTCGAAGTAGGAAGCCTGAAATGGGATTTTAAGGTTTTGATTTGGATAAGGATGGAAATTAGGATTAAAATCCCTATTTTTCCTTTTATTTTTCCCATTTTTCCCTTTTCTTTTCAAAATCACTTTCTCTCTCTCTCTCTCTCTCTCTCTCTCTCTCTCTCTCTCTCTCTCTCTCTCTCTCTCTCTCTCTCTCTCTCTCTCTCTCTCTCTCTCCCCGACCTAGCCTCACTCCCACCAAGCGGCCGCGGATCAGATCCGCCCGAGCCCGCCAACACCACGCACCACCCGCCCGAGCAAAGACGCCCAGCCGCGCGGATCCGCTTTGTCGCAGCCCACCCTGCAGCGCAGCTGTCACAAGACACCGAGAAGTAGCCCTCGCCGCCTGTCGCCTGTCACAAGCAAGATACCGATCGCCAGTCGCCTTCTGCTTGCCAGCGCACACATGCGTCTTCGCTTCAGAGCAAACTTCGCCCAAATGCCGCACCCTTTCGCTTCAGTCGTGCCCAATACAGGTGTCACGCGCCACCAGCTCGCCTCCAGTGCTCGCCAGCGCCCGACCCACCACACGGCACGCCGCTAAGAACGCCCAGCCTCGTGTCGTCGTGTCGTGTGAGTGCTCCTTGAGCCGAGCCTGCTGTGTTATTATATTTTTAGGACTATGGTTGTGATTGTTGCTATGTTTGTAGGTTCTCGATAGCTAGCTCGGAAGTGTTCGCAGCTTAGGAAATTTGTGTGTAGAAGCCTTCCGACCAAGGTAAGGATTTCTTACCGGAGTTGTGTGGACCCTGCGATGTTCTTTGTGATTGCTGATTGTATGCTTGTTTGTGTTTATTGACATGTTTGGTGATAAGTGCTCTATTCTGAATTCCCGACTGGCATGATTTCCTGTTTTGTTTCTCATGTTAGTCCATGCTAGGTTGTTCCTTTCTCGCATGCTCGTATCATCCTTGCTTCGTAGAATCATGCTAGGTTCGTTGTATTCTTATTGAGCACGTATTGATGATATTGCTTGTTTGCCGATTGCTAAGGCGTGTTAGAGTTGCGGTAGAGATAGCATCATCCGGTAAGTGCATAACGCACCTTGCACCCCGATCGACGTATGAGATGGAGCTCATACCCGATCCCATTAGGGAATAGCTAACCCTAACGGTGCCCTCGCAATCTTGGGTGAGGGTGGCGATCATTAAATGCCCCAACGGTCGGGATGATGACTTGGCATTGCCTCGCCCCGGCGATCGGACGCCCTCGGCGTGTTCGACCGTAGCCCTTGATTGCCACTGTTAAGGTAAGGACGGCTTCTGGTGTAAGCCTACCACGACCCGCCCTTAGCCCCAAAGTGCGGTGGTTCAGCCGACATAGTTTACGTGTCCGTGTCTCACACCCCTATGTCGCTGACACCGATCCAAAGAATTAGTTAGGCGTGGTGGATCGACATGGGCGCTTTGCCTCTAGACCCGCACTTCATGGTTCTGCAGAGAGCACGCGCGGTGCATGTTTACGCCATTACATCGCCGACCGAGAGCTCCTCGGATCTTGAGCCGCTGTACCTTTCGCCGACGATGAGACGGCCGAGGCCGGGACTTGTTTCTCGTATAGGGCGACTTATGTATTGGACTGTGTGGTGATATTATTCCGGACTAAGACCCTAAGCTGGCATCCGAGGCCCAAGTGTGGGCTAAGCTATGTGCTCTATTCTGTGTTTATATTCATAGCTTGCATACGCTCATCGAGATGACCATGTATATCGTATTGTACCCGGTTGGGGATTCTTACCGAGTAATTCGTTACTCACCCTTACCGTGGTTTTTCCACAGTAACCAAGTTATAGAGACAGATGGTCAAGAAGGAGCTGTGATCATGGGGCTCAATCATCAAACTCTGATTTTGTGTTATGACTCTTTATGTTTTATTTTCCCCTAAATCCATGTAGCCGGGCACGGAGCCCTAGGATTTTTTCTGAATATTTTGTGGATTCCAGTATTATTGTATCTAGACATGTTTTGAATGATTTTAAGAAATGTCTGATCGGAGTATACTTTGAGAATGTATTTATCTTGGAACAGGTGCTTGGAAACAGGGACAGGTTCCAGGGAAATTGTCTAGTTTTTAAAGGGGTTATTTTGAATGTTTTTGTTTTAATTGGAATCCGAAATCATGTCTGATTAATGTCCTTTACTTTGAATGCATGCATTGGGGTAAGGGCCCATTTAGTGCCCCATTCGGGTCGGTCCCTTACAAACACCAACTACCAAGAACAAGAATACCAACAATGGCTGGCAGAGTGCAAGCTACACTAGCCAGAAGGATCCCTCAATAGGTCCAGACCCTAATCCAGCCACAAAGGTGCAACCTCATCCACAACTGAAACAAAGGGGCCTTCAACTACAAAGGTGAAACAGCTTCCAAGCCAACACACAAACCTTAGCCAACTAGGCCAAACACTCATAGGAGGCAGAACAACTCTTACTGCAACTTCCAGAACACCACTCAAGAGTCCGCTTAACTGGACAAACAACTGCTTTCAGGTGGCCAACAGACTTTCCACCTACTAACACCACTACCGCCAAGTCCAAGACCAAGGGATAATCCGACAACTCCAAAAAGGAAACAGATCCTTACAAGCGGACATCCAAGAACAGGGAGCTCCACAAACGCTCGCTAACATGCTCACTAAGCACAACATCCAACTCTCTCACTGAGGCAACAACGGGGTCCACCACATGATCGACCGCCCGACCACTTAACAAGCAAAGACTCGCCCTCCAACACCAAATGAGGGCACTCTCAAACTCGGGAACAGGAGAGACATCCTACAGGGGCAAACCACTTACCCACGAACAAGGCTAACTCCTTGGCAACTCGAAAACCACACCTTGGCCAACATCAAGCACCAACTTGCCACCACACCGGAACCAAATCCGGACTCTACTCCAAACAAACTCGCTTGCTAGCCTACCAAAATCGCCAAAGAACTCACCCGGGCTACAAACTACTCGACTGGGCTTGCCAACTAAACTCACTACACTGGTCCGACCGAGCTCTGGTGAGGCTCTCCACAACTAGGGTTCTTCGACAACCCTCGACACACACTGCCGCCTAACGGTCTAACAACCAACCGCTCAACAACCAACTCCTTTTCCCAAAGATCACAACCAAGCCGGCCTCGCTCGAACCTCGAAACCAAAAAGACCGAAAACGCTTTAGAATGTGTCATCCTCCTATTCAAAGCATCACCACAACGTAGCTTCCACCTGGGTAAGGATTCCGAGCAACACTCGTGATTTAACCCGACCCAAAACATGGTCCTAAACCGGGGTTCTCACTCAAAGATGCAAGTTAAATATGATAACAAGAGGTTTAGTGCTCATCTTTAAAAACCATTCAAAACATATGAGAAGGGGGAACCCTTAAAACATAAACCACGCTTTCATTTAAACCATCCAACAAAGTAAAACATCCCGGCGAGATTTATCAAAATATACAATACAATTTAAACAACTTTTAAACAATGTTCCCTAGGACTCTGTCCCATCTACATGCCAATAAACAATGCAACAATAAAAGACAGAGTGTCGGCGGCTCCCATGATCAATCGGCTCCTCCGCTAGCCATCCCGGTGTTGTCCCAAGTTACCCAAAGATAAATAAGGGTGAGTATAAAGATACTCAAGAAGAATCCCCAACCGGGTACAATACGATACATCCGTCATCTAGCACCTCAACATGCAAGCAAACAGCCATCAACATGCATTATAGCTCAACGAGCTCATAAGGAAAGATTTGGAATCATCTAAGTCTCCTACTTCCAGAATCATCGGAAGTCTCCTACTTCCGGCCTAATGATTGGTTCTCATAACCAATCTCGGGACATCTCCGAGGGTCTTTCTCCTCGGCCATATGATCACTCAAAACCGATCCCAAGATGTCCGACACCCTCGAGGGTCTTTCTCCTCGACCAATTGATTAGCTCAAAAGCCAATCCCAATGGGTGTCCTCAAGGGCCTCTTACCCTCGCTATACATCCGACTATCCGAGAGTACCCAAGTCCGGCTCTAAATTGGGAGGAATGGTGTACTCACGAACATTAGCCCGGGAGCTCTCCAACCAAGCAACTAACGCGCGTGTGCACGCACACCGCATGCTCTCTCAAACCGGGCGTAAATGCGGGGGCCTATGGGGGCAAACTACGCGGGCCGTGCACGCATGCCTACGACTTGGAAGCGGTGTCACCGATCACAGAGCGCGAGGCTCCCTGCCCTCGGCGCTCATCGTGCGGCTGATCCACCGACACAAGCTAAGAACCGCCAAGGTAGGCTTACACCGCTGGCGGGGGTTCCGCCTCTAGCAGCTACAAACTAGGCTTTGGCCGGAGTGGGTAGCTAAGTCCACAACCGGCCGGGTCGGGGTAGCAAGATACGTTATGTTACGCACACTTTACTCCCGACTGAGCTACTAGGGACAAAGTACGTTTTGTCCGCTCACTTTCGGATGATGACAAACCCTACAACTCTATCTAAGAGTACAGAGCAAAAATCAATGATTCCCGGCTAGCAAGCAATGACTCGACATAAATCACATTACCTAGCATGATACTACAACTTAAGTAGGAATCACAAGCATGCCGGTGAAACAAACCTAGCATGGCACTAACATGTAAAATCAGGCAAACATGCTAGCAAGAATTCAATCAATCGCTTCTATCTCTAACATGCTCATAACAATCAAAGAAACAAGCAAGGCATATCGAGATATATCGCAGGGTCCACACAACCACTGTAAGAAATCCTTACATGGGACAAGCGAGAAAACAATAATTATAATAAATCTACGAGCGAATCCTCGAGCCTCTAGATGATCCCAACAACTGAACATCAAACAAAGCACCCAAATCAAATACATAAAATGAAATTTCAATAAATCCATAACCAAAGACCAATAAATCCGCCCAACGAAGAAAAGACTCGGGAAATACCATCCGAGAAGCCACAAGGCTCGGGCCAAACCAACACACACAAGCAGTCGCGCGGCAGGCGGCAGGCCGTCCGGGCGCAGCAGCAGGGCGCTGCGCGGCGCAGGCCGGGCGCGCGGCGCAGCACGGCGAAGCCGGCGACGAGGCGAGGCGCGCGCGCGCGCGCTTCGGCATGGATGGGCGCGCGCGGCGCGAGCTCGGCAAGCACAGGGGGCGCGCATGAGCGCCGGCGCGGCACGAGGCGCTGACAGGACGCTTGCGCGGCAGGCGACGCGACGCGATGGCTCGGGCGCTCGGCCGGGCACGACATCAGCGCGCGAGCATCTGAGCGCCTGGACGACCGTGGCGGGGCGACTCAGACCGGGCGAGGCGGATCTGGCGACGCGGCTTGGGGCGAGCGGTGGCTCGGCTCGACGCAGGCGGCGAGCGCTGGGGCCGAGCGGCGAGCTGGGCGAGCTCGAGCGACCAGGGATCGGGTCATGCGCCAAGGGGCGAAGGGGCGCTCGGGCAGGAGGAGAGGGCCAAGGGGGCTCGGGTGGAGGAGAGAGAAAGGGGAAAATGGGAAAAAATGGATTTTTCCTTTTTTCTTTTCTTTTCTCTTTTATTTAAAATCCAAACTTATCCAAATAAATCCAATTTATCCATTTTCCAATTTTTCCAAAAATCCTTAAAATCCTTAAATCTCATTTCTCGGCTTCCTCCTTCGAGACCCGACTGAAGCAACCTTTCCAAACAACAAAACTCACTCAAAATCAACCTTCCAAACCAACATCAAGGCCCGGCTCGAATCCCGAAGGAAACACCCAAACAACCATCATTTTGCCCAAAACCCAAATCACAACCGAACTCCCAAACGAATAACCCAAACATCTCGAGACTCGCAGCCCACAACAAACAAGCCTCAACAAAGGCAGGAGCTGCCTCGAAGCCCTAAAAATCCACAAATCCTGCCCAGGGAGCAAAAAAACCAAAATGCCCCTAAGGGTCCAAACAGCTCTAACGCCCAACCGAACCACTCAATCCAGGCAGGAGCTCCTAGAGAACCGGATAGAAAAGCTGGGCCGTTACAATACTCCCTCCTTATAAGACTTTCGTCCTCGAAAGTCCTAAGACGAAACGACTCTAGGAATACTCCACTGATTCCTAGCCAACTGAACTTCTCGGCTAATACAACACTAGCCCTCTACGAAAACCAAACCCTCTTGGGTTCTCAAAGGCTCAAAGCCACAAAGCTAACCATTCTGCCAAAGACTAGCTCAACAAAGACTGGGCAAAGCTAACCACTGCTCCGATCCACTCAAGGATCTCAGAAGGCCTACAAACCTGGGGCTCATACAAAACCCTGCTAATCCAACACAGAACACCTCTCTACTGTGTTACTCTCAGCAAACTCGCAGACTGGGCACAAGCTCCAAAACTCAACGCCACGCACTGGCGTAACTTTTCTGAATGCCCACAAGTGTTAACAAACAGCCTCAACTCTACACCATGCTGGCCAAACAACTGAACCTCTCAGGTTCCAGAAACCAAACGGCCTACTCCTGCTTCACAAGAGACCAGCGAACCACAAAGCTTGCCTAAAGCCTTAACGAAAAACAATCGAACCACCAACTGGCGATTGATCCCCCAGGCAAATTTTTTCGACAGGCACAAGCTTACAACACTTAAGCAATCGTCTTAAGGAGAAATCGCCGAACCAAAGGCAAGGGGCACCATCCTGGTACACCCGACGGCTAACACCACTTGCACGAGCTAAAACTTGGCCACGGCCAACCCTAAATGGCCAAAACTGTGCCTGTGCTCCACTCGGCCTAGCCAACAAATTGGAGCCTCTCAACGGCTGAACACAAACTTTTCCATGAAAATCTACTAGCAACTGGCCAAAGGGAACTTTGCCAGGCAAGGAAACAACCAACGCTCCTCTCATGGAGATCTCGGCAGCAAGGACCAAACCCTCACAGGGCTACCAGCGACACAACAGCTTGAGGAGAACAGCCCAAAGGCTAACCAACCAATGCCACGACACCTCTGTGCCAACTCACTCCATCGAGGCTCATTAACGCCAACTGCGAAAGCACAACAACAAGAAGCAAAGCCCGAGAAGGACTTGCTCAGCAGAACTCAACTCAAGCTCATCGCGAGTAAAGCTCGCCTCCAAGCTACCACTCAACTCTTAAGTCCAACTGGCTACTCAAAGGACTTCCTCCTTTTAGCCAAGGCCTAACTCATCTTGCGACTAGAACCTCCACACACGGAACATCGCAAGGAAAACGGACCGACGAGGCTATCTCCAAAGATAACACTCGAGGCTGGCATCCATGGTGCAACTCAACCACCATAGAAACTAGGGGCTCTTCAAACCCCAAAGAACCAACAACTCACCAGCAAAAACTCAACTCTTAAACTGGCTGGCCACGGCTCTTGCAGGGGCAAACAACTTCGCTTGCTAACAACACCATGCAAGGACCTTCTAGCTGGGCTAACCACTGCGCTACTCTGATCAACTACACAGCTCAGAAGCTACGCTGACTCCTCAACGGGAACGATTTTCCAAAGAAGCAAACTCGAAGGGCAGCCGAACTACACACACGCTCGCCGACTAGCTCAAACCCAAGGGCAAACAACAACCAACTCTCTTTTAAGCAACACCTGAGGGAAACCCAACCGATTGGACCACCAACCGAACAAGCGTAACTTACTCAATCTGCCGAGGAGGGGTCAACTCCCAAAACAACCTGACTAGGAACAAATCCTCAGGGCAACGCCCTCTAGCTCGAACCGAGCTAGCTCTTGAAACATCAAGAGAACCAAAACTTGGTCAACACCAAGCACCAACTAGCCTCCATAAACCTTCTGCCCAAGGCAAGGATCCGAACAGCTCTCTCAACCATAACAATCAGAAACTACGCGGCTACTACCACCGCTCTTGATCAGATCCAACTAAACTCTGACCAGGCTAAGGACCAACAAGCAAAACTTGCTTAAACAACAACCCGACAATGAGCACGGCATCCTTACAACCAAAGCTGGGACACTTGCCAAGAACCAAAGCCTTGACAACCCAAAGACTGAGCACTGGCTCCTCAACACGAACCCTTCGTGGTTCTCCAAACATAAACCACGGAACGAGCTACACAAAAGTACACCGGCGTGTACAGCTCCAACTAGATCCAATGCCATCAGGGGCTCTAACACAGGGCAACTTTTGCCTCCAAACAGAGCCACTACTAACCAGGGAGCAACAAGAGTCCAAACCCTCTCGGGGCCAACTCACCACGAAAAGCCACATTGGCCAACTTACTCTACAAGAGAAAATCCAACCAGGCTAACATACCTTAAGCCAATGTGCTCACTAAACACGCTCCGAACAACCATCCAACTCATGGCTCTAACACTGGATTCATCACGCATCCTCGATGCCAACACTACCCATACTAGGGTAACTAAAGGGTAGCCGAATCATGCTACCATCAAACAGGCTCACAGGCTCACAACACAGGCGCGAGAACTCGAACGCGCTAGCTCTTAATGACCTACAAAGATCCTTTGCAACCAACTCTCGGTGACTAAGAAAGCTCCTCCTTTCCCTCGAAAACCTCATACTTGTAGTCCTCTCGACTACCACCGAGCTAGATCTCTTATGCAACCAAACAGTGCAACCTCGTGAAATGGGTACAAGACTAACGGGATGCTATACTGGGCGGCCATGGAATCACTGCTGCACAACAGAGCCAATCGGCCTCAATCTAGGCCTCCTCTCAAAGCTTCGTGCCAACAGTACACAACATCCTTTACAACACAAATCAGCCTACAACGAGCTTTATGCCCCTCTGCGGAAAGGTCACACTCCAAAATGACGGGGCAATGACACTCAACACAAGAGTCCAAGAACTCGAGCGGCCTAATCTCTCGCATCTCGACCAACGGACATGTCGGGGCCTACCCTCGCATCCCACTCGATGCTCAACAAAAGCTCAGGCTAACTCCTGCATCTCACTCGATGCTCAACAAAGCTCAGCCAACTCTTGCATCTCACTCGATGCTCAACAAGCTCAGGCCAACTCCTCGGGTGGCAACAACTAGTTCCACACTCGGGAACATCCAAATAAAAGAGTGCTCCACTCTACTAGCCCACCAAATCCACAAATGGATAAAACCACGCAAGCAAACTCTGAATCGCACTCACAGCTCACGAGGGCACTAAAAGAATCAAGTTGCACAACGACAAAGAGCTTGCAAGGGGGCAAAGATGTCTCTACATCTCGCCTCAAGCCACTAACACGGCAACTTGCCAATCAATCGGGCGATCGGTGGAGACTCAAATAGTCCACCTCTCTCAAGAGACTACCACCATCAATCTGCTGTACCAAAATAAAGACAGAACGGCACATCTCGGCCTTTGAGCAATGCAGGGCATCCCAACACACGGATGCTAAACTCAAACTCAGCCAATCGCTTTACTACTAGCGGTAGGACTTTCTCAAACAACGAGCTCTGAGGCATCCACTTGCCAAATCGGGCGGCTTCATCAACGCCAACAAACTCGATCGCATAAACTCGCTGATCATGCCCTCCCGGAACCTCCGGCTACAAGAGCTACTGGGGGAAAATGCTTGAAACAAACTCACACCGGGCTATCTCAGTGCTCGACTCCTCACTTTGTGCTACAAACTGCGCCTGGGTCTTCGCTCTTTGATAGCTGAGGACCTGCCATCTCCAAATCTCTCATGGCTGGAGCACACTCTGCTCAAGGAGTCTCGCTCTGAGGCGTGCTAGCCTCTACCCCCTCCTCTAGGCAACTCAACTGCCAGGGCCAACTCTGGCCAACGGGCTAAACAACCCTGGGACGCGGCCTCAACATCAATACAAACGGTCCAACTCCTCGGTCGGACATGCCAAGCGTCTTGCTCCTCAGAGTGCGATCAACACACCGGCGATTCGATGCGCACGAGCATAAATGCCGGCCCACACTGGGGCTCTCACTGCTCAACAAGCTGCTCTCACTGCGGGAAAGTTGACATGATGGCTCTCTAAGCCCAAACCAACAATGAGTCAGAACCTGCTCGTCTCCGCTCCACAACTCTACACAAGGCATAAAAGCTAGATGAAAAGTATTGTAAATTCTTACCCCTTAGCTTAATTGAACTCGCATAAACTCAAGGCGGTCGTGGAGTCTTGATGATCATGGGAGCAAACAACCTACAAAGCGAAAGTTAGTCTACATAATCTATGACTCGTGCTCACGATACCAAATCGTGACAAACCCGACCCAAAACATGGTCCTAAACCGGGTTCTCACTCAAAGATGCAAGTTAAATATGATAACAAGCGGTTTAGTGCTCATATTTAAAAACCATTCAAAACATATGAGAAGGGGGAACCCTTAAAACATAAACCACAGTTTTCATTTAAACCATCCAACAAAGTAAAACATCCTGGCCAGTATTTATCAAAATATACAATACAATTTAAACAACTTTTTAAACAATGTTCCCCTAGGACTATTGTCCATCTACATGCTGAATAAACAATGCAACAATAAAAGACAGAGTGTCGGCGGCTCCCCATGATCAATCAGCTCCCTCCGCTAGCCATCCTGGTGTTGTCCCAAGTTACTTGAAAGATAAATAAGGGTGAGTATAAAGATACTCAGTAAGAATCCCCAACCGGGGTACAATACGATACATCCGTCATCTAGCACCTCAACATTCAAGCAAACAGCCATCAACACAGATTATAGCTCAACGAGCTGATAAGGAAAGATTTGGAATCATCGGAAGTTTCCTACTTCTGGCCTAATGATTGGTTCTCATAACCAATCCCGGGACATCTCCGAGGGTCTTTCTCCCTCGGCCATTTGATCAGCTCAAAAACCGATCCCAAGATGTCCGACACCCTCGAGGGTCTTTCTCCCTCGACCAATTGATTAGCTCAAAAGCCAATCCCAATGGGTGTCCTCAAGGGCCTCTTACCCTTGCTATACATCTGGACTATCGGGAGAGTACCCGAAGTCTGGCTCTAAATTGGAAGGAATGGTGTACTCACGAACATTAGCCCGGGGGAGCTCTCCGGGCCGGCAACTTCAACGCTGCGTGTCGCGCCACCGCATGCTCTCTCAAACCGGCGTAAATGCGGGGCCTAAGGGCAAACTACGCGGGCCGTGCACGCATGCCTACGACTTGGAAGCGGTGTCACCGATCACGAGAGCGCGCGAGGCCCTCGCCATCTCATGCGGCTGATCCACCGACCTGAAGCTAAGAACCGGCCAAGGTAGGCTTACACCGTTGGCAGGGTTCCGCTCTAGCAGGCTACAAACTAGGCTTTGGCCGGAGTGGGTAGCTAAGTCCACAACCGGCGGGTCGGGGGTAGCAAGATATGTTATGTTACGCACACTTTACTCCCGACCTGAGCTACTAGGGACAAAGTACGTTTTGTCCGCTCACGGATGATGACAAACCCTACAACTCTATCTAAGAGTACAGAGCAAAAATCAATGATTCTGGCTAGCAAGCAATGACCGACATAAATCACATTACCTAGCATGATACTACAACTTAAGGGAATCACAAGCATGCTTTGTGAGAACAAACCTAGCATGGCACTAACATGTAAAATCGAGCAAACATGCTAGCAAGAATTCAATCAATCGCTCTATCTCTAACATGCTCATAACAATCAAAGAAACAAGCAAGGCATATCGAGATATATCGCAGGGTCCACACAACCACGTAAGAAATCCTTACATGGGACAAGCGAAAACAATAATTATAATAAATCTACGAGCGAATCCTCGAGCCTCTAGACGATCCCAATAAACACTGAACATCAAACAAAGCACCCAAATCAAATACATAAATGACCCAATAAATCCATAACCAGCAGACCAATAAATCCGGGCCCAACGAAGAAAAGACTCGGAAATACCATCCGAGAAGCCACAAGGCTCGGGCCAAACCAACACACACAAGCAGTCGTGCTTGGCAGGCGTAGGCCGGCCGGGCGCAGTGCAGGGCGCGCTGGGCGCAGCCGGGCGCCGGGCGCGTGAGTCGCGGCGCAGCGAAGCCGACGAGGCGAGGGCGCGCGGCGCGTCTCGGCATAGTGGACGGCGCGCGGGCGCGAGCTCGACAAGCACAGGGGACGGCGCGCCGCGGCACGCAGCGACACGAGCGCGCTGAGGGCGCGCGCAGCGGCGACGCGACGCGATGGCTTCGGGCGCTCGGCCGGCACGCAACTGATCGGCGAAGCTGTGAGGCGCCGCGACGCATTACGGTGGCGGCTTCGGACTGGCGAGGATCTGGCGACGCGGCTTGGGCGAGCAGTGGCTGGGTGGGCGGCTGGGGCAAGCTCGGGAGGCCAGGAGCTCGGGCTGGGTGGCCAGGGGGGCGAGCTGGGGCACTCGAGCAGGGAGGAGAGGGCCAAGGGGGGGCTTGGGCTGGAGGAGAGAGAAAGGGGAAAATGGGGAAAAAATGGATTTTTCCTTTTTTTCTTTTCTTTTTCTCTTTTATTTAAAATCCAAACTTATCCAAATAAATCCAATTTATCCATTTTCCAATTTTTCCAAAAATCCTTAAAATCCTTAGATCTCATTTCCCGGCTTCCTCTTTCGACACCCGACTGAAGCAACCTTTCCAAACAACAAAACTCACTGAAATCAACCTTCCAAACCAACATTGAAGGCCCGGCTCGAATCCCGAAGGAAACACCCAAACAACCATCATTTTGCCCAAAACCCAAATCACAACCGAACTCCCAAACGAATAACCCAAAAATCTCGGGACTCGCAGCCCACAACAAACAAGCCTCAACAAAGGCAGGAGCTGCCTCGAAGCCCTAAAAATCCACAAATCCTGCCCAGGGAGCAAAAAGACCAAAATGCCCCTAAGGGTCCAAACAGCTCTAACGGCCCAACCGAACCACTGAATCTGAACCGGAAGCTCTTCGAGAACCGGGATAGAAAACTGGGCCGTTACAAACACTCTTAGCAACTACGATCAGAAACTACGCGGCTTCACTACAACCACCATTTGTTCAGTACCATCTGAACTCCAACCATGAACAACAAGAGGTTCCACCTTCTCCAAGAACTGAGCACCAGTTCTCCAATGCAAACCCTTCATGCTTCAGAAACTCTTGCCACCAGAACGAACTACACAAAAGCACACTTGTGTGCACAACTCCCAACCTTCCTTTAGGGATCCAAGGCTAACAGGCGCTTTCTAAAAGAAAAGCAACAACTACCTTCCGGCAGGGATACAACCAATCAAAAGAACACCCAAGGGTTCCAACCCCCCCACAATACTCGAAACTGTGGCAACCCTACTCTACTAAAGCATAACAATGCCAAACCGAACTTACCTCATACCAAAGGGGCTTACACACAAGGCAACCCACTCATCTCATAAGCATCCAACTCACCTCATGAGCGTCCAACTCACCTCATGAGCATCCAACACACCTCCTGGACATCCAAATTCATCTCATGAGCATCCAACTCACCTCATGAACAACCAACTCATCTCGTGGGCACCCAACTCATCTCGAGAGCATCCGACTCACCTCATGAACAACCGACTCATCTCGTGAGCATCCAACTCATGGTCCATCTGCTGGACCGAACTCGCATCTACAATGCTCACTCAACTCAGGTTTAGGCACTCGAAGGTAGTGGACCGCACTACCAACCACAAAGATCTCTTGGCCTTAACACTAGCGTGAGACTCACACACACTAACACCGATCAACCTTCAACTGTTGACAAACTCATCCCCGTAACACCAGAAAGAGGCTCCGCTCCTCTCGAACATCCTTTCGCTTGTAGTCCTACGACTACCCCCGAACTAGCTCTCTTGCACGACCTAAACAAGTGCAAACCGCCACAACCGGAACCAAAGGCTAAAGGAGTGTGTCTTTGAACTCCGATGGGTCATAGAACCATCTCGCTTATACCCATGCCAAACTCAGCTGAACTGGACTTAGAGCCAAAGCGGCACACCAACCATTGCACCTCAAGTGCCACTACTACCAAATCCACATCTTACTACAAATGGGGCCAAGCAAGGTCACAACCTCAAGTGACAAAAACTATGGCGAGGCATACAAGAGCTCAACTCAAACAACCATGCCTAAGGCATCTCATCAAACCGGAAGTCTCACTCGCCTACTCTTGCATCTCCACATGATGCTCAACAAAACTCTACGCCGGCTCTCAACATGCGGCTAGCCTAGCCCCACTCTAGGGGCTCACCATAAGAAGAGTGCTCAACTCTACTGGACAACCTGGGAAACCACCAACGGATCACGTTCGATGGGAACATTGCTCATTGCACCCTTAACCACGTGGTTCCGACTTACTAGCCGCAAAAACAACAACACTTACAGGAGAACAAGGATGTCTCAAAGAACCACCTCGAAGGCTACCAACTCTGCGGCTACTCACCGGGCAATCAACCATCCGCTAAGGTTCAATATCAACACCGAACTACCGGGCTAGTCCACACTAGGACTGCTCCACAAGCATCAACATGAGCAAAAGCCAAAGCTAACTCCTCTCACGGAGTGGTACTCCGGGCAAAACACCTCCACCCTCTCACTAGGGGATTATTAATACCGGCCACACGTGGCCTCACGGAGTCTAACCTCTCGCTCCATCCGGAACGATGTCCCAAATGGTATCCGAATCTATCTGGATATCTCAACAAACCACAACATACGACTCACACACTGCGAGAAGTTGGCATGATGACGCTCTAAACCCAAACCAACGACGAGTCGAAACTCGCTTTCGCTCTCTCCGCTCCACAACATAAAACAAGGCATACACTAGATGAAAGGTATTGTAAATTCTTAACCCTTTTCTAAAAAGCAAAACTTAGGCGTACTGATGACCGCCAGAGTCTTTGGTGATCATGGGAAAGATGACCTACAACAAAAGGTCGGTCTACAAAGTCTATGACTCGAGCTCGATACCAATCAGAAAGACCCGACCCAAAAGGGGCTCTAAATAGGTCTTTACCCCAATGCATGCATTCAAAGTAAAGAACAATATGCAATTTATTTTTGGGTTCCCAATTAAAACAAAACAAAAGAGATTCAATCAGAAATCAAATAGATTGTTTGAAACTCATCCCCACTGTTTCAAAGCACTGCTTTCAAGGCAAATACATTTCTAAACGCATACTGGATCGAGATTTATTAAAACATTTGAAACAATCCTCAAATACAACAAAGCCGGAATTCATAAAAACATTCTGAAAAACATCCTAGGGCTCCGTGCCCGGCTACATGCATTCAGGGGAAAATAAAAGACCAATAAACTCCAAGGATCCAAGGGTAACTAAGATATGACGCGGAAAGAGTAACAATAACACCTAATGGCTCACTTGGCAAGGCTCTCCTCTAGCACACAAGGCCACCACAGCTCGAACCCCTTGCAACACAATTTTCCTTTATTTTTACTTTTGCACCAACTCAAGCTCAAACCAATCCACAAGGCCTCAAAACCCACATAAATCCATCCAATAATTTTAGCAACTGGAAAAAGATATAAACGCGCCTGACGGCTGACCAAATTACCAAAATACCCCTAGGGCACACACAGAAAACCGGATGAAAACACAGGCCGTTACAATATTCCCTCCTTTTTATGACTTTCGTCCTCGAAAGTCCTTAAGACTGAAACAACACAGATATCTGCATTCTCATCCCGTCCTTCCGCCCACGAGCGGCCTCCTCCGAACTCAGACTCCTCCACTAAACTTTTACCAACGGATCTCACTGCTACGCAATGTCTTCGACTCAAGACTAGAATACTCATAGGCTTCTCCTCGAAGCCCAAACCCTCAATCAGCTGCCAAGGCTCAAAGTCCACAATGAGCAATGGGTCCGGCACATACTGCCCCAACATCGATACATAAAAACACTATGCACAGCTGTCAATGACAGGGATAAGCTAACCGATAAGCAACTCTGCCAATCTTCTCGAGAATCTCAAAACGGACCAACAACCGGGACTCAACTTCCTCGCTACAAAACCCCAACACTACTTACAACCTCAATGCACCTAGCATCGATGCAAACTAAAAACACGAGTCATCCAACCTCGAACTCTAAAACTCGGCGCCGAACATCGGCGTAACTTTTCTGCCTGCTCTGAGCTATCCACAAACGAGCTCAAACTCCTGCACAACTGTAAAAACCCGACCCAAAAGGGGCTCTAAATGGGCCTTTACCCCAATGCATGTATTCAAAATAAAAGGCAATATGCAACATGGTTTCAGATTCCAAGTAAAAACAGAAACGTTCAACAATTAAAACAATTTACTCTAAAACTGTCCTGTTTCCAAGCACTGTTTCAGGATAAATACATTTCTAAAAGCATACTCGATCGAGATTTATTTAAACCATTCAAACCTTCCACAAGTACAACTATCTTTGAATCCATAAAACATAAGAAAACATCCTAGGGCTCCGTGCGGTCTACATGCATTCAGGAAATAACAAAAGTCAAGAGTCATGATATAATAAAATGGTTAGAGATGACAAAGCGGGGCCATGATCATAGCTCCTCCTTCACCATCTTGTCTCGCTCCTTGGTTACTGTGGAAACCACAAAATAAGGGTGAGTAACGAGTTACTCAAGAAGAATCCCCAACCGGGGTATAATCGATGCACATGGTCATCAAGATGAGTGTATGCAAGTTTGTGAATATAAACACGAATAGAGCACATAGCTTAGCCCACACTTGGGCCTCGGATGCCAACTCGGGGTCTTAGTCCGAAACAAACCTCCACACAAATCGTCCTATACGAGAAACAAATCCGGCCTCGGCTGTCTATTGTCGAATGAAAGGTACACTAGCTCAAGATCCCGAGGAGCTCTCGGTGGCCGGCTGCCAGTAATGAGCGTAAGCATGCACCGCGTGCTCTTCGCAGAACTATAGAAGTGCCGGGTCTAGTGGCAAGCCGCCCATGTCCATCCACCACGCCTAACTAAATCTGGATCGGTGTCACCGACATAGGGTGTGAGACTCGACACGTGAACTATGTCTCGCTTTGAACCACCGCACTGAGGCTAAGGAACCGGCCGTGGTAGGCTTACACCGAAGCGGTCCTTGCCTAACAGTGGCAATCAAGGGCTACGGCCGAACACGCCGAGGACGCGCGACTACGGGGACGAGGCAATGCCAAGTCATCATCCCGACCGTTGGGGCATTTAACGATCGCCACCCTCACCCGAGATTGTAGGGCCCTACCGGTCGAGTTAGCTAAACCCTAACGGGGTCGAGGGACGGAGAACTGTCTCGGCGTCCCCCGCCATGGATGCAAGATACTTTATGCATCGGGCCCGGATGATGCTACCTACCCGAATTCTAACTTTGCCTTAACAATCGACAAACAATCCAATACGTGCTCAAAAGAATACAAAGAGACCTAGCATGGTACTACGGAACAAGAATGATTATGAGCATGCCGGATCTGGAACAACCTAGCATGGACTAACATGAAAGAACAACATACGAAGTCATGCCATCAGAATTCGAGCGAGCACCTAAACTATACATGCGATAATCACAAACAAACATACAACATCAATCACATAGAACATCGCAGGGTCCACACAACCCCTGTAAGAAATCCTTACCTTGGTCGGAAGAATTCTACACACAAATTCCTAAGTCGCGAACACTTCCGAAAGCTAGCTATCGAGAACCTACAAGCATAGTAACAATCACAACCATAGCCCTAAAAATATAATAAAACAAAGAGGCTCGACTCGGGAGCACTCACACGCAGCCACGACGACACGAGGTGGGCACCACTTTGGCCGATGTACTGGATCGGGCGCTGGCAGGCGCAGCGGCCGGCGCTAGCTGCAGCGCTAAATGGCGCCGGGACGCTGGGCGGCGCGCCGCTGGCGTGAGATGCGAACACGGGCGAGCGACACGGTCTTGCGGCGTAGGGCGCGGGCGCTGGGCGTCTGTGAGGCGACGCGACGAGTTGCTCTACACGGGCGGCGGCGCGCGCGCGATCTGGCGTCGCTCGCGAGCGACTGGCGACTGCTGCGATGGCGATCCGGCGATGGGGCTGGCTCGGTGGGCTTGCGACGTCGCGATCTGGGCGTGACGAGGCGCCGACGAGCCGAATTGCGTTGGTTTCTTCCGGTCGAACAGCGAGGCGATCTGGCGCGACACGGCCGCCGTCGATGGAGCTGGGCGATCACGCGACGAGCTCATTTCTGGGCTTCCCTCGATCGGTCGCACAACACACACACACAACCCCTTTTTCTTACATTTCGCCAAAGAAGAATCCATACCGGAAGATGAAGAGGAAGAAGACTTACCCTTAATGACGATGATCGAACCAAGGAGATGCAAGGAGGTTGAAAATCGGCAAGAGGGCTAGGGGAACAAGCTTGGGCGGCAAAAGGGAGATTTGGAGAATGAAGAACCAAAAACCTAATTCCTTTTTTTTTTTTTTTTTTTAACCAAATGCACCAAACTCCAAGATCCAAGGTTAAACATAATATGACGCAGAAAAAGAGCAACAAGAGCTCTCAATAGCTCATCCGCACGCATCCCCACAAGCTTCCTCGGAGACCGGGTTCAAAACCCAGCTGCAACACATTTTCCTTTCTTTTACTTTTTGCACCAAACCTTGCTCAAACCCTTCCACAAAGCCTCACAAACCTACATAAATCCAACCAATATTTTAGCAATTAGAAAAGACATAAACGCCTCGACGGCCCGACCAAATTACCAAAATACCCCTTTGGGCATACCTCCGAAGACCAGAGCGAAAACACAGGCGTTACAATATTCCCTCCTTTTTATGACTTTCATCCTCGAAAGTCCTTAAGACTGGAACAGCTCAGGATAATGCAATCTCATCTCGTCTTCCCGCTCCCAAGTGGCTTCCTCGGAGCTCTAACTCCTCCACTGAACTTTTACCAACCGAATCTCGCGATTACGCAACGTCTTAGTCTCGAATGAAAGGATCCCCACTGGCTTCTCCTCGAAGCTCAAATCCTCATTCAGCTGCAAAGGCTCAAAGTCCACAATGTGTGACGGGTCCAAACGCATCTTGCCTCAACATCGATACATGAAATACAATGTGCACTGCTGACAATGACGGGGGTAGGGCTAACCGATAAGCAACTCTGCCAATTCTCTCCAGAATCTCAAACGGACCAACAAAACGGGGACTCAACTTCCCTCGCTTACCAAACCTCAAAACACCACGCATTGGAGCAACCTCTAGGAACACATGCTGGCCAACCTCAAACTCCAAATCTCGGCCCTTGAACATCGGCGTAACTTTTCTCGCTCGCTCTGAGTGTCAACATACGAGCTCTAATCTTTTGCCTTTGCTCCATTAGTCATTTGCAGCGACCCAAAACCTACCTATCTCCAACCTCTTCCCAGAACACGGGGGACCGACAACGCTTACCATACAAAGCCTCGAATGAGGCCATCTGAATCGTCGATCGATAATCGTTGTTATAGGCAAACTCCATCGAATCTGAATCTGGTCCCAACCGCCCGGAAGTCCAACACACAAGCCCTCAACATATCCTCGAGAATCGGTTCACCCTCTCGATCTGCCCATCCATGCGAGGGTGAAAAGTTGTCTTTGAAATCGCACTCGGTGCCTAAACTTTTACGGGCGCTCTCGAAACGAGAAGTGAACCGCGAATCACGGTCTAACATAATCCTCACGGGCACACCATGGTAACGAATGATCTGCTCCAAAAACAAGCTGCGCCCACTTGTTCCACGGTATAAGTGTCTCTTCCGGGAATGAAGTGTGCGCTCTTGGTCAACCGATCGACTATCACCCGGATCTGAGAGAACTTCCTCGAGTCCTTGGCAAACCAAAGCAATAAAGTCCATGGAGATCTCTTCCCATTTCCACTTTGAGGCACACTCGTGGGTGCCATGCAACAAACCACCGCCTCTGCTGGGTGCTTTCACTTGGCGACAAGTGAGACACCGGTGACAAACTCTGCCACATCTCTCTTCATTCCCATCCACGGAAAGGTCTCGCTTAAGGTCTCGATACATCTTGGTACCCCCGGGTGCCAAGCAAATGGGGAATGTGGGCCTCTGAGAGCAACTCGCTGCGCAACCACCGCAATGTCCGGAACACACAACCGGCCTCTATAAGTCAACCTTTCGTCGGTGAATATACGAAGTCAAAGTCTCCGTCGGCACTAACTTTTTCAACCAATGTCTTAAGTGCGGGGTCACTCAATCGGCTATCAATAATCCATTTGTCTAATCGATGGTCGAATCGACAATCGAGCTACCACAGCGGTAACCTCACCCAATAACACGGCAACCTCGGCCGCTCGAACTCTTTCCGCAATCCAGTGGGGAACTCAACAACGCCGCGGAGTGCGGCGTCTTCCTACTCAAAGCATCACCACTACATTGGCTTTACCCGATGGTACAAAATCTCGCGATCGTAATCCTTTACCAACTCTAACAATCTCCTCTCGCCTCATATTCAACTCCTTACGAGTAAACAGATACTTGAGGCTCGGTGGTCGGTAAACATCTGAATCCGCTCACCGTCATGTAATGCCTCCAAATCTTGATTGCAAACACCACTCACGCCAACTCCATATCATGAGTCGGGTAGTTACGCTCATACGGCTTCAATCGACGGGAAGCATAGGCAATGACCTTCCCTTGCTGCATCAACACACAACCCAACCCAAACTTGGAAGCATCATCAGAAACCACAAAACCACTGTCCCCTCACGGATCGCCAACATCAGTCTTTGAAGTCAAATGCGCTTGAGCACGCAAAGCTCTCATCACACCTACTTTGTCCCCAAACAAACTCGACACCCTTCCTCGTCAGACGAGTGAGAGGCAAGGCTATGGCGGAAAAGTCCTTAACAAATCGACGATAGTAACCTGCCAAACCCAGAAAGCTGCGTATCTCGGCAACTGAAGTCGGCTTGGCCCACGAACTCACGGCCTCAATCTTCGCGGGGTCCACGGCTATACCATCTCTCGAAACCACGTGACCTAGGAAGGCCACCTGCTCCAACCAAAACTCACACTTGGAAAACTTCGCATAAAGTGGTTTTCCCTCAAAGCTGCCAATACTCGCCTCAAATGCTCTGCATGGTCTTCCTTGGACCTCGAATAAATTAGAATATCGTCAATGAACACGATGACAAAGCTGTCCAAAAATGATTTGAACACCCTATCCATCATGTCTATAAACGCGGCTGGGGCATTAGTCAATCCAAACGACATGACCACAAACTCATAGTGACCATATCTAGACTGAAAGTCGTCTTAGGAATGTCGGCATCCTGTTCATGGCCCATGGTAACCGGATCTCGAGATCTATCTTGGAGAACACGGAAGCTCCACTGAAGGTGATCGAACAAATCATCAATACGGGACAAATGGATACTTATTCTTCATTTGTCACCTTATTAAGCTCGCGATAATCAATACATAAGCGCATCGAACCATCCTTCTTCTTCACAAATAGGACTGGTGCTCCCCACGGGGACACACTCGGACGGATGAACCCTCGATCTAACATCTCTTGCAATCGAACCTTGATTCCTTCAAACTCGGTGGCGCCATACGATCACGGAGCCTTCGAGATAGGGAGGGTCCTGGCTCGAGCTCAATTGTGAAGTCAACCTCTCTCTTCTGGGGCAACCCCAGTAACTCCTCGGAAACACGTCCGCAAACTCCTGCGCACGGCCGGTACACTGATCAGCAGACAATGAGGGGCGCTCTCCCGCACAACTTGGCTAGATAGCCCCAAGCTCCATGAGCTAGCAAACGACGAGCTTTCACGGTGACACCATCGGCGGGCAAACTCCACCACCTGACTCCACGAAACTTAAAGTCACGCCGACTGGCGGCTGAACACTACTTCTTTCCGGTGGCGGTCAATCAGCGCGTGGTTAGCGACTAACCACTCCATACCAAGAATCACATCAAAACCGCTCATAGGCGGAACTATGAGAGTAGCCACAAGCAACTCTCTGGATATCTCGATCCGGCCATCCTTAACCTTATCTCTAGCTAACATATTAACTCCTGAAGGAGTTGCAACAGACAACTCAAAACCTAGAGGCTCTAAACTTAACTTAGCATGCTCAGCAAACAACACATATACAAATGAATGCGTAGAACTAGAGTCAAACAAGACAAATGCGCAGATGATCTAAAACAAGAAGCGTACGCCACGCAGTGGCATCCGTGCTCTCGGCCTCTGACGGTCGTAGCAAACACCCGACCTAACTTTTGTCTTTGGTGGCCGAGCCGCCATAGCCGGTGATCACAAAAAGCGGGCCATGTGCCCCTCTCTACCACAACGAAAGCACAATCTGGGTCCAGTCTGACAAGCTCCAGCGTGGACTTTCCCACAAGTGGCACATGCGGGAACTTTCCTGGGACCGCCCTGCTCGCGAGGCTGGAAACGGGCCGGAACTCTTCGCTGGTCTCGGTTACGATCTTCGTCCTTGGCGGCGCTGGCCGCCTCCTCGAAAATCAAACTTCCTCTTACCTTTACACCGGTGGGGACGGGGCTAGACCGGAGCGGCAACAATCCGCTCAACGGATACTTCCCATTATATATAGTGGCTAATCCAGCAGCTCTAGCATATGTGTCGGGGCACGAGCCACGACATCTGAGAAACACCTCTGTCTCAAACCGGATATGAACTTCCTGGATCTTTAACTTTCGGGGTGGCTATCAATCTGCGAGCAAAATATCCATACTCAGAGAACTTTCTCTCATATTCCTCAATAGAATCGAACCTGCTTGAGTTACGGAAAAGCTCCACCATCTTCTCTTGAGCCTCATCACCGATGTACTTGACCTTGAATTCCGACTTGAAGAACTCCCAAGTAGCAGGTGGTGACCCAGCTGGTCTCTCACTCAAGGTGGACTCCCACCACCATCTCGCTGTGCCTCCTAGCACATGAGCCGCACACCTCGGCCTCTAAACATCGGGGCACACCATAATCAGGAAGGTGTACTCCAAATGGGCAATCCATCCGCTCACAGCTAAAGCATCTCCTGTGGCATCAAACTTCTCAGGCTTCCACTTCACGAAGTCTTTCAACCATCTACCCAACTTCTCGGCACCTTCTACAACATCTGCCTCTGGGGCTACTTGCTCCTGTGGAGCTGGGGGTGCTGCTGCGCCCTGCTGAAACATGCGGGTCAACTACTCAATCTGAGCTCGGGACTCTTCCCGCTGCTTGGCGCCAAACAAGGCACAGGTCTCGACCTCTGGTCACTCAACAGTGACCATCATAGCCCTCATAGAATCGACAAATTCTGCTCCGGGAGAGCGATCTCACGGCGCTTCGATCGCCTCAACGCCTCCTCTAGGCGCAAGAGGGGGAGCTACTGGTGGAATGCCATCAGTCTCAGCTTGGGACGATGTCCCTGCAACATCAGATCCGATCCTGACACCTCGGCCTCCTCTCGGGCGTCCTCTTCCGCGCGAGGTAATCGGCATCTTTGGTGATCTACACCCAAACCAATAACGAGTCAGAACCTGCTCGTCCCCGCTCTACAACACTAAACAAGGCATACACTAGATAAAAGGTATTGTAAATTCTTAACCCCTTTTCTAAAACTGTAAACTTAAGCGTGCACTGATGACCGCCGAGTCTTGATGATCATGGGAAAACGACCTACAACAAAAGGTCGAGTCTCTGAGTCTATGACTCGAGCTCGATACTCAATCAGAAAGACCCGAGGCCCAAAAGGGGTTCTAAATGGGCCTTTACCCCAATGCATGTATTCAAAATAAAAGGCAATATGCAACATGGTTTCGATTCCAAGTAAAAGCAGAAACGTTCAACAATCAAAACAATTTACTCTAAAACTGTCCCCTCTTTTCCAAGCACTGCTTCGGATAAATACATTTCTAAAAGCATACTCTGATCGAGAGATTTATTTAAACCATTCAAACCTTCCACAAGTACAACTATGCTGGAATAAATAAAACATAAGAAAACATCCTAGGGCTCCGTGCCCGTCTACATGCATTCAGGGGAAATAACAAAAGTCAAGAGTCATGATATAATAAAATGGTTAGAGATGACAGCAGGGCCCATGATCATAGCTCCTCCTTCAGCCATCCTGTCTCGCTCCTTGGTTACCTGTGGAAACCACAAAATAAGGGTGAGTAACGAGTTACTCAGTAAGAATCCCCAACCGGGGTACAATACGATGCACATGGTCATCAAGATGAGTGTATGCAAGCTATGAATATAAACACAGAATAGAGCACATAGCTTAGCCCACACTTGGGCCTCGGATGCCAACTCAGGGTCTTAGTCGGGAAACAAACCTCCACACAAATTGTCCTATACGAGAAACAAATCCTGGCCTCAGCCTGTCTACTGTCGAATGAAAGGTACACTAGCTCAAGATCCCGAGGAGCTCTCGGCCGTGGCGCTACAGTAATGAGCGTAAGCATGCACCGCGTGCTCACTGCTGCAGACTATGGGGTGCCGGGTCTAGTGGCAAAGCTGCCCCATGTCCAGATCACCACGCCTAACTAAATCTCCGGATCGGTGTCACCGACATAGGGGTGTGAGACACGGACATGTGAACTATGTCTCGCTCGAACCACCGCACCGGAGGCTAAGGAACCGATCGTGGTAGGCTTACACCGAGAAGCGGTCCTTGCCCTAACAGTGGCAATCAAGGGCTACGGCCGAACACGCCGAGGACGTGCCGATCGCGGGGCGAGGCAATGCCAAGTCATCATCCCGGCCGTTGGGGCATTTAACGATGCCGCCACCCTCACCCGAGATTGTAGGGCCTCACGGTCGAGTTAGCTAAACCCTAACGGGTCCGGGGACGGAGAATCGTCTCGACGTCCACGCCATGGATGCAAGATACTTTATGCATCGGGCCGGATGATGCTACCTACGAATTCTAACTCGCCTTAACAATCGAAAACAATCCAATACGTGCTCAAAAGAATACAAAGAGACCTAGCATGGTACTACGGAACAAGAATGATTATGAGCATGCCGGGGCCGGAACAACCTAGCATGGACTAACATGAAAGAACAACATACGAAGTCATGCGATCGAGAATTCGAATGCAGAGCACCTAAACTATACATGCTTGATAATCACAAACAAACATACAACATCAATCACATAGAACATCGCAGTAGGTCCACACAACCCCTGTGAGAAATCCTTACCTTGGTCGGAAGACTTCTACACACAAATTCCTAAGCTGCGAACACTTCCGAGCTAGCTATCGAGAACCTACAAGCATAGTAACAATCACAACCATAGCCCTAAAAATATAATAAAACAAACAAAGAGGCTCGGCTCGGGAGCACTCACACGGCACGCGACGACATGATGAGGCCGGGCACTTGCCAAGTGGGATCTGATGCAATTTGGTGGATCGGGCGCTGGCAAAGGCGCGCGCGGCCGCGCTGGGCATCTTGCTGGGCACGGCACGCGCGCGTGCGGCGCTGGGCGTGCGATCTGCAGATCACGGCGAGCGACAGCGACGCTGGCGGCGTGGCGAGGCGGACGCGGGCGAAGCCGCTCGACACGGGCGAAGCGCGCTGCGGCGCGATCGGCGTCGCTCGCGAGCGACACAGGCGACTCGCTGCGATGGCGATCTGGGCGATGGGTGGCTCGGCTCTTTGGCTTGCAACGTCGCGATCTGGGCGTGACAGAGCCGCCGACGATGGAGCCGGGTGGGTTGGTCTGGCGAATGGCGGGGGCGATCTGGGCTCGATAGGGCCGCCGCCGACGGAGCCGGGCCGATCACGACGAGCTCGGTTCTTTGGGCTTCCTCGGTGGCCGCACAACACACACACACAACCCCTTTTTCTTACATTCGGCAAAGAAGAATCCATACCGAGAAGATGAAGAGGAAGAAGACTTACCCGGAATGACGATGATCGAACCAAGGAGATGCAAGGAGGTTGAAAATCGGCAAGAGGGCTAGGGGGAACAAGCTTGGACGGCAAAGGGGAGATTTGGAGAATTTAGAACCAAAAACCTAATTCCTTTTTTTTTTTTTCATTTAACCAAATGCACCAAACTCCAAGATCCAAGGTTAAACATAATATGACGCAGAAAGAGCAACAAGAGCTCTCAATAGCTCATCTGGCACGCATCCCCACAAGCTTCCCTGGAGACCCGGATTCAAAACCCAGCTGCAACACATTTTCCTTTCTTTTACTTTTTGCACCAAACCTTGTCAAACCCTTCCACAAAGCCTCACAAACCTACATAAATCCAACCAATATTTTAGCAATTAGAAAAGACATAAACGGCCCTGACGGCCCGACCAAATTACCAAAATACCCCTTGGGCATACCTGGAAGACCGGAGCGAAAACCTGGGCCGTTACAACAACACCTCTGGTCAACTGCAGCAACTCAGGACCCAAAACAAAACTGATGGCCACCAACCTTTTCCCAGAGCATTGGGAACCTGCAACACTTACCACACTACGCTTCAACGAAACCAAAAGAACTAGCCGCCGGGAACTACTATACGAGGCAACCTCATAAAATCCAACACCGGTTTCCGCTGCCTAACCAAGGAAACACCAACTCACAACAAGCTCCAACGAATCTGGCTCACTCATCCCAAAAGACCATCGGTTAGAGGGTGAAAACACTACAGAAACTGCACTCGGCTCATAAGCCTCTTAACCACGCTCTCCAGAACCACAGTTCATCCACGCACTGCCTAGAACAAACCTTTGTTGCCACACCTTGGTGACAACAACTCCAGCCTGAAACCGACATGCTTCTACTCCATAGAAATGGAATTTGCACACGAGACGAGGTGCGAGCTCTAGCTACTGAAATCAATCCTCCAAAAATCCGAACTCACACAACAACCTCAACTAGCTGACAGCTCCCACACGAAAACTTACAATCCAACAACTTTGAGTGCTCTGAACTAGGAAGCTCAAACAACTACAAACCGCATAGCTATGCCAATCCACTCATCCCTAGCTCGACTCAAATCACTAGTTGGGCAAGACAACCCCATAAACAACCAGGCCCCAGAGGGCTCCATCCACTAAACTTACCTCCATGCAAACAACGGAACAAAGCTCGCCTCAAATATGAAACACATCTCACAAGTCCAAACGATAACACATACAGGCTTAACCCTCAAGCTTAGGCTTAATGCACCTTCCCACCGAAACTTCATAAACGAAACTCCACTACCTGGTCAACACCAACTACCAAGAACAAGAATACCAACAATGGCTGGCAGAGTGCAAGCTACACTAGCCAGCAAGGATCCCTCAATAGGTCCAGACCCTAATCCAGCCACAAAGGTGCAACCTCATCCACAACTGAAACAAAGGGGCCTTCAACTACAAAGGTGCAACAGCTTCCAAGCCAACACACAAACCTTAGCCAACTAGGCCAAACACTCATAGGAGGCAGAACAACTCTTACTGCAACTTCCAGAACACCACTCAAGAGTCCGCTTAGCTGGACAAACAACTGCTTTCAGGTGGCCAACAGACTTTCCACCTACTAACACCACTACCGCCAAGTCCAAGACCAAGGGATAATCCGACAACTCCAAAAAGGAAACAGATCCTTACAAGCAGACATCCGAAAAATAGGGAGCTCCACAAACGCTCACTAACATGCTCAGCTAAGCACAACATCCAACTCTCTCACTGAGGCAACAACAGGGGGTCCACCACAGACTGGACCGTCGACCACGAACAAGCAAAGACTCGCCCTCCAACACCAAATGAGGGCACTCTCAAACTCTGGGAACATGAGAGACATCCTACAGGGCAAACCACTTACCCACGAACAAGGCTAACTCCTTGGCAACTCGAAAACCACACCTTGGCCAACATCAAGCACCAACTTGCCACCACACCGGAACCAAATCCGGACTCTACTCCAAACAAACTCTGGCTTGCTAGCCTACCAAAATCGCCAAAGAACTCACCCGGGCTACAAACTACTCGACTGCGGCTTGCCAACTAAACTCACTACAGGTGCAGACCGAGCTCGTGAGGCTCTCCACAACTAGGGTTCTTCGACAACCCTCGACACACACTGTCGTCTAACGGTCTAACAACCAACTGCCTGAACAAACAACTCCTTTTCCCAGCATCACAACCAAGCTGGCCTACTCCGAACCTCGAAACCAAAAAGACCAGAAACGCTTCAGAATGTGTCATCCTCCTACTCAAAGCATCAGCCACAACGTAGCTTCCACCCAGGGTAAGGATTCCGAGCAACACTCTTAGCAACTACGATCAGGAACTACGCGGCTTCACTACAACCACCATTTGTTCAGTACCATCTGAACTCCAACCATGAACAACAAGAGGTTCCACCTTCTCCAAGAACTGAGCACCAGTTCTCCAATGCAAACCCTTCATGCTTCAGAAATTCTCGCCACCAGAACGAACTACACAAAAGCACACTTGTGTGCACAACTCCCAACCTTCCTTTAGGGATCCAAGGCTAACAGGTGCTTTCTAAAAGAAAAGCAACAACTACCTTCCGGCAGGGATACAACCAATCAAAAGAACACCCAAGGGTTCCAACCCCCCCACAATACTCGAAACTGTGGCAACCCTGCTCTACTAAAGCATAACAATGCCAAACCGAACTTACCTCATACCAAAGGGGCTTACACACAAGGCAACCCACTCATCTCATAAGCATCCAACTCACCTCATGAGCGTCCAACTCACCTCATGAGCATCCAACACACCTCCTGGACATCCAGCTCATCTCATGAGCATCCAACTCACCTCATGAACAACCAACTCATCTCGTGGGCACCCAACTCATCTCGAGAGCATCCGACTCACCTCATGAACAACCGACTCATCTCGTGAGCATCCAACTCATGGTCCATCTGCTAGACCGAACTCGCATCTACAATGCTCACTCAACTCAGGTTTAGGCACTCGAAGGTAGTGGACCGCACTACCAACCACAAAGATCTCTTGGCCTTAACACTAGCGTGAGACTCACACACACTAACACCGATCAACCTTCAACTGTGTTGACAAACTCATCCCTTGGTAACACCGGGAAGAGGCTCGGCTCTTCTCGAACATCCTTTAAGCTTGTAGTCCTCGACTACCCCCGAACTAGCTCTCTTGCACGACCTAAACAGTGCAAGCGCCACAACCGGAACCAAAGGCTAAAGGAGTGTCTTTGAACTCCGGATGGGTCATAGAACCATCTGCTTATACCCATGCCAAACTCAGCTGAACTGGACTTAGAGCCAAAGCGGCACACCAACCATTGCACCTCAAGTGCCACTACTACCAAATCCACATCTTACTACAAATGGGGCGGCAAGGTCACAACCTCAAGTGACAAAAACTATGGCGAGGCATACAAGAGCTCAACTCAAACAACCATGCCTAAGGCATCTCATCAAACCGAAGTCTCACTTTGCCTACTCTTGCATCTCCACATGATGCTCAAGAAAACTCTGGCCAGCTCTCTCAACATGCAGCAGCTAGCCCCACTCTAGGGGCTCACCATAAGAAGAGTGCTCAACTCTACCAGACAACTGGGGAAACCACCAACGGATCACGTTCGATGGGAACATTGCTCGATGCACCCTTAACCACGGGGGTTCCGACTTACTAGTCGCAAAACAACAACACTTACGGGAGAACAAGGATGTCTCAAAGAACCACCTCGAAGGCTACCAACTCTGCAGCTACTCACCGGGCAATCAACCATCCGCTAAGGTTCAATATCAACACTGAACTACCCAGGCTAGTCCACACTAGGACCTGCTCCACAAGCATCAACATGAGCAAAAGCCAAAGCTAACTCCTCTCCCGGAGTGGTACTCGAGGGCAAAACACCTCCACCCTCTCACTAGGGAATTAATACCGGGCCACACGTGGCCTACGGAGTCTAACCTCTGCCTCCATCCGGAGCGATGTCCCAGCGATATCCGAATCTATCTGGATATCTCAACAAACCACAACATACACTCACATCTGCGGGAAGTTGGCATGATGACGCTCTAAACCCAAACCAACGGCGAGTCGAACACCGCTTCGTCTCCGCTCCACAACACAAAACAAGGCATACACTAGATGAAAGGTATTGTAAATTCTTAACCCTTTTCTAAAAATAGAAAACTTAGGCGTACACTGATGACCGTCAGTCTTTGGTGATCATGGGAAAGACGACCTACAACAAAAGGTCGGTCTACAAAGTCTATGACTCGAGCTCGATACCAATCAGAAGACCAGGCCCAAAAGGGGCTCTAAATAGGTCTTTACCCCAATGCATGCATTCAAAGTAAAGAACAATATGCAATTTATTTTTGGGTTCCAAATTAAAACAAAACAAAAGAGATTCAATCAGAAATCAAATAGATTGCTGAAACCTGTCCCTGTTTCCAAGCACCTGTTTCAAGACAAATACATTTCTAAACGCATACTACGATCAGAGATTTATTAAAACATTTGAAACAATCCTCAAATACAACAAAGTGGAATCCATAAAAACATTGAAAAAACATCCTAGGGCTCAAGTGCGTCCACGTGCGTCGGGGGAAAATAAAAGACAAGAGTCATAGAAATAAAAAGTCATAGACGACAGCACGTTCCCATGATCACAGCTCCTCCTTCAGCCATCCTGTCTCGCCCCTTGGTTACCTGTGGAAACCACAAAATAAGGGTGAGTAACGAATTACTCGATGAAGAATCCTCAACCGGTACAATCATACGATGCACATGGTCATCTAGGTGAGTGTATGCAAGCTATGAATATAAACACAGAATAGAGCACATAGCTTAAGTCCACACTTGGACCTCGGATGCCAACTCGTGGTCTTAGTCGGAATAATCCACACCACACAATACGCCCCTATACGAGAAACAAGTCTCGGCCTCACTGCCTCATCATCGTCTACGAAAGGTGCACTAGCTCAAGATCCCGAGGAGCTCTCCCGTCGCCCAGTAATGGCGTAAGCGCGCACCGCGTGCTCTGCGACTATGGGGTGCCGGTCTCTAGTGGCAAGTGCGCCCATGTCCGATCCACCACGCCTAACTAAATCTCTCGGATCGGTGTCACCGACATAGGGTGTGAGACTGGACACGCGTGAACTATGTCGGCCTCAACCACCGCACTTGAGGCTAAGGAATCGGTCGTGGTAGGCTTACACTAGGAAGCCGTCCTTGCCCTATCGGTGGCAATCAAGGGCTACGGCCGAACACGCTAAGGACGCGTCGATCGCCGGGGGCGAGGCAATGCCAAGTCGTCATCCCGACCGTTGGGGCATTTAACGATCTGCCACCCTCACCCAAGATTGCGAGGGCCTCTACGGTCGGGTTAGCTAAACTCTAACGGGGTCGGGGATCTGAGTACTACCTCGTGACGTCCATGCCATGGATGCAAGATACTTTATGCATCGGGCCGGATGATGCTACCTACCTACACTCTAACCTATCATATCAATAACATACAATCCAATACAATCCAAAACGTGCTCAACGATACAACGAACCTAGCATGGTACTATGAAGCAAGAAGAGATAAGAGCATGCGAACGGAACAACCTAGCATGGAATAACATGAGAGAACAACATACGAAGTCATGCTAGTCGAGAATTGAATGCAGAGCACCTAAACTATACATGCCGATAATCACAAACAAACATACAAACAACAATCACATAGAACATCGCAGGTCCACACAACTCCGATAAGAAATCCTTACAGCCGGGCAACTACACACAAAACCTAAGGCTGCGATCGAACCCGAGCTAGCTACCGAGAACCTAACAAAAACAATGATAATCAAAATCCATAAGCCTAAATATAATAAAATAAACAAGGCTCGGCTCAAGGGAGCAACTCACGCGGCTCTCGGTGACACGCGGACGGGCAGCGTAAAGCACGCGAGGCTTGCTTCTGGCGCCAGACGAGCGCGCGCAGAAGGGGCCGATAGGGCGGTGGCCGCACATCGAGCGCCGATCGCGCGCAGTGAGGCGGCAGGTGGCGCGCGCGCGACGGCTGGCCGGCCGGGCACAGCGCGACGCGCGCGGCAAGCGGACGGCGAGGCACACGGGCGCGTGGGCAAGCGGACGGCGAGGCGCGCGGACGGTGCACGAGCCATTGGCCGGCGAGGCGAGGCGCGACGCGATGGCGACGCGCGGGCGCAAGCGGAGCGAAGCGCGAACGCGACGCGCGGCGCACGGGCTGCGCCGTTGGTGCGCGCGACGGCCGCGGAAGGTCATGGGCGGTCTGGCGGCCTAGTGCCTCTCTTTGCGCGATCGGGCGGCTTGGGCTTGCTACTAGGCGATCTGGGCGGCTCGGGCTTCTTCTTTGGGCAGATCTGGGCATCTTTGGGCGCGCACTGCGCACACACACACACACACACAAGCTCTTCTCCTTACCTTCGCCAACAAGAACACCCAATCGAGAAGATGAAGAGGATGAAGACTTACCCGAATGATGATTGAACCTCGGGTGCAAAGGGGATGAAAAACGGCTTGGGAGCTAGGGAGAACAAGCTTGGGCTGCTAGGAGGGTTTTGGAGAAGAAAGAACAAAAACCTAATTTCTTTTCATTTAACCAAATGCACCAAACTCCAAGGATCCAAGGGTAACTAAGATATGACGCAGAAAGAGTAACAATAACACCTAATGGCTCACTTGGCAAGGCTCTCCTCTAGCACACAAGGCCACCACAGCTCGAACCCCACTTTGAAACACAATTTTCCTTTATTTTTACTTTTGCACCAACTCAAGCTCAAACCAATCCACAAGGCCTCGAAAACCCACATAAATCCATCCAATAATTTTAGCAACTGGAAAAAGACATAAACGGCCCTGAAGGCCCGACCAAATTACCAAAATACCTCTAGGGCACACCTGGAAAATCGGGATGAAAACACGGGCCGCCGTTACGCGCTCTGAGGGGGCGCGACTTCGGGCGGCTCGGCCTGAGAGGGACAAAGACATGGGTCGGGCGACACGGATCCGGCGACACGGGGGCCTGGGCGACACTGTGCGAGCGGCTCGGGGCTAGGGCTGGCGATGCGCGACTGGGCAGGCGAGCTCAGGCTGGCGACCTGGCTGGAGAGCTGGGCGACGGCGCGACCTGGCAGGGCAGGGCTCGGCCGGGCGAGGCTTGGCGCGCGGGCGCTGGATGAGCCAAGGGCTCGGGCTGGGCTAGGTTGCTCGGGCTAGGGCTAGGTCGGGGGGAGAGAGAGAGAGAGAAAGAAAGAGAGAGAGAGTGAATTTGGGGAAAAAAAAGAAAAGAAAAGAAAATGAATTTGGAAAAGAAAAGGAAAATGGGAAATAAAAGGAAAAATAAGGATTTTATCCAAAATCCATCCTTATCCACTTTTATCCTTAAAAATCCCATTTCCCGGCTTCCTCCTTCGAGACCCGGCTGAAGCAACCACTTCCAATAAATAAACTCACTAAAACCAACTACCAAAACAACACCAAGGGCCCGAGCTCGAATCCCAAAGGAAGCACACAACCAACCAACACTTGGCCAAAACCCAAATCACAACCGAACTCCCAAACGACAAGCCCAAACATCTCGGGACTCGCAAGCAACAACAAACAAGCTTCGACAAAGGCAGGAGCTATCTCGAAGCCCTGAAAATCCACAAATCCTGCCCGAAGAGCCAAAGGACCAAAATACCCCCAAGGGTCAAAACCGCTCTAATGACCCACCCAAACAACTGAATCTTGACCCGAAGGCACCTCGAAAACTGGGATAGAAAACTGGGCTGTTACAATTTCGTCCCGAGAGTGTTTGTTTCGATTCTTTGTCGCAAACGTTTCACGCAAAATATTTCAATGTTGCATTACGATGTTCCGGGAGCTAAGAAAAAACTCGATAGATTTCATTTTTAAAACCTAAAGTTCGTTCCAATAGTGTTTTTTTCGAGTTTTTGGCAACAACGTTTAATGTAAACTATTCTAATGTCGCATCAACCTGTTTCGCGAGGTAAAACAAAAAATATCGGAAGGATTTATGCGTTGAAAACCTAAAGTTCGTCCCTAGACGGTTTGTTTCATGGATTTGGCATAAACGTTTGATGTAAACTATTCGAAAGCTGCATCACAATGTTTCGGAGCGGAAACCAAAAAACTCGGATAGATTTATGCGATTAAAGCCTAAAGTTCGTCCCGAGAGTGTTTGTTTCGATTCTTTGGCGTAAACGTTTCACGCAAAATATTCCAATGATGCATTACGATGTTCCTGGAGCTAAGAAAAAAAACTCTGATAGATTTTAGCGTTTAAAACCTAAAGTTCGTTCCAAGAGTGTTTTTATCGAGTTTTTGGCAACAACGTTTAATGTAAACTATTCTAATGTCGCATCAACCTGTTTCGCGAGGTAAAACCAAAAATATCGGAAGGATTTATGAGTTGAAAACCTAAAGTTCGTCCCTAGACGGTTTGTTTCATGGATTTGGCATAAACGTTTGATGTAAACTATTCGAAAACTGCATCACAATGTTGCGGGAGAGGAAACCAAAAAACTCGGATAGATTTATGCGATAAAAGCCTAAAGTTCGTCCCGAGAGCGTTTGTTTCGATTCATTGGCGCAAACGTTTCTCGCAAAATATTCGAATGTTGCATTACGATGTTCCGGGAGCTAAGAAAAAATACTCGGATAGATTTCAGCGTTTAAAACCTAAAGTTCGTTCCATGAGTGTTTTTTTCGAGTTTTTGGCAACAACGTTTAATGTAAACTATTCTAATGTCGCATCAACCTGTTTCGCGAGGTAAAACCAAAAACATCGGAAGGATTTATGCGTTGAAAACCTAAAGTTGTTCCCTAGATGGTTTGTTTCAAGGATTTGGCATAAACGTTTGATGTAAACTATTCCAATGCTGCATCACAATGTTTTGGGAGGAAAAACCAATAAACTCGGATAGATTTATGCGTTGAAAGCCTAAAGTTCGTCCCTAGACGGTTTGTTTCATGGATTTGGCATAAACGTTTGATGTAAACTATTCGAAAGCTGCATGAAAATGTTTCGGGAGAGGAAACTTAAAAACTCGGATAGATTTATGCGATGAAAGCCTAAATTTCGTCCCGAGAGTGTTTGTTTCGATTCTTTGGCGTAAACGTTTCACGCAAAATATTCCAATGATGCATTACGATGTTCCGGGAGCTAAGAAAAAAAACTCGGATAGATTTCAGCGTTTAAAACCTAAAGTTCGTTCCATGAGTGTTTTTTTCGAGTTTTTGGCAACAACGTTTAATGTAAACTATTCTAATGTCGCATCAACCTGTTTCGCGAGGTAAAACCAAAAACATCGGAAGGATTTATGCGTTGAAAACCTAAAGTTGGTCCCTAGTTGGTTTGTTTCAAGGATTTGGCATAAACGTTTGATGTAAACTATTCCAATGCTGCATCACAATGTTTTGGGAGGAAAAACCAATAAACTCGGATAGATTTATGCGTTGAAAGCCTAAAGTTCGTCCCTAGACGGTTTGTTTCATGGATTTGGCATAAACGTTTGATGTAAACTATTCGAAAGCTGCATGAAAATGTTTCGGGAGAGGAAACTTAAAAACTCAAATAGATTTATGCGATGAAAGCCTAAATTTCGTCCCGAGAGTGTTTGTTTCGATTCTTTGTCGCAAACGTTTCACTCAAAATATTCCAATGTGGCATTACGATGTTCCGGGAGCTAAGAAAAATAACTCGGATAGATTTCAGCGTTTAAAACCTAAAGTTCGTTCCAAGAGTGTTTTTTTAGTTTTTGGCCGCATAGCGGTTAATGTAATATATTCTAATATCGCATCAACTTTGTTTATGCGAGGTAAATCCAAAAACATCGGAAGGATTTATGCCTTGAAAACCTAAAGTTCGTCCCTCGACGGTTTGTTTCATGGATTTGGCATAAACGTTTGATGTAAACTATTTGAAAGCTGCATCACAATGTTTGGGAGAGGAAACCAAAAAACTCGGATAGATTTATGCGATGAAAGCCTAAAGTTCTTCCCGAGAGTGTTTGTTTCGATTCTTTGGCGCAAACGTTTAACGCAAAATATTCCAATGTTGCATTACGATGTTCCGGGAGCTAAGAAAAAAAACTCGGATAGATTTCAGCATTTAAAACCTAAAGTTCGTTCCAAGAGTGTTTTTTTTGAGTTTTTGGCAACAACCTTTAATTTAATCTACTCTAATGTCGCATCGACCTGTTTCGCGAGGTAAAGCGAAATACATCGGAATGATTTATGCGTTGAAAACCTAAAGTTCGTCCCTAGACGGTTTGTTTCATGGATTTGGCATAAACGTTTGATGTAAACTATTCGAAAGCTGCATGACAATGTTTTGGGAGAGGAAACTTAAAAACTCGGATAGATTTATGCGATGAAAGCCTAAATTTCGTCCCGAGAGTGTTTGTTTCGATTCTTTGTCGCAAACGCGTTCACTCAAAATATTCCAATGTGGCATTACGATGTTCCGAGCTAAGAAAAAACTCGGATAGATTTCACCGTTTAAAACCTAAAGTTCGTTCCAAGAGTGTTTTTTTAGTTTTTGGCAACAACGGTTAATGTAATATATTCTAATATCGCATCAACTTTGTTTCATGAGGTAAATCCAAAAACATCGAAAGGATTTATGCCTTGAAAACCTAAAGTTCGTCCCTAGATGGTTTGTTTCATGGATTTGGCATAAACGTTTGATGTAAACTATTCGAAAATCGCATCATCACAATGTTTGGGAGAGGAAACCAAAAAACTCGAATAGATTTATGTGATGAAAGCCTAAAGTTCTTCTCGAGAGTGTTTGTTTCGATTCTTTGGCGCAAACGTTTCACGCAAAATATTCCAATGTTGCATTACGATGTTCCGGGAGCTAAGAAAAAAAACTCTGATAGTTTCAGCGTTTAAAACCTAAAGTTCGTTCCAAGAGTGTTTTTTTGCGTTTTTGGCAACAACCTTTAATTTAATCTATTCTAATGTCGCATCGACTGTTTGAGAGGTAAAGCGAAATACATCGGAATGATTTATGCGTTGAAAACCTAAAGTTCGTCCCTAGACGGTTTGTTTCATGGATTTGGCATAAGCGTTTGATGTAAACTATTCGAAAGTTGCATCACAATGTTTGGGAGATGAAACCAAAAACTCGGATAGATTTATGCGATGAAAGCCTAAAGTTCTTCCCGAGAGTGTTTGTTTCGATTCTTTGGCGCAAAGCGTTTCACGCAAAATATTCCAATGTTGCATTACGATGTTAGGAGCTAAGAAAAAAACTCGGATAGATTTCAGCGTTTAAAACCTAAAGTTCGTTCCAAGAGTGTTTTTTTTGAGTTTTTGGCAGCAACGGTTAATGTAATATATTCTAATATCGCATCAACCTGTTTCGCAAGGTAAATCCAAAAACATCGGAAGGATTTATGCCTTGAAAACCTAAAGTTCGTCCCTAGACGGTTTGTTTCATGGATTTGGCATAAACGTTTGATGTAAACTATTCGAAAGCTGCATCACAATGTTTCGGGAGCGGAAACCAAAAAACTCGGATAGATTTATGCGATGAAAGCCTAAAGTTCGTCCCAAGAGTGTTTGTTTCGATTCTTTGGCGTAAACGTTTCACGCAAAATATACCAATGATGCATTACGATGTTCCGGGAGCTAAGAAAAAAAACTCGGATAGATTTTAGGGTTTAAAACCTAAAGTTCGTTCCAAGAGTGTTTTTATCGAGTTTTTGGCAACAACGTTTAATGTAAACCATTCTAATGTCACATCAACCTGTTTCGCGAGGTAAAACCAAAAATATCGGAAGGATTTATGGGTTGAAAACCTAAAGTTCGTCCCTAGACGGTTTGTTTCATGGATTTGGCATAAACGTTTGATGTAAACTATTCGAAAGCTGCATCACAAAGTTGCGGGAGAGGAAACCAAAAAACTCGGATAGATTTATGCGATAAAATCCTAAAGTTCGTCCCGAGAGCGTTTGTTTCGATTCTTTGGCGCAAACGTTTCTCGTAAAATATTCCAATGTTGCATTACGATGTTCCGGGAGCTAAGAAAAAAAACTCGGATAGATTTCAGCGTTTAAAACCTAAAGTTCGTTCCATGAGTGTTTTTTTCATGTTTCTGGCAACAACGTTTAATGTAAACTATTCTAATGTCGCATCAACCTGTTTCGCGAGGTAAAACCAAAAACATCGGAAGGATTTATGCGTTGAAAACCTAAAGTTGGTCCCTAGATGGTTTGTTTCAAGGATTTAGCATAAACGTTTGATGTAAACTATTCCAATGCTGCATCACAATGTTTTGGGAGGAAAAACCAATAAACTCGTATAGATTTATGCGATGAAAGCCTAAAGTTCGTCCCGAGAGTGTTTGTTTCGATTCTTTGGCGTAAACGTTTCACGCAAAATATTCCAATGATGCATTACGATGTTCCTGGAGCTAAGAAAAAAAACTCTGATAGATTTTAGCGTTTAAAACCTAAAGTTCGTTCCAAGAGTGTTTTTATCGAGTTTTTGGCAACAACGTTTAATGTAAACTATTCTAATGTCACATCAACCTGTTTCGCGAGGTAAAACCAAAAATATCGGAAGGATTTATGGGTTGAAAACCTAAAGTTCGTCCCTAGACGGTTTGTTTCATGGATTTGGCATAAACGTTTGATGTAAACTATTCGAAAGCTGCATCACAATGTTTCGGGAGCGGAAACCAAAAAACTCGGATAGATTTATGCGATGAAAGCCTAAAGTTCGTCCCAAGAGTGTTTGTTTCGATTCTTTGGCGTAAACGTTTCACGCAAAATATACCAATGATGCATTACGATGTTAGGAGCTAAGAAAAAAACTCGGATAGATTTTAGCGTTTAAAACCTAAAGTTCGTTCCAAGAGTGTTTTTATCGAGTTTTTGGCAACAACGTTTAATGTAAACTATTCTAATGTCACATTAACCTGTTTCGTAAGGTAAAACCAAAAATATCGGAAGGATTTATGGGTTGAAAACCTAAAGTTCGTCCCTAGACGGTTTGTTTCATGGATTTGGCATAAACGTTTGATGTAAACTATTCGAAAGCTGCATCACAAAGTTGCGGGAGAGGAAACCAAAAAACTCGGATAGATTTATGCGATAAAATCCTAAAGTTCGTCCCGAGAGCGTTTGTTTCGATTCTTTGGCGCAAACGTTTCTCGTAAAATATTCCAATGTTGCATTACGATGTTCCGGGAGCTAAGAAAAAAAACTCTGATAGATTTCAGCGTTTAAAACCTAAAGTTCGTTCCATGAGTGTTTTTTTCATGTTTCTGGCAACAACGTTTAATGTAAACTATTCTAATGTCGCATCAACTTGTTCCGCGAGGTAAAACCAAAAACATCGGAAGGATTTATGCGTTGAAAACCTAAAGTTGGTCCCTAGATGGTTTGTTTCAAGGATTTAGCATAAACGTTTGATGTAAACTATTCCAATGCTGCATCACAATGTTTTGGGAGGAAAAACCAATAAACTCGTATAGATTTATGCGATGAAAGCCTAAAGTTCATCTCGAGAGTGTTTGTTTCGATTCTTTGGCGTAAACGTTTCACGCAAAATATTCCAATGATGCATTACGATGTTCCGGGAGCTAAGAAAAAAAACTCGGATAGATTTCAGCGTTTAAAACCTAAAGTTCGTTCCATGAGTGTTTTTTTCGAGTTTTTGGCAACAACGTTTAATGTAAACTATTCTAATGTCGCATCAACCTGTTTCGCGAGGTAAAACCAAAAACATCGGAAGGATTTATGCGTTGAAAACCTAAAGTTGGTCCCTAGTTGGTTTGTTTCAAGGATTTGGCATAAACGTTTGATGTAAACTATTCCAATGCTGCATCACAATGTTTTGGGAGGAAAAACCAATAAACTCGGATAGATTTATGCGTTGAAAGCCTAAAGTTCGTCCCTAGACGGTTTGTTTCATGGATTTGGCATAAACGTTTGATGTAAACTATTCGAAAGCTGCATGACAATGTTTTGGGAGAGGAAACTTAAAAACTCGGATAGATTTATGCGATGAAAGCCTAAATTTCGTCCCGAGAGTGTTTGTTTCGATTCTTTGGCGTAAACGTTTCACGCAAAATATTCCAATGATGCATTACGATGTTCCGGGAGCTAAGAAAAAAAACTCTGATAGATTTTAGCGTTTAAAACCTAAATTTCGTTCCAAGAGTGTTTTTATCGAGTTTTTGGCAACAACGTTTAATGTAAACTATTCTAATGTCGCATCAACTTTGTTTATGCGAGTAAAACCAAAAATATCGGAAGGATTTATGCGTTGAAAACCTAAAGTTCGTCCCTAGACGGTTTGTTTCATGGATTTGGCATAAACGTTTGATGTAAACTATTCGAAAGCTGCATCACAATGTTGCGGGAGAGGAAACCAAAAAACTCGGATAGATTTATGCGATAAAAGCCTAAAGTTCGTCCCGAGAGCGTTTGTTTCGATTCTATGGCGCAAACGTTTCTCGCAAAATATTCGAATGTTGCATTACGATGTTCCGGGAGCTAAGAAAAAAAACTCGGATAGATTTCAGCGTTTAAAACCTAAAGTTCGTTCCATGAGTGTTTTTTTCGAGTTTTTGGCAACAACGTTTAATGTAAACTATTCTAATGTCGCATCAACTGTTTTTATGAGTAAAACCAAAAACATCGGAAGGATTTATGCGTTGAAAACCTAAAGTTGGTCCCTAGTTGGTTTGTTTCAAGGATTTGGCATAAACGTTTGATGTAAACTATTCCAATGCTGCATCACAATGTTTTGGGAGGAAAAACCAATAAACTCGGATAGATTTATGCTTTGAAAGCCTAAAGTTCGTCCCTAGACGGTTTGTTTCATGGATTTGGCATAAACGTTTGATGTAAACTATTCGAAAGCTGCATGAAAATGTTTCGGGAGAGGAAACTTAAAAACTCAGATAGATTTATGCGATGAAAGCCTAAATTTTGTCCCGAGAGTGTTTGTTTCGATTCTTTGTCGCAAACGTTTCACGCAAAATATTTCAATGTTGCATTCCGATGTTCTGGAAGCTAAGAAAAAAACACGAGATAGATTTCATTTAAAACCTAAAGTTCGTTCCAATAGTGTTTTTTTCGAGTTTTTGGCAACAACGTTTGATGTAAACTATTCTAATGTCTCATCAACTTTGTTTAGCGAGGTAAAACAAAAAATATCGAAAGGATTTATGCGTTGAAAACCTAAAGTTCGTCCCTAGACGGTTTGTTTCATGGATTTGGCATAAACGTTTGATGTAAACTATTCGAAAGCTGCATCACAATGTTTCGGGAGCAGAAACCAAAAAACTCGGATAGATTTATGCGATGAAAGCCTAAAGTTCGTACCAAGAGTGTTTGTTTCGATTCTTTGGCGTAAACGTTTCACGCAAAATATTCCAATGATGCATTACGATGTTCCGGGAGCTAAGAAAAAAAAACACGGATAGATTTTAGCGTTTAAAACCTAAAGTTCGTTCCAAGAGTGTTTTTATCGAGTTTTTTGCAACAACGTTTAATGTAAACTATTCTAATGTCACATCAACCTGTTTCGCGAGGTAAAACCAAAAATATCGGAAGGATTTATGCGTTGAAAACCTAAAGTTCGTCCCTAGACGGTTTGTTTCATGGATTTGGCATAAACGTTTGATGTAAACTATTCGAAAGCTGCATCACAAAGTTGCGGGAGAGGAAACCAAAAAACTCGGATAGATTTATGCGATAAAAGCCTAAAGATCGTCCCGAGAGCGTTTGTTTCGATTCTTTGGCGCAAATGTTTCCCGTAAAATATTCCAATGTTGCATTACGATGTTCCGGGAGCTAAGAAAAAAAACTCTGATAGATTTCAGCGTTTAAAACCTAAAGTTCGTTCCATGAGTGTTTTTTTCGAGTTTCTGGCAACAACGTTTAATGTAAACTATTCTAATGTCGCATCAACCTGTTTCGCGAGGTAAAACCAAAAACATCGGAAGGATTTATGTGTTGAAAACCTAAAGTTGGTCCCTAGATGGTTTGTTTCAAGGATTTGGCATAAACGTTTGATGTAAACTATTCCAATGCTGCATCACAATGTTTTGGGAGGAAAATCAATAAACTCGTATAGATTTATGCGATGAAAGCCTAAAGTTCGTCCCGAGAGTGTTTGTTTCGATTCTTTGGCGTAAACGTTTCACGCAAAATATTCCAATGATGCATTACGATGTTCCGGGAGCTAAGAAAAAAAACTCGGATAGATTTCAGCGTTTAAAACCTAAAGTTCGTTCCATGAGTGTTTTTTCGAGTTTTTGGCAACAACGTTTAATGTAAACTATTCTAATGTCGCATCAACCTGTTTCGCGAATTAAAACCAAAAACATTGGAAGGATTTATGCGTTGAAAACCTAAAGGTTGTCCCTAGATGGTTTGTTTCAAGGATTTGGCATAAACGTTTGATGTAAACTATTCCAATGCTGCATCACAATGTTTTGGGAGGAAAAACCAATAAACTCGGATAGATTTATGCGTTGAAAGCCTAAAGTTCGTCCCTAGACGGTTTGTTTCATGGATTTGGCATAAACGTTTGATGTAAACTATTCGAAAGCTGCATGACAATGTTTTGGGAGAGGAAACTTAAAAACTCGGATAGATTTATGCGATGAAAGCCTAAATTTCGTCCCGAGAGTGTTTGTTTAGATTCTTTGTCGCAAACGTTTCACTCAAAATATTCCAATGTGGCATTACGATGTTCCGGGAGCTAAGAAAAAAAACTCGGATAGATTTCACCGTTTAAAACCTAAATTTCGTTCCATGAGTGTTTTTTTTTAGTTTTTGGCAGCAACGGTTAATGTAATATATTCTAATATCGCATCAACCTGTTTCGCGAGGTAAATCCAAAAACATCGGAAGGATTTATGGCTTGAAAACCTAAAGTTGGTCCCTAGACGGTTTGTTTCATGGATTTGGCATAAACGTTTGATGTAAACTATTCGAAAGCTGCATCACAATGTTTGGGAGAGGAAACCAAAAAACTCGGATAGATTTATGCGATGAAAGACTAAAGTTCTTCTCGAGAGTGTTTGTTTCGATTCTTTGGCGCAAACGTTTCACGCAAACTATTCCAATGTTGCATTACGATGTTCCGGGAGCTAAGAAAAAAAACTCGGATAGATTTCAGCGTTTAAAACCTAAAGTTCGTTCCAAGAGTGTTTTTTTTGAGTTTTTGGCAACAACCTTTAATTTAATCTATTCTAATGTCGCATCGACTGCTTTTGAGGTAAAGCGAAATACATCGGAATGATTTATGCGTTGAAAACCTAAAGTTCGTCCCTAGACGGTTTGTTTCATGGATTTGGCATAAACGTTTGATGTAAACTATTCGAAAAACTGCATGACAATGTTTTGGGAGAGGAAACTTAAAAACTTCGGATAGATTTATGCGATGAAAGCCTAAATTTCGTCCCGAGAGTGTTTGTTTCGATTCTTTGTCGCATACGTTTCACTCAAAATATTCCAATGTGGCATTACGATGTTCCGGGAGCTAAGAAAAATAACTCGGATAGATTTCAGCGTTTAAAACCTAAAGTTCGTTCCAAGAGTGTTTTTTTTGAGTTTTTGGCAGCAACGGTTAATGTAATATATTCTAATATCGCATCAACCTGTTTCGCGAGGTAAATCCAAAAACATCGGAAGGATTTATGGCTTGAAAACCTAAAGTTGGTCCCTAGACGGTTTGTTTCATGGATTTGGCATAAACGTTTGATGTAAACTATTCGAAAGCTGCATCACAATGTTTGGGAGAGGAAACCAAAAAACTCGGATAGATTTATGCGATGAAAGACTAAAGTTCTTCTCGAGAGTGTTTGTTTCGATTCTTTGGCGCAAACGTTTCACGCAAACTATTCCAATGTTGCATTACGATGTTCCGGGAGCTAAGAAAAAAAACTCGGATAGATTTCAGCGTTTAAAACCTAAAGTTCGTTCCAAGAGTGTTTTTTTTGAGTTTTTGGCAACAACCTTTAATTTAATCTATTCTAATGTCGCATCGACCTGTTTCGCGAGGTAAAGCGAAATACATCGGAATGATTTATGCGTTGAAAACCTAAAGTTCGTCCCTAGACGGTTTGTTTCATGGATTTGGCATAAACGTTTGATGTAAACTATTCGAAAATTTGCATGACAATGTTTTGGGAGAGGAAACTTAAAAACTCGGATAGATTTATGCGATGAAAGCCTAAATTTCGTCCCGAGAGTGTTTGTTTCGATTCTTTGTCGCAAACGTTTCACTCAAAATATTCCAATGTGGCATTACGATGTTCCGGGAGCTAAGAAAAATAACTCGGATAGATTTCAGCGTTTAAAACCTAAAGTTCGTTCCAAGAGTGTTTTTTTTGAGTTTTTGGCAGCAACGGTTAATGTAATATATTCTAATATCGCATCAACCTGTTTCGCGAGGTAAATCCAAAAACATCGGAAGGATTTATGGCTTGAAAACCTAAAGTTCGTCCCTAGACGGTTTGTTTCATGGATTTGGCATAAACGTTTGATGTAAACTATTCGAAAGCTGCATGACAATGTTTTGGGAGAGGAAACTTAAAAACTCGGATAGATTTATGCGATGAAAGCCTAAATTTCGTCCCGAGAGTGTTTGTTTCGATTCTTTGGCGTAAACGTTTCACGCAAAATATTCCAATGATGCATTACGATGTTCCGGGAGCTAAGAAAAAAAACTCTGATAGATTTTAGCGTTTAAAACCTAAATTTCGTTCCAAGAGTGTTTTTATCGAGTTTTTGGCAACAACGTTTAATGTAAACTATTCTAATGTCGCATCAACCTGTTTCGCGAGGTAAAACCAAAAATATCGGAAGGATTTATGCGTTGAAAACCTAAAGTTCGTCCCTAGACGGTTTGTTTCATGGATTTGGCATAAACGTTTGATGTAAACTATTCGAAAGCTGCATCACAATGTTGCGGGAGAGGAAACCAAAAAACTCGGATAGATTTATGCGATAAAAGCCTAAAGTTCGTCCCGAGAGCGTTTGTTTCGATTCTATGGCGCAAACGTTTCTCGCAAAATATTCGAATGTTGCATTACGATGTTCCGGGAGCTAAGAAAAAAAACTCGGATAGATTTCAGCGTTTAAAACCTAAAGTTCGTTCCATGAGTGTTTTTTTCGAGTTTTTGGCTACAACGTTTAATGTAAACTATTCTAATGTCGCATCAACCTGTTTCGCGAGGTAAAACCAAAAACATCGGAAGGATTTATGCGTTGAAAACCTAAAGTTGGTCCCTAGTTGGTTTGTTTCAAGGATTTGGCATAAACGTTTGATGTAAACTATTCCAATGCTGCATCACAATGTTTTGGGAGGAAAAACCAATAAACTCGGATAGATTTATGCTTTGAAAGCCTAAAGTTCGTCCCTAGACGGTTTGTTTCATGGATTTGGCATAAACGTTTGATGTAAACTATTCGAAAGCTGCATGAAAATGTTTCGGGAGAGGAAACTTAAAAACTCAGATAGATTTATGCGATGAAAGCCTAAATTTCGTCCCGAGAGTGTTTGTTTCGATTCTTTGTCCCAAACGTTTCACGCAAAATATTTCAATGTTGCATTCCGATGTTCCGGAAGCTAAGAAAAAAAACACAGATAGATTTCAGCGTTTAAAACCTAAAGTTCGTTCCAATAGTGTTTTTTTCGAGTTTTTGGCAACAACGTTTGATGTAAACTATTCTAATGTCTCATCAACCTGTTTAGCGAGGTAAAACAAAAAATATCGAAAGGATTTATGCGTTGAAAACCTAAAGTTCGTCCCTAGACGGTTTGTTTCATGGATTTGGCATAAACGTTTGATGTAAACTATTCGAAAGCTGCATCACAATGTTTCGGGAGAGAAACCAAAAAACTCGGATAGATTTATGCGATGAAAGCCTAAAGTTCGTACCAAGAGTGTTTGTTTCGATTCTTTGGCGTAAACGTTTCACGCAAAATATTCCAATGATGCATTACGATGTTCCGGGAGCTAAGAAAAAAAAACACGGATAGATTTTAGCGTTTAAAACCTAAAGTTCGTTCCAAGAGTGTTTTTATCGAGTTTTTTGCAACAACGTTTAATGTAAACTATTCTAATGTCACATCAACCTGTTTCGCGAGGTAAAACCAAAATTATCGGAAGGATTTATGCGTTGAAAACCTAAAGTTCGTCCCTAGACGGTTTGTTTCATGGATTTGGCATAAACGTTTGATGTAAACTATTCAAAAATTGCATCACAAAGTTGCGGAGAGAAACCAAAAACTCGGATAGATTTATGCGATAAAAGCCTAAAGATCGTCCCGAGAGCGTTTGTTTCGATTCTTTGGCGCAAATGTTTCCCGTAAAATATTCCAATGTTGCATTACGATGTTCCGGGAGCTAAGAAAAAAAACTCTGATAGATTTCAGCGTTTAAAACCTAAAGTTCGTTCCATGAGTGTTTTTTTCGAGTTTCTGGCAACAACGTTTAATGTAAACTATTCTAATGTCGCATCAACCTGTTTCGCGAGGTAAAACCAAAAACATCGGAAGGATTTATGTGTTGAAAACCTAAAGTTGGTCCCTAGATGGTTTGTTTCAAGGATTTGGCATAAACGTTTGATGTAAACTATTCCAATGCTGCATCACAATGTTTTGGGAGGAAAATCAATAAACTCGTATAGATTTATGCGATGAAAGCCTAAAGTTCGTCCCGAGAGTGTTTGTTTCGATTCTTTGGCGTAAACGTTTCACGCAAAATATTCCAATGATGCATTACGATGTTCCGGGAGCTAAGAAAAAAAACTCTGATAGATTTTAGCGTTTAAAACCTAAAGTTCGTTCCAAGAGTGTTTTTATCGAGTTTTTGGCAACAACGTTTAATGTAAACTATTCTAATGTCGCATCAACCTGTTTCGCGAGGTAAAACCAAAAATATCGGAATGATTTATGCGTTGAAAACCTAAAGTTCGTCCCTAGACGGTTTGTTTCATGGATTTGGCATAAACGTTTGATGTAAACTATTCGAAAGCTGCATCACAATGTTGCGGGAGAGGAAACCAAAAAACTCGGATAGATTTATGCGATAAAAGCCTAAAGTTCGTCCCGAGAGCGTTTGTTTCGATTCTTTGGCGCAAACGTTTCTCGTAAAATATTCCAATGTTGCATTACGATGTTCCGGGAGCTAAGAAAAAAAACTCGGATAGATTTCAGCGTTTAAAACCTAAAGTTCGTTCCATGAGTGTTTTTTCGAGTTTTTGGCAACAACGTTTAATGTAAACTATTCTAATGTCGCATCAACCTGTTTCGCGAATTAAAACCAAAAACATTGGAAGGATTTATGCGTTGAAAACCTAAAGTTGGTCCCTAGATGGTTTGTTTCAAGGATTTGGCATAAACGTTTGATGTAAACTATTCCAATGCTGCATCACAATGTTTTGGGAGGAAAAACCAATAAACTCGGATAGATTTATGCGTTGAAAGCCTAAAGTTCGTCCCTAGACGGTTTGTTTCATGGATTTGGCATAAACGTTTGATGTAAACTATTCGAAAGCTGCATGACAATGTTTTGGGAGAGGAAACTTAAAAACTCGGATAGATTTATGCGATGAAAGCCTAAATTTCGTCCCGAGAGTGTTTGTTTAGATTCTTTGTCGCAAACGTTTCACTCAAAATATTCCAATGTGGCATTACGATGTTCCGGAGCTAAGAAAAAAAAACTCGGATAGATTTCACCGTTTAAAACCTAAATTTCGTTCCATGAGTGTTTTTTTAGTTTTTGGCAAGCAACAGTTAATGTAATATATTCTAATATCGCATCAACTTGTTTCATGAGGTAAATCCAAAAACATCGGAAGGATTTATGGCTTGAAAACCTAAAGTTGGTCCCTAGACGGTTTGTTTCATGGATTTGGCATAAACGTTTGATGTAAACTATTCGAAAAATTGCATCACAATGTTTGGGAGAGGAAACCAAAAAACTCGGATAGATTTATGCGATGAAAGACTAAAGTTCTTCTCGAGAGTGTTTGTTTCGATTCTTTGGCGCAAACGTTTCACGCAAACTATTCCAATGTTGCATTACGATGTTCCGGGAGCTAAGAAAAAAAACTCGGATAGATTTCATTTAAAAAACCTAAAGTTCGTTCCAAGAGTGTTTTTTTTGAGTTTTTGGCAACAACCTTTAATTTAATCTATTCTAATGTCGCATCGACCTGTTTCGCGAGGTAAAGCGAAATACATCGGAATGATTTATGCGTTGAAAACCTAAAGTTCGTCCCTAGACGGTTTGTTTCATGGATTTGGCATAAACGTTTGATGTAAACTATTCAAAGTTTGCATGACAATGTTTTGGGAGAGGAAACTTAAAAACTCGGATAGATTTATGCGATGAAAGCCTAAATTTCGTCCCGAGAGTGTTTGTTTCGATTCTTTGTCGCAAACGTTTCACTCAAAATATTCCAATGTGGCATTACGATGTTCCGGGAGCTAAGAAAAATAACTCGGATAGATTTCAGCGTTTAAAACCTAAAGTTCGTTCCAAGAGTGTTTTTTTTGAGTTTTTGGCAGCAACGGTTAATGTAATATATTCTAATATCGCATCAACTTTGTTTTCATGCGGTAAATCCAAAAACATCGGAAGGATTTATGGCTTGAAAACCTAAAGTTCGTCCCTAGACGGTTTGTTTCATGGATTTGGCATAAACGTTTGATGTAAACTATTCGAAAGCTGCATCACAATGTTTGGGAGAGGAAAACAAAAAACTCGGATAGATTTATGCGAAGAAAGACTAAAGTTCTTCCCGAGAGTGTTTGTTTCGATTCTTTGGCGCAAACGTTTCACGCAAAATATTCCAATGTGGCATTACGATGTTCCGGGAGCTAAGAAAAAAAACTCGGATAGATTTCAGCGTTTAAAACCTAAAGTTCGTTCCAAGAGTGTTTTTTTTTAGTTTTTGGCAACAACGGTTAATGTAATATATTCTAATATCGCATCAACCTGTTTCGCGAGGTAAATCCAAAAACATCGGAAGGATTTATGCCTTGAAAACCTAAAGTTCGTCCCTCGACGGTTTGTTTCATGGATTTGGCATAAACGTTTGATGTAAACTATTCGAAAAAATTGCATCACAATGTTTGGGAGAGGAAACCAAAAAACTCGGATAGATTTATGCGATGAAAGCCTAAAGTTCTTCCCGAGAGTGTTTGTTTCGATTCTTTGGCGCAAACGTTTCACGCAAACTATTCCAATGTTGCATTACGATGTTCCGGGAGCTATGAAAAAAAACTCGGATAGATTTAAACGTTTAAAACCTAAAGTTCGTTCCAAGAGTGTTTTTTTTGAGTTTTTGGCAACAACCTTTAATTTAATCTATTCTAATGTCGCATCGACCTGTTTCGCGAGGTAAAGCGAAATACATCGGAATGATTTATGCGTTGAAAACCTAAAGTTCGTCCCTAGACGGTTTGTTTCATGGATTTGGCATAAACGTTTGATGTAAACTATTCGAAAGCTGCATGACAATGTTTTGGGAGAGGAAACTTAAAAACTCGGATAGATTTATGCGATGAAAGCCTAAATTTCGTCCCGAGAGTGTTTGTTTAGATTCTTTGTCGCAAACGTTTTACTCAAAATATTCCAATGTGGCATTACGATGTTCCGGGAGCTAAGAAAAAAAACTCGGATAGATTTCACCGTTTAAAACCTAAAGTTCGTTCGAAGAGTGTTTTTTTTTAGTTTTTGGCAGCAACGGTTAATGTAATATATTCTAATATCGCATCAACCTGTTTCGCGAGGTAAATCCAAAAACATCGGAAGGATTTATGCCTTGAAAACCTAAAGTTCGTCCCTCGACGGTTTGTTTCATGGATTTGGCATAAACGTTTGATGTAAACTATTCGAAAGCTGCATCACAATGTTTGGGAGAGGAAACCAAAAAACTCGGATAGATTTATGCGATGAAAGCCTAAAGTTCTTCCCGAGAGTGTTTGTTTCGATTCTTTGGCGCAAACGTTTCACGCAAAATATTCCAATGTTGCATTACGATGTTCCGGGAGCTAAGAAAAAAAACTCGGATAGATTTCAGCATTTAAAACCTAAAGTTTGTTCCGAGAGTGTTTTTTTTGAGTTTTTGGCAACAACCTTTAATTTAATCTACTCTAATGTCGCATCGACCTGTTTCGCGAGGTAAAGCGAAATACATCGGAATGATTTAATCCGTTAAAAACTAAAATTTCTTCCCTAGACGGTTTGTTTCATGGATTTGGCATAAACGTTTGATGTAAACTATTCGAAAGCTGCATGACAATGTTTTGGGAGAGGAAACTTAAAAACTCGGATAGATTTATGCGATGAAAGCCTAAATTTCGTCCCGAGAGTGTTTGTTTCGATTCTTTGTCGCAAACGTTTCACTCAAAATATTCCAATGTGGCATTACGATGTTCCGGGAGCTAAGAAAAAAAACTCGGATAGATTTCACCGTTTAAAACCTAAAGTTCGTTCCAAGAGTGTTTTTTTTTTAGTTTTTGGCAGCAACGGTTAATGTAATATATTCTAATATCGCATCAACTTTGTTTCATGAGGTAAATCCAAAAACATCGAAAGGATTTATGCCTTGAAAACCTAAAGTTCGTCCCTAGATGGTTTGTTTCATGGATTTGGCATAAACGTTTGATGTAAACTATTCGAAAGCTGCATCACAATGTTTGGGAGAGGAAACCAAAAAACTCGGATAGATTTATGCGATGAAAGCCTAAAGTTCTTCCCGAGAGTGTTTGTTTCGATTCTTTGGCGCAAACGTTTCACGCAAAATATTCCAATGTTGCATTACGATGTTCCGGGAGCTAAGAAAAAAACTCGGATAGATTTCAGCGTTTAAAACCTAAAGTTCGTTCCAAGAGTGTTTTTTTTGAGTTTTTGGCAACAACCTTTAATTTAATCTATTCTAATGTCGCATCGACCTGTTTCGCGAGGTAAAGCGAAATACATCGGAATGATTTATGCGTTGAAAACCTAAAGTTCGTCCCTAGACGGTTTGTTTCATGGATTTGGCATAAACGTTTGATGTAAACTATTCGAAAGCTGCATCACAATGTTTTGGGAGAGGAAACTTAAAAACTCGGATAGATTTATGCGATGAAAGCCTAAATTTCTTCCCGAGAGTGTTTGTTTCGATTCTTTGTCGCAAACGTTTCACTCAAAATATTCCAATGTGGCATTACGATGTTCCGGGAGCTAAGAAAAAAAACTCGGATAGATTTCAGCGTTTAAAACCTAAAGTTCGTTCCAAGAGTGTTTTTTTTGAGTTTTTGGCAACAACGGTTAATGTAATATATTCTAATATCGCATCAACCTGTTTCGCGAGGTAAATCCAAAAACATCGGAAGGATTTATGCCTTGAAAACCTAAAGTTCGTCCCTAGACGGTTTGTTTCATGGATTTGGCATAAACGTTTGATGTAAACTATTCGAAAGCTGCATCACAATGTTTCGGGAGAGGAAACCAAAAAACTCGGATAGATTTATGCGATGAAAGCCTAAAGTTCTTCTCGAGAGTGTTTGTTTCGATTCTTTGGCGCAAACGTTTCACGCAAAATATTCCAATGTTGCATTACGATGTTCCGGGAGCTAAGAAAAAACTCGAATAGATTTCAGCGTTTAAAACCTAAAGTTCGTTCCAAGAGTGTTTTTTTCGAGTTTTTGGCAACAACATTTAATGTAATCTATTCTAATATCGCATCAACCTGTTTTGCGAGGTAAAGCGAAAAACATCGGAATGATTTATGCGTTGAAAACCTAAAGTTCGTCCCTAGACGGTTTGTTTCATGGATTTGGCATAAACGTTTGATGTAAACTATTCGAAAGCTGCATCACAATGTTTCGGGAGAGGAAACCAAAAAACTCGGATAGATTTATGCGATGAAAGCCTAAAGTTCTTCCCGAGAGTGTTTGTTTCGATTCTTTGGCGCAAACGTTTCACGCAAAATATTCCAATGTTGCATTACGATGTTCCGGGAGCTAAGAAAAAAAACTCGGATAGATTTCAGCGTTTAAAACCTAAAGTTCGTTCCAAGAGTGTTTTTTTGAGTTTTTGGCAACAACGGTTAATGTAATATATTCTAATATCGCATCAACCTGTTTCGCGAGGTAAATCCAAAAACATCGGAAGGATTTATGCCTTGAAAACCTAAAGTTCGTCCCTAGACGGTTTGTTTCATGGATTTGGCATAAACGTTTGATGTAAACTATTCGAAAGCTGCATCACAATGTTTCGGGAGAGGAACCAAAAACTCGGATAGATTTATGAGATGAAAGCCTAAAGTTCATCCCGAGAGTGTTTGTTTCGATTCTTTGGCGCTAACGTTTCACGCAAAATATTCCAATGTTGCATTACGATGTTCCGGGAGCTAAGAAAAAAACTCGGATAGATTTCAGCGTTTAAAACCTAAAGTTCGTTCCAAGAGTGTTTTTTTGAGTTTTTGGCAACAACATTTAATGTAATCTATTCTAATGTCGCATCAACCTGTTTCGCGAGGTAAACCTAAAAACATCGGAATGATTTATGCGTTGAAAACCTAAAGTTCGTCCCTAGACGGTTTGTTTCATGGATTTGGCATAAACGTTTGATGTAAACTATTCGAAAGCTGCATGACAATGTTTTGGGAGAGGAAACTTAAAAACTCGGATAGATTTATGCGATGAAAGCCTAAATTTCGTCCCGAGAGTGTTTGTTTCGATTCTTTGTCGCAAACGTTTCACTCAAAATATTCCAATGTGGCATTACGATGTTCCGGGAGCTAAGAAAAAAAACTCGGATAGATTTCACCGTTTAAAACCTAAAGTTCGTTCCATGAGTGTTTTTTTTTAGTTTTTGGCAGCAACGGTTAATGTAATATATTCTAATATCGCATCAACTTTGTTTCATGAGGTAAATCCAAAAACATCGGAAGGATTTATGCCTTGAAAACCTAAAGTTCGTCCCTCGACGGTTTGTTTCATGGATTTGGCATAAACGTTTGATGTAAACTATTCGAAAGCTGCATCACAATGTTTGGGAGAGGAAACCAAAAAATTCGGATAGATTTATGCGATGAAAGCCTAAAGTTCTTCCCGAGAGTGTTTGTTTCGATTCTTTGGCGCAAACGTTTCACGCAAAATATTCCAATGTTGCATTACGATGTTCCGGGAGCTAAGAAAAAAAACTCGGATAGATTTCAGCGTTTAAAACCTAAAGTTCGTTCCAAGAGTGTTTTTTTGAGTTTTTGGCAACAACCTTTAATTTAATCTATTCTAATGTCGCATCGACCTGTTTCGCGAGGTAAAGCGAAATACATCGGAATGATTTATGCGTTGAAAACCTAAAGTTCGTCCCTAGACGGTTTGTTTCATGGATTTGGCATAAACGTTTGATGTAAACTATTCGAAAGCTGCATGACAATGTTTTGGGAGAGGAAACTTAAAAACTCGGATAGATTTATGCGATGAAAGCCTAAATTTCGTCCCGAGAGTGTTTGTTTCGATTCTTTGTCGCAAACGTTTCACTCAAAATATTCCAATGTGGCATTACGATGTTCCGGGAGCTAAGAAAAAAAACTCGGATAGATTTCAGCGTTTAAAACCTAAAGTTCGTTCCAAGAGTGTTTTTTTTAGTTTTTGGCAACAACGGTTAATGTAATATATTCTAATATCGCATCAACCTGTTTCGCGAGGTAAATCCAAAAACATCGGAAGGATTTATGCCTTGAAAACCTAAAGTTCGTCCCTAGACGGTTTGTTTCATGGATTTGGCATAAACGTTTGATGTAAACTATTCGAAAGCTGCATCACAATGTTTGGGAGAGGAAAACAAAAAACTTCGGATAGATTTATGCGATGAAAGCCTAAAGTTCTACCGAGAATGTTTGTTTCGATTCTTTGGCGCAAACGTTTCACGCAAAATATTCCAATGTTGCATTACGATGTTCCGGAGCTAAGAAAAAAAACTCGGATAGATTTAAGCGTTTAAAACCTAAAGTTCGTTCCAAGAGTGTTTTTTTTGAGTTTTTGGCAACAACGTTTAATTTAATCTATTCTAATGTCGCATCAACCTGTTTCGCGAGGTAAAGCGAAATACATCGGAATGATTTATGCGTTGAAAACCTAAAGTTCGTCCCTAGACGGTTTGTTTCATGGATTTGGCATAAACGTTTGATGTAAACTATTCGAAAAATTTGCATGACAATGTTTTGGGAGAGGAAACTTAAAAACTCGGATAGATTTATGCGATGAAAGCCTAAATTTCGTCCCGAGTGTTTGTTTCGATTCTTTGTCGCAAACGTTTCACTCAAAATATTCCAATGTGGCATTACGATGTTCCGGGAGCTAAGAAAAAAAACTCGGATAGATTTCAGCGTTTAAAACCTAAAGTTCGTTCCAAGAGTGTTTTTTTTAGTTTTTGGCAACAACGGTTAATGTAATATATTCTAATATCGCATCATTTGTTTCGCGAGGTAAATCCAAAAACATCGGAAGGATTTATGCCTTGAAAACCTAAAGTTCGTCCCTAGACGGTTTGTTTCATGGATTTGGCATAAACGTTTGATGTAAACTATTCGAAAGCTGCATCACAATGTTTGGGAGAGAAACCAAAAACTCGGATAGATTTATGCGATGAAAGCCTAAAGTTCTTCCCGAGAGTGTTTGTTTCGATTCTTTGGCGCAAAGCGTTTCACGCAAAATATTCCAATGTTGTATTACGATGTTCCGGAGCTAAGAAAAAACTCGGATAGATTTCAGCGTTTAAAACCTAAAGTTCGTTCCAAGAGTGTTTTTTTGAGTTTTTGGCAACAACGGTTAATGTAATATATTCTAATATCGCATCAACTTTGTTTATGAGGTAAATCCAAAAACATCGGAAGGATTTATGCCTTGAAAACCTAAAGTTCGTCCCTAGACGGTTTGTTTCATGGATTTGGCATCAACGTTTGATGTAAACTATTCGAAAAATTGCATCACAATGTTTGGGAGAGGAAACCAAAAACTCGGATAGATTTATGCGATGAAAGCCTAAAGTTCTTCCCGAGAGTGTTTGTTTCGATTCTTTGGCGCAAACGTTTCACGCAAAATATTCCAATGTTGCATTACGATGTTCGGGAGCTAAGAAAAAACTCGGATAGATTTCAGCGTTTAAAACCTAAAGTTCGTTCCAAGAGTGTTTTTTTGAGTTTTTGGCAACAACCTTTAATTTAATCTATTCTAATGTCGCATCGACTGTTTATGCGAGATAAAGCGAAATACATCGGAATGATTTATGCGTTGAAAACATAAAGTTCGTCCCTAGACGGTTTGTTTCATGGATTTGGCATAAACGTTTGATGTAAACTATTCAAAGCTGCATGACAATGTTTTGGGAGAGGAAACTTCAAAACTTCGGATAGATTTATGCGATGAAAGCCTAAATTTCGTCCCGAGAGTGTTTGTTTAGATTCTTTGTCGCAAGCGTGCGTTTCACTCAAAATATTCCAATGTGGCATTACGATGTTAGGGAGCTAAGAAAAAAAACTCGGATAGATTTCACCGTTTAAAACCTAAAGTTCGTTCCAAGAGTGTTTTTTTAGTTTTTGACAACAACGTTTAATGTAATATATTCTAATATCGCATCAACCTGTTTTTCGCGAGGTAAATCCAAAAACATCGGAAGGATTTATGCCTTGAAAACCTAAAAGTTCGTCCCTCGACGGTTTGTTTCATGGATTTGGCATAAACGTTTGATGTAAACTATTCGAAAGTTGCATCACAATGTTTGGGAGAGAAACCAAAAAACTCGGATAGATTTATGCGATGAAAGCCTAAAGTTCTTCCCGAGAGTGTTTGTTTCGATTCTTTGGCGCAAACGTTTCACGCAAAATATTCCAATGTTGCATTACGATGTTCCGGGAGCTAAGAAAAAAAACTCGGATAGATTTCAGCGTTTAAAACCTAAAGTTCGTTCCAAGAGTGTTTTTTTTGAGTTTTTGGCAACAACCTTTAATTTAATCTATTCTAATGTCGCATCGACCTGTTTCGCGAGGTAAAGCGAAATACATCGGAATGATTTATGCGTTGAAAACCTAAAGTTCGTCCCTAGACGGTTTGTTTCATGGATTTGGCATAAACGTTTGATGTAAACTATTCGAAAGCTGCATGACAATGTTTTGGGAGAGGAAACTTAAAAACTCGGATAGATTTATGCGATGAAAGCCTAAATTTCGTCCCGAGAGTGTTTGTTTCGATTCTTTGTCGCAAACATTTCACTCAAAATATTCCAATGTGGCATTACGATGTTCCGGGAGCTAAGAAAAAAAACTCGGATAGATTTCACCGTTTAAAACCTAAAGTTCGTTCCAAGAGTGTTTTTTTTTAGTTTTTGGCAACAACGGTTAATGTAATATATTCTAATATCGCATCAACCTGTTTCGCGAGGTAAATCCAAAAACATCGGAAGGATTTATGCCTTGAAAACCTAAACGTTTGATGTAAACTATTCGAAAGCTGCATCACAATGTTTGGGAGAGGAAACCAAAAAACTCGGATAGATTTATGCGATGAAAGCCTAAAGTTCTTCCGGAGAGTGTTTGTTTCGATTCTTTGGCGCAAACGTTTCACGCAAAATATTCCAATGTTGCATTACGATGTTCCGGGAGCTAAGAAAAAAACTCGGATAGATTTCAGCGTTTAAAACCTAAAGTTCGTTCCAAGAGTGTTTTTTTCAGTTTTTGGCAACAACGTTTAATTTAATCTATTCTAATGTCGCATCAACCTGTTTCGCGAGATAAAGCAAAATACATCGGAATGATTTATGCGTTGAAAACCTAAAGTTCGTCCCTAGACGGTTTGTTTCATGGATTTGGCATAAACGTTTGATGTAAACTATTCGAAAGCTGCATGACAATGTTTTGGGAGAGGAAACTTAAAAACTCGGATAGATTTATGCGATGAAAGCCTAAATTTCGTCCCGAGAGTGTTTGTTTCGATTCTTTGTCGCAAACGTTTCACTCAAAATATTCCAATGTGGCATTACGATGTTCCGGGAGCTAAGAAAAAAAACTCGGATAGATTTCACCGTTTAAAACCTAAAGTTCGTTCCAAGAGTGTTTTATTTTAGTTTTTGGCATCAACGGTTAATGTAATATATTCTAATATCGCATCAACCTGTTTTGCGAGGTAAATCCAAAAACATCGGAAGGATTTATGCCTTGAAAACCTAAAGTTCGTCCCTAGACGGTTTGTTTCATGGATTTGGCATAAACGTTTGATGTAAACTATTCGAAAGCTGCATCACAATGTTTCGGGAGAGGAAACCAAAAAACTCGGATAGATTTATGCGATGAAAGCCTAAAGTTCTTCCCGAGAGTGTTTGTTTCGATTCTTTGGCGCAAACGTTTCACGCAAAATATTCCAATGTGGCATTACGATGTTCCGGGAGCTAAGAAAAAAAACTCGGATAGATTTCAGCGTTTAAAACCTAAAGTTCGTTCCAAGAGTGTTTTTTTTTAGTTTTTGGCAACAACGGTTAATGTAATATATTCTAATATCGCATCAACCTGTTTCGCAAGGTAAATCCAAAAACATCGGAAGGATTTATGCCTTGAAAACCTAAAGTTCGTCCCTAGACGGTTTGTTTCATGGATTTGGCATCAACGTTTGATGTAAACTATTCGAAAGCTGCATCACAATGTTTCGGGAGAGGAAACCAAAAAACTCGGATAGATTTATGCGATGAAAGCCTAAAGTTCTTCCCGAGAGTGTTTGTTTCGATTCTTTGGCGCAAACGTTTCACGCAAAATATTCCAATGTTGCATTACGATGTTCTGGGAGCTAAGAAAAAAACTTCGGATAGATTTAAGCGTTTAAAACCTAAAGTTCGTTCCAAGAGTGTGTTTTTTTTTGGTTTTTGGCAACAACGGTTAATGTAATATATTCTAATATCGCATCAACCTGTTTCGCGAGGTAAATCCAAAAACATCGGAAGGATTTATGCCTTGAAAACCTAAAGTTCGTCCCTAGACGGTTTGTTTCATGGATTTGGCATAAACGTTTGATGTAAACTATTCGAAAGCTGCATCACAATGTTTCGGGAGAGGAACCAAAAAACTCGGATAGATTTATGCGATGAAAGCCTAAAGTTCTTCCCGAGAGTGTTTGTTTCGATTCTTTGGCGCAAACGTTTCACGCAAAATATTCCAATGTTGCATTACGATGTTCCGGGAGCTAAGAAAAAAAACTCGGATAGATTTCAGCGTTTAAAACCTAAAGTTCGTTCCAAGAGTGTTTTTTTTGAGTTTTTGGCAGCAACGGTTAATGTAATATATTCTAATATCGCATCAACCTGTTTCGCGAGGTAAATCCAAAAACATCGGAAGGATTTATGCCTTGAAAACCTAAAGTTCGTCCCTAGACGGTTTGTTTCATGGATTTGGCATAAACGTTTGATGTAAACTATTCGAAAGCTGCATCACAATGTTTCGGGAGAGGAAACCAAAAAACTCGGATAGATTTATGCGATGAAAGCCTAAAGTTCTTCCCGAGAGTGTTTGTTTCGATTCTTTGGCGCAAACGTTTCACGCAAAATATTCCAATGTTGCATTACGATGTTCCGGGAGCTAAGAAAAAAAACTCGGATAGATTTCAGCGTTTAAAACCTAAAGTTCGTTCCAAGAGTGTTTTTTTTGAGTTTTTGGCAACAACGTTTAATTTAATCTATTCTAATGTCGCATCAACCTGTTTCGCGAGATAAAGCGAAATACATCGGAATGATTTATGCGTTGAAAACCTAAAGTTCGTCCCTAGACGGTTTGTTTCATGGATTTGGCATAAACGTTTGATGTAAACTATTCGAAAGCTGCATGACAATGTTTTGGGAGAGGAAACTTAAAAACTCGGATAGATTTATGCGAAGAAAGCCTACATTTCGTCCCGAGAGTGTTTGTTTAGATTCTTTGTCGCAAACGTTTCACTCAAAATATTCCAATGTGGCATTACGATGTTCCGGGAGCTAAGAAAAAAACTCGGATAGATTTCACCGTTTAAAACCTAAAGTTCGTTCCAAGAGTGTTTTTTTTTTAGTTTTTGGCAACAACGGTTAATGTAATATATTCTAATATCGCATCAACCTGTTTCGCGAGGTAAATCCAAAAACATCGGAAGGATTTATGCCTTGAAAACCTAAAGTTCGTCCCTCGACGGTTTGTTTCATGGATTTGGCATAAACGTTTGATGTAAACTATTCGAAAAAATTTGCATCACAATGTTTCGGGAGAGGAAACCAAAAAACTCGGATAGATTTATGCGATGAAAGCCTAAAGTTCTTCCGAGAGTGTTTGTTTCGATTCTTTGGCGCAAACGTTTCACGCAAAATATTCCAATGTTGCATTACGATGTTCCGGGAGCTAAGAAAAAAAACTCGGATAGATTTCAGCGTTTAAAACCTAAAGTTCGTTCCAAGAGTGTTTTTTTTGAGTTTTTGGCAACAACGTTTAATTTAATCTATTCTAATGTCGCATCAACCTGTTTCGCGAGGTAAAGCGAAATACATCGGAATGATTTATGCGTTGAAAACCTAAAGTTCGTCCCTAGACGGTTTGTTTCATGGATTTGGCATAAACGTTTGATGTAAACTATTCGAAAGCTGCATGACAATGTTTTGGGAGAGGAAACTTAAAAACTCGGATAGATTTATGCGATGAAAGCCTAAATTTCGTCCCGAGAGTGTTTGTTTCGATTCTTTGGCGCAAACATTTCACGCAAAATATTCCAATGTGGCATTACGATGTTCCGGGAGTTAAGAAAAAACTCGATAGATTTCACCGTTTAAAACCTAAAGTTCGTTCCAAGAGTGTTTTTTTAGTTTTTGGCAACAACGGTTAATGTAATATATTCTAATATCGCATCAACCTGTTTCGCGAGGTAAATCCAAAAACATCGGAAGGATTTATGCCTTGAAAACCTAAAGTTCGTCCCTAGGATTTATGCCTTGAAAACCTAAACGTTTGATGTAAACTATTCGAAAGCTGCATCACAATGTTTCGGGAGAGGAAACCAAAAAACTCGGATAGATTTATGCGATGAAAGCCTAAAGTTCTTCCCGAGAGTGTTTGTTTCGATTCTTTGGCGCAAACGTTTCACGCAAAATATTCCAATGTTGCATTACGATGTTCCGGGAGCTAAGAAAAAAAACTCGGATAGATTTCATTTAAAACCTAAAGTTCGTTCCAAGAGTGTTTTTTTGAGTTTTTGGCAACAACCTTTAATTTAATCTATTCTAATGTCGCATCACCTGCTTTTATGAGGTAAAGCGAAATACATCGGAATGATTTATGCGTTGAAATCCTAAAGTTCGTCCCTAGACGGTTTGTTTCATTGATTTGGCATAAACGTTTGATGTAAACTATTCAAAAGTTGCATGACAATGTTTCGGGAGAGGAAACTTAAAAACTCGGATAGATTTATGCGATGAAAGCCTAAATTTCGTCCCGAGAGTGTTTGTTTCGATTCTTTGTCGCAAACGTTTCACGCAAAATATTCCAATGTGGCATTACGATGTTCCGGGAGCTAAGAAAAAACTCTGGATAGATTTCAGCGTTTAAAACCTAAAGTTCGTTCCAAGAGTGTTTTTTTTTAGTTTTTGGCAACAACGGTTAATGTAATATATTCTAATATCGCATCAACCTGTTTCGCGAGGTAAATCCAAAAACATCGGAAGGATTTATGCCTTGAAAACCTAAAGTTCGTCCCTAGACGGTTTGTTTCATGGATTTGGCATAAACGTTTGATGTAAACTATTCGAAAGCTGCATCACAATGTTTCGGGAGAGAAACCAAAAACTCGGATAGATTTATGCGATGAAAGCCTAAAGTTCATCCCGAGAGTGTTTGTTTCGATTCTTTGGCGCAAACGTTTCACGCAAAATATTCCAATGTTGCATTACGATGTTCCGGGAGCTAAGAAAAAAACTCGGATAGATTTCAGCGTTTAAAACCTAAAGTTCGTTCCAAGAGTGTTTTTTTTAGTTTTTGGCAACAACGGTTAATGTAATATATTCTAATATCGCATCAACCTGTTTCGCGAGGTAAATCCAAAAACATCGGAAGGATTTATGCCTTGAAAACCTAAAGTTCGTCCCTAGACGGTTTGTTTCATGGATTTGGCATAAACGTTTGATGTAAACTATTCGAAAGCTGCATCACAATGTTTCGGGAGAGGAAACCAAAAAACTCGGATAGATTTATGCGATGAAAGCCTAAAGTTCTTCCCGAGAGTGTTTGTTTCGATTCTTTGGCGCAAACGTTTCACGCAAAATATTCCAATGTGGCATTACGATGTTCTGGGAGCTAAGAAAAAAAACTCGGATAGATTTCAGCGTTTAAAACCTAAAGTTCGTTCCAAGAGTGTTTTTTTTAGTTTTTGGCAACAACGGTTAATGTAATATATTCTAATATCGCATCAACCTGTTTCGCGAGGTAAATCCAAAAACATCGGAAGGATTTATGCCTTGAAAACCTAAAGTTCGTCCCTAGACGGTTTGTTTCATGGATTTGGCATAAACGTTTGATGTAAACTATTCGAAAGCTGCATCACAATGTTTCGGGAGAGAAAACCAAAAAACTCGGATAGATTTATGCGATGAAAGCCTAAAGTTCTTCCCGAGAGTGTTTGTTTCGATTCTTTGGCGCAAACGTTTCACGCAAAATATTCCAATGTTGCATTACGATGTTCCGGGAGCTAAGAAAAAAACTCGGATAGATTTCAGCGTTTAAAACCTAAAGTTCGTTCCAAGAGTGTTTTTTTTCAGTTTTTGGCAACAACGTTTAATTTAATCTATTCTAATGTCGCATCAACCTGTTTCGCGAGGTAAAGCGAAATACATCGGAATAATTTATGCGTTGAAAACCTAAAGTTCGTCCCTAGACGGTTTGTTTCATGGATTTGGCATAAATGTTTGATGTAAACTATTCGAAAGCTGCATGACCATGTTTTGGGAGAGGAAACTTAAAAACTTCGGATAGATTTATGCGATGAAA
>CM071855.1:18037307-18131402 GCA_036507275.1 Sicyos edulis | reverse complement strand
ATAAATCTATCCGAGTTTATTGGTTTTTCCTCCCAAAACATTGTGATGCAAAGATTGGAATAGTTTACATCAAACGTGTATGCCAAATCCTTGAAACAAACCATCTAGGGACCAACTTTAGGTTTTCAACGCATAAATCCTTCCGATGTTATTGCTTTTACCTCGCGAAACAGTTGATGCGACATTAGAATAGTTTACATTAAACGTTGTTGCCAAAAATTCGAATAAAGCACTCATGGAACGAACTTTAGGTTTTAAACAAAATCTATCGTAGTTTTTTCTTAGCTCCCGAACATCGTAATGGAACATTGGAATATTTTATGCGTGAAACGCTTATACCAAAGAATCGAAACAAACACTCTCGGATGAACTTTAGGCTTTCATCGCATAAATCTATCCGAAGTTTTAAGTTTCCTCTCCCAAACATCATGCATGCAATTTTTCGAATAGTTTACATCAAACGCTTATGCCAAATCCATGAAACAAACCGCCTAGGGACGAACTTTAGGTTTTCAAGGCATAAATCCTTCCGATGTTTTTGGATTTACTCTCATAAACAAAGTTGATGCGATATTAGAATATATTACATTAACTGTTGTTGCCAAAAACGCAAAAAACACTCTTGGAACGAACTTTAGGTTTTAAACGCTAAATCTATCCGAGTTTGTTTTCTTAGCTCCCGAACATCGTAATGCCACATTGGAATATTTTATGTGAAACGCTTGCACCAAAGAATCAAAAACAAACACTCTCGGAAGAACTTTAGCCTTTCATCGCATAAATCTATCCGAGTTTTTTTGGTTTCCTCTCCCAAACATTGTGATGTCGCTTTCGAATAGTTTACATCAAACGCTTATGCCAAATCCATGAAACAAACCGTCAAGGGACGAACTTTATGTTTTCAACGCATAAATCATTCCGATGTATTTCGCTTTATCTCGCGAAACAGGTTGATGCGACATTAGAATAGATTAAATTAAACGTTGTTGCCAAAAACTAAAAAAACACTCTTGGAACGAAGTTTAGGTTTTAAACGCTGAATCTATCCGAGTTTTTTCTTAGCTCCTAACATCGTAATGCCACATTGGAATATTTTGCGTGAAACGCTTGCACCAAAGAATCGAAACAAACACTCTCGAAGAACTTTAGGCTTTCATCGCATAAATCTATCCGAGTTTTTTGGTTTCTCTCCAAACATTGTGATGTCGCTTTCAATAGTTTACATCAAACGCTTATGCCAAATCCATGAAACAAACCGTCTAGAGACGAACTTTAGGTTTTCAACGCATAAATCATTCCGATGTATTTCGCTTTATCTCGCGAAACAGGTTGATGCGACATTAGAATAGATTAAATTAAACGTTGTTGCCAAAAACTCAAAAAAAACACTCTTGGAACGAACTTTAGGTTTTAAACGCTGAAATCTATCCAAGTTTTTTTTCTTAGTTCCCGGAACAACGTAATGCAACATTGGAATATTTTGCGTGAAACGTTTGCGCCAAAGAATCGAAACAAACACTCTCGGGAAGAACTTTAGGCTTTCATCGCATAAATCTATCCGAGTTTTTTGGTTTCCTCTCCCGAAACATTGTGATGGCGCTTTCGAATAGTTTACATCAAACGTTTATGCCAAATCCATGAAACAAACCGTCTAGGGACGAACTTTAGGTTTTCAAGGCATAAATCCTTCCGATGTTTTTGGATTTACCTCGCGAAACAGGTTGATGCGATATTAGAATGTATTACATTAACCGTTGTTGCCAAAAACCCAAAAAAAACACTCTTGGAACGAACTTTAGGTTTTAAACGCTGAAATCTATCCGAGTTTGTTTTCTTAGCTCCCGGAACATCGTAATGCCACATTGGAATATTTTGCGTGAAACGTTTGCACCAAAGAATCGAAACAAACACTCTCGGGAAGAACTTTAGGCTTTCATCGCATAAATCTATCCGAGTTTTTTGGTTTCCTCTCCCGAAACATTGTGATGCTGCTTTCGAATAGTTTACATCAAACGTTTATGCCAAATCCATGAAACAAACCGTCTAGAGACGAACTTTAGGTTTTCAACGCATAAATCATTCCGATGTATTTCGCTTTATCTCGCGAAACAGGTTGATGCGACATTAGAATAGATTAAATTAAACGTTGTTGCCAAAAACTCAAAAAAAACACTCTTGGAACGAACTTTAGGTTTTAAACGCTGAAATCTATCCGAGTTTTTTCTTAGTTCCCTAACATCGTAATGCAACATTGGAATATTTTATGTGAAACGCTTATGCCCAAAGAATCAAAACAAACACTCTCGGAAGAACTTTAGGCTTTCATCGCATAAATCTATCCGAGTTTTTTGGTTTCTCTCACGAAACATTGTGATGCAAATTTTTTAATAGTTTACATCAAACGTTTATGCCAAATCCATGAAACAAACCGTCTAGGGACGAACTTTATGTTTTCAACGCATAAATCATTCCGATGTATTTCGCTTTATCTCGCGAAACAGGTTGATGCGACATTAGAATAGATTAAATTAAACGTTGTTGCCAAAAACTCAAAAAAGACACTTTTGGAACGAACTTTAGGTTTTAAATAAAATCTATCCGAGTTTTTTTCTTAGCTCCCTAACATCGTAATGCCACATTGGAATATTTTGCGTGAAACGTTTGGACCAAAGAATCGAAACAAACACTCTCGGGAAGAACTTTAGGCTTTCATCGCATAAATCTATCCGAGTTTTTTGGTTTCCTCTCACGAAACATTGTGATGCTGCTTTCGAATAGTTTACATCAAACGTTTATGCCAAATCCATGAAACAAACCGTCTAGGGACGAACGTTAGGTTTTCAACGCATAAATCATTCCGATGTATTTCGCTTTATCTCGCGAAACAGGTTGATGCGACATTAGAATAGATTAAATTAAACGTTGTTGCCAAAAACTCAAAAAAAAAACACTCTTGGAACGAACTTTAGGTTTTAAACGCTGAAATCTATCCGAGTTTTTTTTCTTAGCTCCCTAACATCGTAATGCAACATTGGAATATTTTGAGTGAAACTTTTGCGCCAAAGAATCGAAACAAACACTCTCTCGAAGAACTTTAGGCTTTCATCGCATAAATCTATCCGAGTTTTTTCGCTTCTCTCCAAAACATTGTGATGGCGCTTTCGAATAGTTTACATCAAACGCTTATGCCAAATCCATGAAACAAACCGCCTAGGGACGAACTTTAGGTTTTCAAGGCATAAATCCTTCCGATGTTTTTGGATTTACCTCATGAAACAAAGTTGATGCGATATTAGAATATATTACATTAACCGTTGCTGCCAAAAACTAAAAAAACACTCTTGGAACGAACTTTAGGTTTTAAACCCTGAAATCTACCCGAGTTTTTTTTCTTAGCTCCTAGAACATCGTAATGCCACATTGGAATATTTTGCGTGAAACGTTTCCGACAAAGAATCGAAACAAACACTCTCGGGACGAAATTTAGGCTTTCATCGCATAAATCTATCCGAGTTTTTAAGTTTCCTCTCCCAAACATTGTCATGCAAATTTTCTAGTTTAATAGTTTACACCAAACGCTTATGCCAAATCCATGAAACAAACCGTCTACGGACGAACTTTACGCTTTCAACGCATAAATCTATCCGAGTTTATTGGTTTTTCCTCCCAAAACATTGTGATGCAGCATTGGAATAGTTTACATCAAACGTGTATGCCAAATCCTTGAAACAAACCATCTAGGGACCAACTTTAGGTTTTCAACGCATAAATCCTTCCGATGTTATTGCTTTTACCTCGCGAAACAGGTTGATGCGACATTAGAATAGTTTACATTAAACGTTGTTGCCAAAAATTCGAATAAAGCACTCATGGAACGAACTTTAGGTTTTAAACGCTAAATCTATCGTAGTTTTTTCTTAGCTCCCTAACATCGTAATGGAACATTGGAATATTTTGCGTGAAACGTTTGCGCCAAAGAATCGAAACAAACACTCTCGGGATGAACTTTAGGCTTTCATCGCATAAATCTATCCGAGTTTTTAAGTTTCCTCTCCCGAAACATTGTCATGCAGCTTTCGAATAGTTTACATCAAACGTTTATGCCAAATCCATGAAACAAACCGTCTAGGGACGAACTTTAGGTTTTCAAGGCATAAATCCTTCCGATGTTTTTGGATTTACCTCGCGAAACAGGTTGATGCGATATTAGAATATATTACATTAACCGTTGTTGCCAAAAACCCAAAAAAAACACTCTTGGAACGAACTTTAGGTTTTAAACGCTGAAATCTATCCGAGTTTGTTTTCTTAGCTCCCGGAACATCGTAATGCCACATTGGAATATTTTGCGTGAAACGTTTGCACCAAAGAATCGATACAAACACTCTCGGGAAGATATTTAGGCTTTCATCGCATAAATCTATCCGAGTTTTATGGTTTCCTCTCCCGAAACATTGTGATGCTGCTTTCGAATAGTTTACATCAAACGTTTATGCCAAATCCATGAAACAAACCGTCTAGGGACGAACTTTAGGTTTTCAACGCACAAATCATTCCGATGTATTTCGCTTTATCTTGCGAAACAGGTTGATGCGACATTAGAATAGATTAAATTAAACGTTGTTGCCAAAAACTCAAAAAAAACTCTCTTGGAACGAACTTTAGGTTTTAAACGCTGAAATCTATCCGAGTTTTTTCTTAGCTCCCTAACATCGTAATGCCACATTGGAATATTTTATGGAAACGCTTGCACCAAAGAATCGAAACAAACACTCTCGGAAGAACTTTAGGCTTTCATCGCATAAATCTATCCGAGTTTTTTGGTTTCCTCTCCCAAACATTGTGATGCAAATTGCTTTCAATAGTTTACATCAAACGCTTATGCCAAATCCATGAAACAAACCGCCTAGGGACGAACTTTAGGTTTTCAACGCATAAATCATTCCGATGTATTTCGCTTTATCTCGCGAAACAAAGTTGATGCGACATTAGAATAGATTAAATTAAACGTTGTTGCCAAAAACTCAAAAAAACACTCTTGGAACGAACTTTAGGTTTTAAACGCTAAATCTATCCGAGTTTTTTTCTTAGCTCCCTAACATCGTAATGCAACATTGGAATATTTTGCGTGAAACTTTTGCGCCAAAGAATCGAAACAAACACTCTCGGAAGAACTTTAGGCTTTCATCGCATAAATCTATCCGAGTTTTTTGGTTTCTCTCCCAAACATTGTGATGGCGCTTTTCAATAGTTTACATCAAACGCTTATGCCAAATCCATGAAACAAACCGCCTAGGGACGAACTTTATGTTTTCAACGCATAAATCATTCCGATGTATTTCGCTTTATCTCATGAAACAAAGTTGATGCGACATTAGAATAAATTAAATTAAACGTTGTTGCCAAAAACTAAAAAAACACTCTTGGAACGAACTTTAGGTTTTAAACGCTAAATCTATCCGAGTTTTTTTTAGCTAGCTCCCTAACATCGTAATGCCACATTGGAATATTTTATGCGTGAAACGCTTTGCACCAAAGAATCGAAACAAACACTCTCGGAAGAACTTTAGGCTTTCATCGCATCAATCTATCCGAGTTTTTTGGTTTCCTCTCCCGAAACATTGTGATGCTGCTTTCGAATAGTTTACATCAAACGTTTATGCCAAATGCATGAAACAAACCGTCTAGGGACGAACTTTAGGTTTTCAACGCATAAATCATTCCGATGTATTTCGCTTTATCTCGCGAAACAGGTTGATGCGACAATAGAATAGATTAAATTAAACGTTGTTGCCAAAAACTCAAAAAAAACACTCTTGGAACGAACTTTAGGTTTTAAACGCTGAAATCTATCCGAGTTTTTTCTTAGTTCCCTAACATCGTAATGCAACATTGGAATATTTTGCGTGAAACGCTTATACAAAGAATCGAAAAACAAACACTCTCGGAAGAACTTTAGGCTTTCATCGCATAAATCTATCCGAGTTTTTTGGTTTCCTCTCCCGAAACATTGTGATGCAGATTTCGAATAGTTTACATCAAACGTTTATGCCAAATCCATGAAACAAACCGTCTAAGGACGAACTTTAGGTTTTCAAGGCATAAATCCTTCCGATGTTTTTGGATTTACCTCGCAAACAAAGTTGATGCGATATTAGAATATATTACATTAACCGCTGTCGCCAAAAACTAAAAAAACACTCTTGGAACGAACTTTAGGTTTTAAACGCTGAAATCTATCCGAGTTTTTTTTTAGCTCCTAACATCTTAATGCAACATTGGAATATTTTGCGTGAAACGCTTGCGCCAAAGAATCGAAACAAACACTCTCGGAAGAACTTTAGGCTTTCATCGTATAAATCTATCCGAGTTTTTGGTTTCTCTCCCAAACATTGTAATGCAAATTTTCGAATAGTTTACATCAAACGCTTATGCCAAAACCATGAAACAAACCGCCTAGGGACGAACTTTAGGTTTTCAAGGCATTAATCCTTCCGATGTTTTTGGATTTACCTCGCGAAACAAACTTGATGCGATATTAGAATATATTACATTAACCGCTGTTGCCAAAAACTCAAAAAAACATTCTTGGAACGAACTTTAGGTTTTAAACGCTGAAATTTATCCGAGTTTTTTCTTAGCTCCCTAACATCGTAATGCCACATTGGAATATTTTGCGTGAAACGCTTGCACCAAAGAATCAAAACAAACACTCTCGGAAGAACTTTAGGCTTTCATCGCATAAATCTATCCGAGTTTTTTGGTTTCTCTCCCAAACATTGTGATGTCGCTTTCAATAGTTTACATCAAACGCTTATGCCAAATCCATGAAACAAACCGTCTAGGACGAACTTTAGGTTTTCAACGCATAAATCATTCCGATGTATTTCGCTTTATCTCGCGAAACAAAGTTGATGCGACATTAGAATAGATTAAATTAAACGTTGTTGCCAAAAACTCAAAAAAACACTCTTGGAACGAACTTTAGGTTTTAAACGCTAAATCTATCCGAGTTTTTTTTCTTAGCTCCTGGAACATCGTAATGCAACATTGGAATATTTTGCGTGAAACTTTTGCGCCAAAGAATCGAAACAAACACTCTCGGGAAGAACTTTAGGCTTTCATCGCATAAATCTATCCGAGTTTTTTGGTTTCCTCTCCCGAAACATTGTGATGGCGCTTTCGAATAGTTTACATCAAACGTTTATGCCAAATCCATGAAACAAACCGTCTAGGGACGAACTTTATGTTTTCAACGCATAAATCATTCCGATGTATTTCGCTTTATCTCGCGAAACAGGTTGATGCGACATTAGAATAAATTAAATTAAACGTTGTTGCCAAAAACTAAAAAAAAACACTCTTGGAACGAACTTTAGGTTTTAAACGCTGAAATCTATCCGAGTTTTTTTTCTTAGCTCCCGGAACATCGTAATGCCACATTGGAATATTTTGCGTGAAACGTTTGCACCAAAGAATCGAAACAAACACTCTCGGGAAGAACTTTAGGCTTTCATCGCATCAATCTATCCGAGTTTTTTGGTTTCCTCTCCCGAAACATTGTGATGCTGCTTTCGAATAGTTTACATCAAACGTTTATGCCAAATGCATGAAACAAACCGTCTAGGGACGAACTTTAGGTTTTCAACGCATAAATCATTCCGATGTATTTCGCTTTATCTCGCGAAACAGGTTGATGCGACAATAGAATAGATTAAATTAAACGTTGTTGCCAAAAACTCAAAAAAAACACTCTTGGAACGAACTTTAGGTTTTAAACGCTGAAATCTATCCGAGTTTTTTTTCTTAGTTCCCGGAACATCGTAATGCAACATTGGAATATTTTGCGTGAAACGTTTGCGCCAAAGAATCGAAACAAACACTCTCGGAAAGAACTTTAGGCTTTCATCGCATAAATCTATCCAAGTTTTTGGTTTCCTCTCCCGAAACATTGTGATGCAAACTTTTCAAATAGTTTACATCAAACGCTTATGCCAAATCCATGAAACAAACCGCTAGGGACGAACTTTAGGTTTTCAAGGCATAAATCCTTCCGATGTTTTTGGATTTACCTCGCAAAACAAAGTTGATGCGATATTAGAATATATTACATTAACCGCTGTTGCCAAAAACTCAAAAAAACACTCTTGAACGAACTTTAGGTTTTAAACGCTAAATCTATCCAAGTTTTATTTCTTAGCTCCCGAACATCGTAATGCCACATTGGAATATTTTGCGTGAAACGCTTGCGCCAAAGAATCAAAACAAACACTCTCGGAAGAACTTTAGGCTTTCATCGCATAAATCTATCCGAGTTTTTGGTTTCTCTCCCAAACATTGTGATGCAGATTTCGAATAGTTTACATCAAACGCTTATGCCAAATCCATGAAACAAACCGCCTAGGGACGAACTTTAGGTTTTCAAGGCATAAATCCTTCCGATGTTTTTGGATTTACCTCACAAACAAAGTTGATGCGATATTAGAATATATTACATTAACCGCTGTTTGCCAAAAACTAAAAAAACACTCTTGGAACGAACTTTAGGTTTTAAACAAATAAATCTATCCGAGTTTTTTTCTTAGCTCCCTAACATCGTAATGCAACATTGGAATATTTTATGTGAAACGCTTGCGCCAAAGAATCAAAACAAACACTCTCGGGGAAGAACTTTAGGCTTTCATCGTATAAATCTATCCGAGTTTTTGGTTTCTCTCCGAAAACATTGTAATGCAAATTTTCGAATAGTTTACATCAAACGCTTATGCCAAAACCATGAAACAAACCGCCTAGGGACGAACTTTAGGTTTTCAAGGCATTAATCCTTCCGATGTTTTTGGATTTACCTCGCGAAACAAAGTTGATGCGATATTAGAATATATTACATTAACCGCTGTTTGCCAAAAACTCAAAAAAACATTCTTGGAACGAACTTTAGGTTTTAAACGCTGAAATTTATCCGAGTTTTTTCTTAGCTCCTAACATCGTAATGCCACATTGGAATATTTTATGTGAAACGCTTATACCAAAGAATCGAAACAAACACTCTCGGGACGAAATTTAGGCTTTCATCGCATAAATCTATCCGAGTTTTTTGGTTTCTCTCCCGAAACATTGTGATGCACTTTTTCGAATAGTTTACATCAAACGCTTATGCCAAATCCATGAAACAAACCGCCTAGGGACGAACTTTAGGTTTTCAACGCATAAATCATTCCGATGTATTTCGCTTTACCTCGCGAGAAACAAAGTTGATGCGACATTAGAATAGATTAAATTAAACGTTGTTGCCAAAAACAAAAAAACACTCTTGGAACAAACTTTAGGTTTTAAACGTTGAAATCTATCCGAGTTTTTTTCTTAGATCCCTAACATCGTAATGCAACATTGGAATATTTTGCGTGAAACGCTTTACGCCAAAGAATCAAAACAAACACTCTCGGAAAGAACTTTAGGCTTTCATCGCATAAATCTATCCAAGTTTTTTGGTTTCCTCTCCCGAAACATTGTGATGCAAATTTTCAAATAGTTTACATCAAACGCTTATGCCAAATCCATGAAACAAACCGCCTAGGGACGAACTTTAGGTTTTCAAGGCATAAATCCTTCCGATGTTTTTGGATTTACCTCGCAAACAAAGTTGATGCGATATTAGAATATATTACATTAACCGCTGTTGCCAAAAACTCAAAAAAACACTCTTGGAACGAACTTTAAGTTTTAAACGCTAAATCTATCCAAGTTTTATTTCTTAGCTCCTAAACATCGTAATGCCACATTGGAATATTTTATGTGAAACGCTTTCCGACAAAGAATCGAAACAAACACTCTCGGACGAAATTTAGGCTTTCATCGCATAAATCTATCCGAGTTTTTAAGTTTCCTCTCCCAAACATTGGGATGCAAATTTTCGAATAGTTTACATCAAACGCTTATGCCAAATCAATGAAACAAACCGTCTAGGGACGAACTTTTTAGGTTTTCAACGCATAAATCATTCCGATGTATTTCGCTTTACCTCAAAACAAACAGTTTGATGCGACATTAGAATAGATTAAATTAAACGTTGTTGCCAAAATCTCAAAAAAAACACTCTTGGAACGAACTTTAGGTTTTAAACGCTGAAATCTATCCGAGTTTTTTTTCTTAGCTCCCGAAACATCGTAATGCCACATTGGAATATTTTGCGTGAAACGCTTGCACCAAAGAATCGAAACAAACACTCTCGGAAGAACTTTAGGCCTTCATCGCATAAATCTATCCGAAGTTTTCTCGGTTTCTCTCCCAAACATTGTGATGCAAATTTTCGAATAGTTTACATCAAACGTTTATGCCAAATCCATGAAACAAACCGTCTAGGGACGAACTTTAGGTTTTAAACGCTGAAATCTATCCGAGTTTTTTTTCTTAGCTCCCGGAACAGCGTAATGCCACATTGGAATATTTTGAGTAAAACGTTTGCGACAAAGAATCGAAACAAACACTCTCGGGACGAAATTTAGGTTTTCACCGCATAAATCTATCCGAGTTTTTAAGTTTCCTCTCCCGAAACATTGTGATGCAGCTTTCGAATAGTTTACATCAAACGTTTATGCCAAATCCATGAAACAAACCGTCTAGGGACAAACTTTAGGTTTTCAAGGCATAAATCCTTCCGATGTTTTTGGATTTACCTCGCAAACAAAGTTGATGCGATATTAGAATATATTACATTAACCGCTGTTTGCCAAAAAAAAAAAAAAATACTCTTGGAACGAACTTTAGGTTTTAAACGCTGAAATCTATCCGAGTTTTTTTTCTTAGCTCCCGGAACATCGTAATGCCACATTGGAATATTTTGTGTGAAACGTTTCCGACAAAGAATCGAAACAAACACTCTCGGGACGAAATTTAGGCTTTCATCGCATAAATCTATCCGAGTTTTTAAGTTTCCTCTCCCGAAACATTGTGATGCAGCTTTCGAATAGTTTACATCAAACGTTTATGCCAAATCCATGAAACAAACCGTCTAGGGACGAACTTTAGGTTTTCAACGCATAAATCATTCCGATGTATTTCGCTTTACCTCGCGAAACAGGTTGATGCGACATTAGAATAGATTAAATTAAACGTTGTTGCCAAAATCTCAAAAAAAACACTCTTGGAACGAACTTTAGGTTTTCAACACTAAATCTATCCGAGTTTTTTTCTTAGCTCCCTAACATCGTAATGCAACATTGGAATATTTTATGTGAAACGCTTATGCCAAAGAATCGAAACAAACACTCTCGGAAAGAACTTTAGGCTTTCATCGCATAAATCTATCCGAGTTTTTGGTTTCCTCTCCCGAAACATTGTGATGCAAATTTTTCGAATAGTTTACATCAAACGCTTATGCCAAATCCATGAAACAAACCGCCTAGGGACAAACTTTAGGTTTTCAAGGCATAAATCCTTCCGATGTTTTTGGATTTACCTCATAAACAAAGTTGATGCGATATTAGAATATATTACATTAACCGTTGTTGCCAAAAACTCAAAAAAATACTCTTGGAACGAACTTTAGGTTTTAAACGCTGAAATCTATCCGAGTTTTTTTTTCTTAGCTCCTTAACATCGTAATGCCACATTGGAATATTTTGCGTGAAACGTTTCCGACAAAGAATCGAAACAAACACTCTCGGGACGAAATTTAGGCTTTCATCGCATAAATCTATCCGAGTTTTTAAGTTTCCTCTCCCGAAACATTGTGATGCAGCTTTCGAATAGTTTACATCAAACGTTTATGCCAAATCCATGAAACAAACCATCTAGGGACGAACTTTAGGTTTTCAACGCATAAATCATTCCGATGTATTTCGCTTTACCTCGCGAAACTGGTTGATGCGACATTAGAATAGATTAAATTAAACGTTGTTGCCAAAAACTCAAAAAAAACACTCTTGGAACGAACTTTAGGTTTTCAACGCTGAAATCTATCCGAGTTTTTTTTCTTAGCTCCCGGAACATCGTAATGCAACATTGGAATATTTTGCGTGAAACGCTTATACCAAAGAATCGAAACAAACACTCTCGGAAAGAACTTTAGGCTTTCATCGCATAAATCTATCCGAGTTTTTGGTTTTCTCTCCCAAACATTGTGATGCAAATTTTTCGAATAGTTTACATCAAACGCTTATGCCAAATCCATGAAACAAACCGTCTAGGGACAAACTTTAGGTTTTCAAGGCATAAATCCTTCCGATGTTTTTGGATTTACCTCGCGAAACAGGTTGATGCGATATTAGAATATATTACATTAACCGTTGCTGCCAAAAACTCAAAAAAATACTCTTGGAACGAACTTTAGGTTTTAAACGCTGAATCTATCCGAGTTTTTTTCTTAGCTCCCTAACATCGTAATGCCACATTGGAATATTTTATGTGAAACGCTTCCGACAAAGAATCGAAACAAACACTCTCGGACGAAATTTAGGCTTTCATCGCATAAATCTATCCGAGTTTTTAAGTTTCCTCTCCCGAAACATTGTGATGCAAATTTTTCAATAGTTTACATCAAACGCTTAAGCCAAATCCATGAAACAAACCGCCTAGGGACGAACTTTAGGTTTTCAACGCATAAATCATTCCGATGTATTTCGCTTTACCTCGCGAAACAAAGTTGATGCGACATTAGAATAGATTAAATTAAACGTTGTTGCGAAAAACTCAAAAAAAACACTCTTGGAACAAACTTTAGGTTTTAAACGTTGAAATATATCCGAGTTTTTTTTCTTAGCTCCCTAACATCGTAATGCAACATTGGAATATTTTATGCGAAACGCTTGCGCCAAAGAATCGAAACAAACACTCTCGGAAAGAACTTTAGGCTTTCATCGCATAAATCTATCCAAGTTTTTGGTTTCCTCTCCCGAACATTGTGATGCACTTTCAAATAGTTTACATCAAACGCTTATGCCAAATCCATGAAACAAACCGCCTAGGGACGAACTTTAGGTTTTCAAGGCATAAATCCTTCCGATGTTTTTGGATTTACCTCACAAACAAAGTTGATGCGATATTAGAATATATTACATTAACCGCTGTTGCCAAAAAACTCAAAAAAACACTCTTGGAACGAACTTTAGGTTTTAAACGCTGAAATCTATCCGAGTTTTTTCTTAGCTCCCTAACATCGTAATGCCACATTGGAATATTTTCCGTGAAACGTTTCCGACAAAGAATCGAAACAAACACTCTCGGACGAAATTTAGGCTTTCATCGCATAAATCTATCCGAGTTTTTAAGTTTCCTCTCCCAAACATTGTGATGCAAATTTTTCAATAGTTTACATCAAACGCTTATGCCAAATCAATGAAACAAACCGCCTAGGGACGAACTTTAGGTTTTCAACGCATAAATCATTCCGATGTATTTCGCTTTACCTCGCAAACAAAGTTGATGCGACATTAGAATAAATTAAATTAAACGTTGTTGCCAAAAACTCAAAAAAACACTCTTGGAACGAACTTTAGGTTTTAAACGCTGAAATCTATCCGAGTTTTTTTTCTTAGCTCCTTAACATCGTAATGCAACATTGGAATATTTTGCGTGAAACGCTTTGCGCCAAAGAATCAAAACAAACACTCTCGAAGAACTTTAGGCTTTCATCGTATAAATCTATCCGAGTTTTTTGGTTTCTCTCCCCGAAACATTGTAATGCAAATTTTTTCGAATAGTTTACATCAAACGCTTATGCCAAAACCATGAAACAAACTGCCTAGGGACGAACTTTAGGTTTTCAAGGCATTAATCCTTCCGATGTTTTTGGATTTACCTCATGAAACAGGTTGATGCGATATTAGAATATATTACATTAACCGCTGCCACCAAAAACTCAAAAAAATTCTTGGAACGAACTTTAGGTTTTAAACGCTAAATCTATCCGAGTTTTTTTTTCTTAGCTCCCTAACATCGTAATGCCACATTGGAATATTTTGCGTGAAACGTTTCCGACAAAGAATCGAAACAAACACTCTCGGGACGAAATTTAGGCTTTCATCGCATAAATCTATCCGAGTTTTTAAGTTTCTCTCCCAAACATTGTGATGCAAATTTTCGAATAGTTTACATCAAACGCTTATGCCAAATCCATGAAACAAACCGCCTAGGGACGAACTTTAGGTTTTCAACGCATAAATCATTCCGATGTATTTCGCTTTACCTCGCGAAACAAAGTTGATGCGACATTAGAATAGATTAAATTAAACGTTGTTGCCAAAATCTCAAAAAAACACTCTTGGAACGAACTTTAGGTTTTAAACGCTAAATCTATCCGAGTTTTTTTCTTAGCTCCCAAACATCGTAATGCAACATTGGAATATTTTATGTGAAACGCTTGCGCCAAAGAATCAAAACAAACACTCTCGAAAGAACTTTAGGCTTTCATCGCATAAATCTATCCGAGTTTTTTGGTTTCCTCTCCCAAACATTGTGATGCAAATTTTCGAATAGTTTACATCAAACGCTTATGCCAAATCCATGAAACAAACCGCCTAGGGACAAACTTTAGGTTTTCAAGGCATAAATCCTTCCGATGTTTTTGGATTTACCTCGCGAAACAGTTGATGCGATATTAGAATATATTACATTAACCGCTGTTGCCAAAAACTCAAAAAAATACTCTTGGAACGAACTTTAGGTTTTAAACGCTAAATCTATCCGAGTTTTTTTCTTAGCTCCCTAACATCGTAATGCCACATTGGAATATTTTGTGTGAAACTTTTCCGACAAAGAATCGAAACAAACACTCTCGGACGAAATTTAGGCTTTCATCGCATAAATCTATCCGAGTTTTTAAGTTTCCTCTCCCAAACATTGTGATGCAAATTTTTCAATAGTTTACATCAAACGCTTAAGCCAAATCCATGAAACAAACCGTCTAGGGACGAACTTTAGGTTTTCAACGCATAAATCATTCCGATGTATTTCGCTTTACCTCGCGAAACAGGTTGATGCGACATTAGAATAGATTAAATTAAACGTTGTTGCGAAAAACTCAAAAAAAACACTCTTGGAACAAACTTTAGGTTTTAAACGTTGAAATATATCCGAGTTTTTTTTCTTAGCTCCCGGAACATCGTAATGCAACATTGGAATATTTTGCGTGAAACGTTTGCGCCAAAGAATCGAAACAAACACTCTCGGAAAGAACTTTAGGCTTTCATCGCATAAATCTATCCAAGTTTTTTGGTTTCCTCTCCCGAAACATTGTGATGCAGCTTTCAAATAGTTTACATCAAACGTTTATGCCAAATCCATGAAACAAACCGTCTAGGGACGAACTTTAGGTTTTCAAGGCATAAATCCTTCCGATGTTTTTGGATTTACCTCGCGAAACAGGTTGATGCGATATTAGAATATATTACATTAACCGTTGCTGCCAAAAACTCAAAAAAAACACTCTTGGAACGAACTTTAGGTTTTAAATAAATCTATCCGAGTTTTTTTTTCTTAGCTCCCTTTAACATCGTAATGCCACATTGGAATATTTTCCGTGAAACGCTTTCCGACAAAGAGTCGAAACAAACACTCTCGGACGAAATTTAGGCTTTTATCGCATAAATCTATCCGAAGTTTTTAAGTTTCCTCTCCCAAACATTGTGATGCAACTTTCGAATAGTTTACATCAAACGCTTATGCCAAATCAATGAAACAAACCGCCTAGGGACGAACTTTAGGTTTTCAACGCATAAATCATTCCGATGTATTTCGCTTTACCTCGCGAAAACGAAGTTGATACGACATTAGAATAGATTAAATTAAACGTTGTTGCCAAAAACTCAAAAAAACACTCTTGGAACGAACTTTAGGTTTTAAACGCTGAAATCTATCCGAGTTTTTTTCTTAGCTCCTAACATCGTAATGCAACATTGGAATATTTTGCGTGAAACGCTTGCGCCAAAGAATCAAAACAAACACTCTCGAAGAACTTTAGGCTTTCATCGTATAAATCTATCCGAGTTTTTTGGTTTCCTCTCCCGAAACATTGTAATGCAGCTTTCGAATAGTTTACATCAAACGTTTATGCCAAAACCATGAAACAAACTGTCTAGGGACGAACTTTAGGTTTTCAAGGCATTAATCCTTCCGATGTTTTTGGATTTACCTCGCAAACAAAGTTGATGCGATATTAGAATATATTACATTAACCGCTGTTTGCCAAAAACTCAAAAAAAAACATTCTTGGAACGAACTTTAGGTTTTAAACGCTAAAATCTATCCGAGTTTTTTCTTAGCTCCTTAACATCGTAATGCCACATTGGAATATTTTATGCGTGAAACGCTTGCGCCAAAGAATCAAAACAAACACTCTCGGACGAAATTTAGGCTTTCATCGCATAAATCTATCCGAGTTTTTTGGTTTCTCTCCCAAAACATTGTGATGCAAATTTTCGAATAGTTTACATCAAACGCTTATGCCAAATCCATGAAACAAACCGCCTAGGGACGAACTTTAGGTTTTCAACGCATAAATCATTCCGATGTATTTCGCTTTACCTCGCGAAACAGGTTGATGCGACATTAGAATAGATTAAATTAAACGTTGTTGCCAAAAACTAAAAAAAAAAACTCTTGGAACTAACTTTAGGTTTTAAACGTTGAAATCTATCCGAGTTTTTTTTTAGATCCCTAACATCGTAATGCAACATTGGAATATTTTATGAAACGCTTATACCAAAGAATCGAAACAAACACTCTCGGAAAGAACTTTAGGCTTTCATCGCATAAATCTATCCAAGTTTTTTGGTTTCCTCTCCCGAAACATTGTGATGCAGCTTTCAAATAGTTTACATCAAACGTTTATGCCAAATCCATGAAACAAACCGTCTAGGGACGAACTTTAGGTTTTCAAGGCATAAATCCTTCCGATGTTTTTGGATTTACCTCGCGAAACAGGTTGATGCGATATTAGAATATATTACATTAATCGTTCCTGCCAAAAACTCAAAAAAAACACTCTTGGAACGAACTTTAGGTTTTAAACGTTGAAATCTATCCAAGTTTTTTTTCTTAGCTCCCGGAACATCGTAATGCCACATTGGAATATTTTGCGTGAAACGTTTCCGACAAAGAATCGAAACAAACACTCTCGGGACGAAATTTAGGCTTTCATCGCATAAATCTATCCGAGTTTTTAAGTTTCCTCTCCCGAAACATTGTGATGCAAATTTTTCGAATAGTTTACATCAAACGCTTATGCCAAATCAATGAAACAAACCGCCTAGGGACGAACTTTAGGTTTTCAACGCATAAATCATTCTGATGTATTTCGCTTTACCTCGCGAAACAGGTTGATGCGACATTAGAATAGATTAAATTAAACGTTGTTGCCAAAAACTAAAAAAACACTCTTGGAACGAACTTTAGGTTTTAAACGCTGAAATCTATCCGAGTTTTTTCTTATCTCCTAACATCGTAATGCAACATTGGAATATTTTATGAAACGCTTGCGCCAAAGAATCAAACAAACACTCTCGAAGAACATTAGGCTTTCATCGTATAAATCTATCCGAGTTTTTGGTTTCCTCTCCAAACATTGTGATGCAAACTTTCGAATAGTTTACATCAAACGCTTATGCCAAAACCATGAAACAAACCGCCTAGGGACGAACTTTAGGTTTTCAAGGCATTAATCCTTCCGATGTTTTTGGATTTACCTCATGAAACAAAGTTGATGCGATATTAGAATATATTACATTAACCGTTGTTGCCAAAAACTCAAAAAACATTCTTGGAACGAACTTTAGGTTTTAAACGCTTGAAATCTATACGAGTTTTTTTTCTTAGCTCCTTTAACATCGTAATGCCACATTGGAATATTTTGCGTGAAACGTTTGCGCCAAAGAATCGAAACAAACACTCTCGGGATGAAATTTAGGCTTTCATCGCATAAATCTATCCGAGTTTTTAAGTTTCCTCTCCCGAAACATTGTCATGCAGCTTTCGAATAGTTTACATCAAACGTTTATGCCAAATCCATGATACAAACCGTCTAGGGGACGAACTTTAGGTTTTCAACGCATAAATCATTCCGATGTATTTCGCTTTACCTCGCGAAACAGGTTGATGCGACATTAGAATAGATTAAATTAAACGTTGTTGCCAAAAACTCAAAAAAAACACTCTTGGAACGAACTTTAGGTTTTAAACGCTGAAATCTATCCGAGTTTTTTTTCTTAGCTCCCGGAACATCGTAATGCAACTGTAACGGCCCAGGTTTTCATCCCGGTCTTCGAGGTATGCCCTGGGGGTATTTTGGTAATTTGGTTGGGCCGTCAAGGCCGTTTATGTCTTTTCCAGTTGCTAAAATTATTGGATGGATTTATGTAAGTTTTTGAGGCTTTGTGGATGGGTTTGAGCATGGATAGATGCAAAAGTAAAAATAAAGGAAATTATGTTGCAGCTAGGATTCGAACATGGGTCTCCGGGAAAGCCTGTGAGGATGCGTGCCAGTTGAGCTATGAAGAGCTCTTGTTGCTCTTTCTGCGTCATATTATGGTTCTCCTTGGACCTTGGAGTTTGGTGCATTTGGTTAAATGAAAAGAAATTAGGTTTTGTTATGTCTTCTTCTCCAAATGCTCCATGGCCGCCCAACCCTTCCTCTCCCAAGCCCTGCCGATTTTCATTCCCTTTGCGGCCCGTGGTTCGATCGTCTTTCCGGTAAGTTTCTTCGTCTCTTCGTCTTCTCCGATTTGAGTTCTTGCTGGCCGAATGTAAATAGAAGAGTGTGGGTGTGTGTGTGTGTTTGTTTGCAGCCTGCCGAGAGGAGCCCCAACCAGCAAATTTCACTGTCGCAGCCTCCCACCGGCGATCGCACCAAAGAAGAAGCCCAGATCGCCCGAGTCGCCCACTCCATCGCCCTCAGAGTGCCATCGAGCGGCTTGTCGCCAGCCAGACGAGCGACGACGCCCAGACAGCCTGCCGCAGCCAACAGACGCCCAGATACCCCCTGCAGCGGCCCGATCTCGCCAAAGCGGTCGCGCGCTGTCGCGCGCCTACAGAGCGCCGAGAATCGCCGTCCAGACGCTGTCGTCCCAGCCCAGCGCCAGCAGCAATGTCCGTCGTCTCGCGTCCAGCTTGTCGCGCCGTCGCATGCGCCAGCCCAGGCGCGTCCGGCCGTCATATACAGCGCGCGCGCCTACTGCCGCCCATCGCCCGTCGGCGCCAGCGCCCGACCCTACCGCGCCATCATCGCCAGCCAAGAGCAGCGCCATCTTTGTCGCTCACTTCGTCACAGCGTGTCGGCCACGCGCGTGAGTTGCTCCTTGAGCCAAGCCTTGTTTATTTTATTATGTTTAGGCCTATGGATTGTGATTATTATTGTGTTTGTTAGGGTCTCGTTAGCTAGCTCTGGATCGATTGCAGCTTTAGGATTTTTGTGTGTAGTTGCCTCCTACCGCGTGTAAGGATTTCTTACCGGAGTTGTGTGGACCTGCGATGTTCTATGTGATTGATGTTGTATGTTTGTTTGTGATTATCGGCATGTATAGTTTAGGTGCTCTGCTTACGATTTCTGACCGGCATGACTTCGTATGTTGTTCTTTCATGTTAGTCCATGCTAGGTTGTTCCGCTCGCATGCTCATATTCATTCTTGTTCCGTAGTACCATGCTAGGTCTGCTTTGTATTCTTTTGAGCACGTATTGGATTGTTGCCGATTGTTAAGGCAGTTAGAATTCGTAGATAGCATCATCCGGCCCGATGCATAAAGTATCTTGCATCCATGGCAAGGACGTTCGAGACAATTCTCCGTCCTTGGACCCCGTGAGGATTAGCTATCCCAACCGGTAGGCCCCGCAATCTTGGGTAAGGGTGGTAGTCTAAGCGATGCCCCAACGGTCGGGATGATGACTTGGCAATGCCTAGTCTCCTGCACCGCAAGACGTCCTCGGCGTGTTCGGCAAAGAGTCTTTGATTGCCACTGTTAAGGTAAGGACGACTTCCTGGTGTAAGCCTACCACCACCCGTTCCTTTAGCCTCGTGCGGTGGTACAGCCGACATAGTTCACGTGTCCGTGTCTCACACCCCTATGTCGCGTGACACCGATCCGGAGATTTAGTTAGGCGTGGTATCCGGATATGGGCAGCTTGCCACTAGACCCGGCACCCCATAGTCTGTAGAAGCACGCGGTGCATGCTTACGCCATTACAACACGATCGGAGAGCTCCTCGGGATCTTGAGCTAGTGCACCTTTCATTCGACAATGAGAGACAGCCGAGGCCGGGACTTGTTTCTCGTATAGGGTGATTTGTGTGGTTATGGTACTTAATTCCGGACTAAGACCCTGAGTTGGCATCCGAGGTCCAAGTGTGGACTCCAGCTATGTGCTCTATTCTGTGTTTATGATCATAGCTTGCATACACTCATCTAGATGACCATGTGCATCGTATTGTACCCCGGTTGGGGATTCTTCTTGAGTAATTCGTTACTCACCCTTATTTTGTGGTTTTCCACAGTAACCAAGGTGCGAGACAGATGGTCAAGGAGGAGGAGTGATCATGGGAACCAAATTGTCGCCTCTCGACTTTTTATTTCTATGACTCTTGTCTTTTTATTTTCCCCGAATGCATGTAGTCGGGCACGAGCCCTAGGATGTTTTCTCTCAATGTTTTCGTGGATTCCTGCTTTATTGAATTTGAGGATGTTTCAAATGTTTTAAGAAATCTCTGATCAGAGTGTACGTTTTGGAAATGTATTTGCCCTCAAACAGGTGCTTGGAGACAGGGACAAGTTTCAGCAAACTATCTTTATTTCTGATTGAACCTTGATTGTTTTGTTTTAATTGGGAATCCGAAAATTATTTGCATATTGTCCTTTACTTTGCATGCATGCATTGGGGTAAAGGCCTATTTAGAGCCCTTTTTGGGTCGGGTCTTTACAGCAACATTGAAATATTTTGCGTGAAACGTTTGCGCCAAAGAATCGAAACAAACACTCTCGGGAAGAACTTTAGGCTTTCATCGCATAAATCTATCCGAGTTTTTTGGTTTCCTCTCCCGAAACATTGTGATGCAGCTTTCGAATAGTTTACATCAAACGTTTATGCCAAATCCATGAAACAAACCGTCTAGGGACGAACTTTAGGTTTTCAAGGCATAAATCCTTCCGATGTTTTTGGATTTACCTCGCAAAACAAAGTTGATGCGATATTAGAATATATTACATTAACCGCTGTCGCCAAAAACTCAAAAAAACACTCTTGGAACGAACTTTAGGTTTTAAACGCTGAAATCTATCCGAGTTTTTTTCTTAGCTCCCGGAACATCGTAATGCAACATTGGAATATTTTGCGTGAAACGTTTGCGCCAAAGAATCGAAACAAACACTCTCGGGAAGAACTTTAGGCTTTCATCGCATAAATCTATCCGAGTTTTTGGTTTCCTCTCCAAACATTGTGATGCAACTTTTCAATAGTTTACATCAAACGTTTATGCCAAATCCATGAAACAACCCGTCTAGGGACGAACTTTAGGTTTTCAAGGAATAAATCCTTCCGATGTTTTTGGATTTACCTCGCGAAACAGGTTGATGCGATATTAGAATATATTACATTAACCATTGCTGCCAAAAACTCAAAAAAAATACTCTTGGAATAACTTTAGGTTTTAAACGCTGAAATCTATCCGAGTTTTTTTTCTTAGCTACCGGAACATCGTAATGCAACATTGCAATATTTTGCGTGAAACGTTTGCGCCAAAGAATCGAAACAAACACTCTCAGGATGAACTTTAAGCTTTCATCGCATAAATCTATCTGAGTTTTTTGGTTTCCTCTCCCGAAACATTGTCATGCAGCTTTTGAATAGTTTACATCAAACGTTTATGCCAAATCCATGAAACAAACCGTCTGGGGACGAACTTTAGGTTTTCAAAGCATAAATCATTCCGATGTTTTTGGATTTACCTCGCGAAACAAAGTTGATGCGATATTAGAATATATTACATTAACTGTTCTTTGCCAAAAACTAAAAAAACACTCATGGAACGAACTTTAGGTTTTAAACGGTGAAATCTATCCGAGTTTTTTTTCTTAGCTCCCTAAATAATAAACAGAATGCCACATTGGAATATTTTGAGTGAAACGTTTATGACAAAGAATCGAAACAAACACTCTCGGGACGAAATTTAGGCTTTCATCGCATAAATCTATCCGAGTTTTTAAGTTTCCTCTCCCAAAACATTGTCATGCAGCTTTCGAATAGTTTACATCAAACGTTTATGCCAAATCCATGAAACAAACCGTCTAGGGACGAACTTTAGGTTTTCAAGGCATAAATCCTTCCGATGTTTTTGGATTTACCTCGCGAAAAAGTTGATGCGATATTAGAATATATATTACATTAACCGTTGTTTGCCAAAACTAAAAAAACACTCTTGGAACGAACTTTAGGTTTTAAACGCTGAAATCTATCCGAGTTTTTTTCTTAGCTCCCAGAACATCGTAATGCCACATTGGAATATTTTGCGTGAAACGTTTGCGCCAAAGAATCGAAACAAACACTCTCGGGAAGAACTTTAGGCTTTCATCGCATAAATCTATCCGAGTTTTTTGGTTTCCTCTCCCGAAACATTTTGATGCAGCTTTCGAATAGTTTACATCAAACGTTTATGCCAAATCCATGAAACAAACCGTCTGGGGACGAATTTAGGTTTTCAAGGCATAAATCATTCCGATGTTTTTGGATTTACCTCGCATAAACAGTTGATGCGATATTAGAATATATTACATTAACCGTTCTTTGCCAAAAACTAAAAAAACACTCATGGAACGAACTTTAGGTTTTAAACGGTGAAATCTATCCGAGTTTTTTTTCTTAGCTCCCTAAATAAGCGTAATGCCACATTGGAATATTTTGAGTGAAACGTTTATGACAAAGAATCGAAACAAACACTCTCGGGACGAAATTTAGGCTTTCATCGCATAAATCTATCCGAGTTTTTAAGTTTCCTCTCCCAAAACATTGTCAAGCAGCTTTCGAATAGTTTACATCAAACGTTTATGCCAAATCCATGAAACAAACCGTCTGGGGACGAACTTTAGGTTTTCAAAGCATAAATCATTCCGATGTTTTTGGATTTACCTCGCGAAACAGGTTGATGCGATATTAGAATATATTACATTAACCGTTGCTGCCAAAAACAAAAAAAAAACACTCATGGAACGAACTTTAGGTTTTAAACGGTGAAATCTATCCGAGTTTTTTTTCTTAGCTCCCGGAACAGCGTAATGCCACATTGGAATATTTTGAGTGAAACGTTTGCGACAAAGAATCGAAACAAACACTCTCGGGACGAAATTTAGGCTTTCATCGCATAAATCTATCCGAGTTTTTAAGTTTCCTCTCCCAAAACATTGTCATGCAGCTTTCGAATAGTTTACATCAAACGTTTATGCCAAATCCATGAAACAAACCGTCTAGGGACGAACTTTCCGCTTTCAACGCATAAATCCTTCCGATGTTTTTGGATTTACCTCGCGAAACAGGTTGATGCGATATTAGAATATATTACATTAACCGTTGTTGCCAAAAACTAAAAAAAAACATTCTTGGAACGAACTTTAGGTTTTAAATAAATCTATCCGAGTTTTTTTTTCTTAGCTCCCTAACATCGTAATGCCACATTGGAATATTTTGCGTGAAACGTTTGCGACAAAGAATCGAAACAAACACTCTCGGGACGAAATTTAGGCTTTCATCGCATAAATCTATCCGAGTTTTTAAGTTTCCTCTCCCGAAACATTGTCATGCAGCTTTCGAATAGTTTACATCAAACGTTTATGCCAAATCCATGAAACAAACCGTCTAGGGACGAACTTTACGCTTTTAACGCATAAATCTATCCGAGTTTATTGGTTTTTCCTCCCAAAACATTGAGATGCAGCATTGGAATAGTTTACATCAAACGTTTATGCCAAATCCTTGAAACAAACCATCTAGGGACCAACTTTAGGTTTTCAACGCATAAATCCTTCCGATGTTTTTGGTTTTACCTCGCGAAACAGGTTGATGCGACATTAGAATAATTTCCATTAAACGTTGTTGCCAAAAATTCGAAAAAGCACTCATGGAAAGAACTTTAGGTTTTAAACGCTGAAATCTATCCGAGTTTTTTTTCTTAGCTCCCGGAACATCGTAATGCAACATTGGAATATTTTGCGTGAAACGTTTGCGCCAAAGAATCGAAACAAACACTCTCGATATAAACTTTAGGCTTTCATCGCATAAATCTATCTGAGTTTTTTGGTTTCCTCTCCCGAAACATTGTGATGCAGCTTTCGAATAGTTTACATCAAACGTTTATGCCAAATCCATGAAACAAACCGTCTCTGGGGCGAACTTTAGGTTTTCAAGGCATAAATCCTTCCGATGTTTTTGGATTTACCTCGCGAAACAGGTTGATGCGATATTAGAATATATTACATTAACCGTTGTTGCCAAAAACTCAAAAAAAACACTCTTGGAACGAACTTTAGGTTTTAAACGCTAAAATCTATCCGAGTTTTTTTTCTTAGCTCTCGGAACATCGTAATGCCACATTGGAATATTTTGCGTGAAACGATTGCGCCAAAGAATCGAAACAAACACTCTCGGGAAGAACTTTAGGCTTTCATCGCATAAATCTATCCGAGTTTTTTGTTTCCTCTCCAAAACATTGTGATGCAACTTTGAATAGTTTACATCAAACGTTTATGCCAAATCCATGAAACAAACCGTCTAGGGACGAACTTTAGGTTTTCAAGGCATAAATCCTTCCGATGTTTTTGGATTTACCTCGCAAACAAGTTGATGCGATATTAGAATATATTACATTAACCGTTCTTTGCCAAAAACTCAAAAAAACACTCTTGGAACGAACTTTAGGTTTTAAATAAATCTATCCGAGTTTTTTTCTTAGCTCCCTAACATCGTAATGCCACATTGGAATATTTTGCGTGAAACGTTTGCGACAAAGAATCGAAACAAACACTCTCGGGACGAAATTTAGGCTTTCATCGCATAAATCTATCCGAGTTTTTAAGTTTCCTCTCCAGAAACATTGTCATGCAGCTTTCGAATAGTTTACATCAAACGTTTATGCCAAATCCATGAAACAAACCGTCTAGGGACGAACTTTAGGTTTTCAAGGCATAAATCCTTCCGATGTTTTTGTATTTACCTCGCAAACAAAGTTGATGCGATATTAGAATATATTACATTAACCGTTGCTGCCAAAAACTAAAAAAAAAACACACTTGGAACGAACTTTAGGTTTTAAACGCTGAAATCTATCCGAGTTTTTTTTCTTAGCTCCCGGAACATCGTATGTAAAGACCCGACCCAAAAAGGGCTCTAAATAGGCCTTTACCCCAATGCATGCATTCAAAGTAAAGGACAATATGCAAATAATTTTCGGATTCCCAATTAAAACAAAACAATCAAGGTTCAATCGAAATAAAGATAGTTTGTTTGAAACTCATCCTGTCTCCAAGCACTGTTTCAAGGCAAATACATTTCCAAAACGTACACTCTGATCAGAGATTTCTTAAAACATTTGAAACATCCTGAAATTCAATAAAGCAGGAATCCACGAAAACATTCAGAAAACATCCTAGGGCTCCGTGCCCGACTACATGCATTCAGGGGAAAATAAAAAGACAAGAGTCATAGAAATAAAAAGTCAGAGACGACAGCAGGTTCCCATGATCACAGCTCATCCTTCACCATCCTGTCTCGCACCTTGGTTACCTGTGGAAAACCACAAAATAAGGGTGAGTAACGAATTACTCAGTAAGAATCCCCAACCGGGGTACAATACGATGCACATGGTCATCTAGATGAGTGTATGCAAGCTATGAATATAAACACAGAATAGAGCACATAGCTTAAGTCCACACTTGGACCTCGGATGCCAACTCAGGGTCTTAGTCCGGAGATAAATCACCACACAATACGCCCTATACGAGAAACGAGTCCCGCCTCACCTGTCGCTGATACGAAAGGTGCACTAGCTCAAGATCCCGAGGAGCTCTCCGGCTGTGCCAGAATGAGCGTAAGCGCGCACCGCGTGCTACTGCAGACTATGGGGGGTGCCGGGTCTAGTGGCAAGTTGCCCATGTCCAGTCACCACGCCTAACTAAATCTCTGGATCGGTGTCACTGACATAGGGGTGTGAGACTCGGACACGTGAACTATGTCGGCCAACCACCGCACTTTGAGGCTAAGGAATCGGTCGTGGTAGGCTTACACCGAGAAGCCGCCCTTGCCCTATCGGTGGCAATCAAGGGCTACGCCGAACACGCCGAGGACGTGCCGATCGCCGGGGCGAGGCAATGCCAAGTCATCATCCCGACCGTTGGGGCATTTAACGATCGCCACCCTCACCCAAGATTGCGGGGCCTACCGGTCGGGTTAGCTAAACCCTAACGGGGTTCGGGGACGGAGAATCTGTTTTCGACGTCCCCGCCATGGATGCAAGATACTTTATGCATCGGGCCCGATGATGCTACCTACCCGAATTCTAACTCGCGCCTTAACAATCGGCAACAATCCAATACGTGCTCAAAAGAATACAAACAGACCTAGCATGGTACTACGGAACAAGAACGAATATGAGCATGCGAACGGAACAACCTAGCATGGACTAACATGAAAGAATAACATACGAAGTCATGCGGTCCAGAAATCGAACAGAGCACCTAAACTATACATGCCGATAATCACAAACAAACATACAACATCAATCACATAGAACATCGCAGGTCCACACAACTCCGGTAGAAATCCTTACAGCGCCGGGAGGCAACTACACACAAAAATCCTAAGTCGCGATCGATCCCGAGCTAGCTAACGAGAACCTAACAAACACAAATAATAATCACAATCCATAGGCCTAAACATAATAAAATAAACAAGGCTTGGCTCGGAGCAACTCACGCGGCGCGCACGACACGCGACGGACGGGTAGACAAAGATGGCGAGGCTATCTTTGGAGCCGATGGGCGCAGGGTCGGGCGCTGGCGCGCACGGCGCGAGATGGCGGCGCAGCTGGCGGGCGCACGCGCTGCGGACGGCCGGCCGGCGCGCAGCGCACGCAGGCGGACAAGTCAGACGCGACGGACACGCGCGACGGCCGACGAGCGTCCGGGCGCGCGCGATTCGGCTAGTTGTGGCTCTATTGGGAGGCAAACGTTGCCTTGTGTGAGAGTACTTGTTGGTTTGGATCTTAAGGAATCAAGTTGGAGCTATACACGTCGGTGTACTTTTGTGTAGCTCGTTTCGTGGTGTATGTTTTGGGAACCACGAAAGGTTCGTGTTGAGGAACCAGAGCTCAGTCAGACCCAGGCAGTGTTCCTCGGTTGAGTTGCTGGATGCTTGTAGTCGGTTGGCAAGCTAGAGTTGTTCTTAGTAGCCTCTGCGTTGGTTTTCAGAATTCTTAGCAAGGTGGTGCTTGGCGTTGGCCAAGGTTTGGTTCCCATGTTGTTTCTAGAGCTAGCTTGGTTCGAGCAAGCTGGCGTTGCCCTGAGGACTTGTTCCTAGTCAGGAAGTTTTGGGAGTTGACCCCTCCCTCGGCGGTTGAGTGAGTACTACTAGTTCTAAGTTGGTAGTTCAAGCGATTGTGGAATCCCTCGATTGTTGCTTTCGAGGGAATTGGTTGTTGTTGCCTTCGATGAGCAGGACAGCTAGCGTGTGTGAAGTTCACTGTCCTTCAGAAGTCCGCTTGCTGGGAAATTGTTTCGGTAGAGGAGGAGTCAGCTTAGCTCCTGAGTTGTGTAGTTGATTAGAGTGGCGTAGCGGTCAGCCCAGCGAGAGTGTCCCTGCATTGGTTTGTTAGCAAGCGGAAAGTAGTTTGTCCCCGCGAGGGCGGAGGCCGGCCAGTTCAAGGGCTTGAGTTGTTGCTGGAGAGTTGTTGGATCCTTGGAGTTTGTAGAACCCCTAGTTACTTGATGGTTGAGTTGCACCGTGGATGCTGGCCTCGAGATTTAACTTTTGAGGTAGTCTTGCTGACTCAAGTTGTTCATGATCCGCAAGCTTGTGGTCGTTGCTATCCTTATTCCTCGCGATGTTTCGTGGGTGGAGTTTCTGGATCGGAAGAAGAGTTAGGTCTAGCTATAAGGAGGAAGTCCTAAGAGCAGCCAGATGGACCTAAGGGTTGAGTGGCAGCTTGGAGGCGAGCTTCGCTCGTTGTAAGACTTGGGTTGAGTTTCTGAGCAGCAAGCCCTTCTCGGCTCTGTTCCTAGTTGGTGTGCGTTCGCAGTTGGTGTTATAGCTGAGCCATAGTTGAGCGGGTTGGCACAGAGGTGCCGTGGCAATGGTTGGTAAAACCTTTGAGTTGTTATCCTCAAGGTGTTGTGTTGCAAGCAGCCACATGTTGTTTTATTCCTTGCTGCTCGAGATTTCCGAGAGAGGTATGTTGTTTGTTCCCCTATCCGCCATATCCTCTTAGGCGGTGGCTGATCGATTGCATTGGAAAGTTGTTGTCGGCCGTTGAGGGCTCCCAGTTCAATAGTTTGGTGAGTGGGGCCTGCTCTCGGACCTTGTCGTTCATGGGTGGCCGTGGTCAAGTTTCAACTAGTGTGAGTGGCTTTAGCCATCCGGTGAACTGCATGTGCCCTGGCTTGAGTGCGTCGGTGCTCTTCAAGATGGTTGCTTAAGTGTTGTGGGCGCGCGTTCTAGTTGGACAAGTTTGCCTTTGGGATCGGCCGCCGTGGTGGTTCGATTGGATTTCGTTAAGGCTTATAGGCAACCATTGGAGTTCGTTGGTCTCTTGTGAAGTAAGAGTAGACTGACTGGTTTCTGGAACCCGAGAGGTTCAGTTGGTTGGCCAGCATGGTGTAGGGTTGAGATTGTTCGTTAACAGCTGTGAGTATTAAGAGGAGTACGCCGGTGCGTGGCGTAGAGTTTTAGAGCTTGTGACCCGTCCACAAGTTTGCTGAGAGTAGCGTCGTGGAGAGGCGTTCTGAGTTGGGTCAGCAGGGATAAGTGAGCCCTAGGGTTGTGAGACCGTTTAAGAGTTGGTGCGAGTTTGAGGATGTGGCTTATCGACTAGCACTATCGCATCTTTTTCTTCGAAGCTCAGTGTATGTTCAGTTTTGGTTGAGATAGTTTGTGGCAGACTCGATGTCTTTTTGGCTTGAGCCTTTGGAAACCCAAGAGGGTTGGGATTTCGAAGAAGGACTAGTGTTGGCTTGACAAGGAGTTGGTTGGTTAAGGATCAGTGGAGTTTCCTAGAGTTGTTTTCGTCTTAGGACTTTCGAGGACGAAAGTCTTAAAAGGAGGGGAGTATTATAACGCCCGATTTTCGAGTTCGGTTTCCCAGGTGTTCCGATTCATTATTCGGATGCTCGAAAGGGTCGTTAGTGCTATTTTAACCCTTAGGGGCATTTTGGGCTTTTTGCCCCGGTCAGGGTTTTGTGGATTTTGAGGACTCAGGTCACACTACTGACCTTTGTCGAGGCTTGATTGTTGTTGGTTGCAGGACCCAAGAAGTTCGGGCTAGTTGTTTGGAAGCTTGGAGGTGTTTTGGTAATTAGCAAAATTATTGTTAATTAGAGTGCTTCCTTTGGGAATTGAACCCTTGACCTAACGGTGATTAGGAGGCTTGATTTAAAAGGGTTTTATTAAATGGAAAAGAATGCGTCAGCTAGGACTCGAAGGAGGAAAGCCTTGGGAAGGGATTTTGGACCACCCAAAGCCTATTTAACTTAGGAAAAAGGAAAAGAAAAGAAAAAAACCCCTTATTCTTTCTCTCTCTCTCTCCCCAAGCCCTAGCCGCACAAACCCCAGCCTTTCCCAACCGTACCACCCAGCCCCAGGTCGCCCAAGCTCAGCCCGCTCAGACCTCGCCGCCCAGACGCGCCGCACCCAGCCGCCCAGATCGCGCGCAGCCGCTGCCACGCCACGCCAGACTGCTCCAAGACGCGCGCCTGCCCGCCAGCGTCGCCCGTCGTCGACCAGTGCGAATCGTCCCGTCGTCGCCCCAGCAGAGCACTCACTCGTCGCACGCTTTGCATCGCCCGATGTCGCTCGCTGCCGCCCAGCCCCATCGCTCGCGCCGCGCGCCATTCCGCAGCCCAGACGCATCGTCCCCGTGCGCCCGCTCCTGCTCGTCTGCTCGCCCTGCCGTGCGCCCGAGCCAACACCCTGCCTCGCTAGCGCCCGAGCCAACACCCTGCCTCGCCAGCGCCCAGCTTCCACCGCCCCTGCCGCACCAGCAGCGCCCATCCTGCCCCCTGGCTGTCGAGACCACGTGTCGTCGCGGTTGCTCGGGTTCACTTAGAAGCTCGGGAGTCGCTTGGTTGGCTTATGGTGGTTATTTTCTGCTTGTTTCCAGGTAAGGATTTCTTACCGTGGTTGTGTGGACCCTGCGATGCTATCGTGATTGTGCCTTGTATGCATGGTTGTTGTTATGAGTATGTTAGCTATTGAACAGCTTGTGTTGAGATCTTGCTAGCATGTTGCTTGTTGTTCATGTTAGTGCCATGCTAGGTTTGTTCTTCCAGCATGTCATGTCTTGTGATTGTATGAAATTTCCAGTGGGTAGGTTACATGTTTTCTCCTGCTTCCCGATCGTGTTGTTCTTGTGTCCCTGTTATATTCTATTAGGTACATGCTAGGGGTATCCTTATCTTGACATAACCTTGTCCTATTTTCTCCTGATTAGTTCCATGCTAAGGATAGACAGGTGATGTATAGTGTAGAAGATCGTAGGGGTGACTAGTTTAGGTCCCGCTCGGGTAAGACCCCGATGGACATCCGGAGGTGTAAGACCCAGATGGGCATCCTAGGTGTGTACGGCCCCACTGGGCATCACTGATTCTAGAGGTGTAAGTCCCCGATGGGCATCCTAGGTGTGTAAGTCCCCGATGGGCATCACTGAGTTGGAGGTGTAAGACCCCGATGGGCATCCTAGGTGTGTAAGTCCCCGATGGGCATCACTGAGTTGGAGGTGTAAGACCCCGATGGGCATCCTAGGTGTGTAAGTCCCCGATGGGCATCACTGAGTTGGAGGTGTAAGACCCGGATGGGCATCCTAGGTGTGTAAGTCCCCGATGGGCATCACTGAGTTGGAGGTGTAAGACCCTGATGGGCATCCTAGGTGTGTAAGTCCCCGATGGGCATCACTGAGTTGGAGGTGTAAGACCCGATGGGCATCCTAGGTGTGTAAGTCCCGATGGGCATCACCGAGTTGGAGGTGTAAGACCCGATGGGCATCCTAGGTGTGTAAGTCCCCGATGGGCATCACCGAGTGCGGAGGTGTAAGTCCTCGATGGACATCCCCGAGTCCTAGGTTGTGTAAGACCCTCAAGGGCATCCTGTAGAACCTAGGCTAGGTCAGATGTAAGCCTTGAATAGGCAATTTCTAGTTCGGCAGCTAGTCTGAGCCAACCTGAGGTTTCTGAGCTCGTACTTGTTTGCATGTATACTAGGGTGTTAAATGACTGATGTATCGTATTGTACCCCGGTTGGGGATTCTTACTGAGTATGTTTATACTCACCCTTATTTCTCGTGGTTTTTCCACTGTAACTTGGGGCAACACACGGGATGGCTAGCGGAGGGAGCCGTTGATCATGGGGTTCCCAGAGCACTCTGTCGCTTATTGTTTGCATTTATTTATTCAAGATGTAGATGGACAGAGTCCTAGGGGAATGATGTTAAAGTTGTTTAAACTGTTTTGAATGTTCTTTATAAATACTGGCCAGGCTTATTTTACCTTGTTGGATTTGCTTTATGAAAATTGTTGGTTATGTTTTTAAGTGTTCCCCGTTTCCAAATGTTTTGAAAAAGTTTTAAATATGAGCACTAAACCGCTTGTTGAAATATTTAACTTGCATGCTGAGTGAGGACCTAGGTTTAGGACCGTATTTCAGGTCGGGTCCTTACAGTTGGTATCAGAGCACGAGTCATAGATTCTCAGAGACTAACTCGCTTGTAGGTTGTTGTCCCCATGATCATCAAGACTCCGTCACGTCGAGTTTGTCTCGAGTTCATTAAGCTAATGGTTTTATTTTACAATACTGCACCTAGTATACATGTGTTACCCTTGTTGGGTAGTGAGAGTCCCGGTGAGGACTAGCTTTGTGTTCAGTGTAGATCGCTTATGCTGAATACACATTGAGGAGCGGGGACGTTTGGTATTTCCAACCGAGAAGTTGGACTGCGCATGTTGATGATGAGACCACGTCCAGGGTTGTCTAGACCCGTAGGCCACATTTGGCCCTGGCAGTTGAGTTGCCAAGAGAAGAGGGTAGAGGCTAGCATGCCTTAGAGTGGGACTCCTTGAGTAGAGTGTGCTCTAGCCATGAGAGAATTGATGGCAGGTCTTTTAGCTATCAGAGAGCAGAGACCCAGGCGCAGTTGTAGCGCGTAGTGAGGAGTCTCGGGCACAGATAGCCCAGCCGACAGAGTTTATTTAGAAGATACCCCCAGTAGCTCTAGTAGTCTCAGAGGTTCTCGGGAGGGCTTGATTGGCAGGTTTATGCTGATGAGTTAGTTGGAGTTAATCGAGCCACCGAGTTTGGCAAGTGGAAGCCTGTAGAGCTGGATGTTTCTGAGAACCCACTGCTAGCAGCGAGGTGGTTGGCCAGGATCGAGTTTGTCAACCGAGTGTTGGAATGACCTGATGTTCAGAAGCCGAGGCGTGCCATTCTTGTGCTGTTGGATGCAGAAGTATGGTGGTGGAAGTCCCCTGTGAGAGGCGGACCAGCAGAGTCTCCACCAGCCACCCGGTCGATTGGCAAGCTGCCAAGTTAGTAGCTTTTGAGGAAGATGTAGTGACATCTTGTCCTCCTGCAAACCTGCAGTCATTTTGCAGCCAGTTCTTTTAGTACCCTCGTCGCCAGGGTGTGGTGTGGGGTTTGCTTGTCAGGACTTAACCCATCCGTGGTTTCTAGTTGGCTAGTAGAGAGAAGCACCTTGTGTTAGCATTTTCCAAGAGTAGAGCTGTGTCTTTGCCACGGAGGGTTGGCTCTGGTAATTGTTGAGCATCAAGTGGGATGCAGGAGTGGGCCGTGGCTTGTCTGTTAGACGTGAAGTCAGAGAGTAGTCTACTCGAGTGTTGAGACTCTTGTGTTGAGTGCCATTGCCCTGTAAGGTGGAGTGTGACCTTCCCTTTCCTCAGAGGGGCTTAAAGCCCGCAAAGAGATGTTTGTGTTGTTAAGGATGTAGTGCCTGTTGGCACCAAGCTTTGAGAGGAGGCCTAGATTCAGGCCAGTTGGCACTTTTGTGCAGGTGGTTCCAGGACCCGCCCGGAGTTTGGCATCCCCACTAGTCTTGTACCCATTTCCATGGATTGCACCTGTTTGGGTGGCATAAGAGATCTAGCTCGGTAGTAGTCAGAAAACTACAAGTGTAAGGTCGTTCGAGGGATAAGTAGAAGCCTTTCAGGGTCACCGAGAGTTGGGTACAAAGGACTTTGTTGGTTGTTAAGGGCTAGCGCGTCCGAATTCTCGCGCCTCTATTATAGGCTTATGAGCCAGTTGGATGGTAGTGTGATACGACTACCCTGGAGTTACCCAAATATGAGTAGGGTTGGCATCGATGATTCATGGTTGATCCAGTGTTAGAGCCATGAGTTGGATGGTTGATCGGAGAACGTTTAGTAGACCATTGGTATGAGGTAAGTTAGCTTGGTGTGGCTATGCTCTTGTAAGAGTGAGTTGACCAATGTGGCATTCCGTGGTGAGTTGACCCCGAGTGGGTTGAACTCTTGTTGCTCCTTTGCTAGTTGTGGCTCTATTGGGAGGCAAACGTTGCCTTGTGTGAGAGTACTTGTTGGTTTGGATCTTAAGGAATCAAGTTGGAGCTATACACGTCGGTGTACTTTTGTGTAGCTCGTTTCGTGGTGTATGTTTTGGGAACCACGAAAGGTTCGTGTTGAGGAACCAGAGCTCAGTCAGACCCAGGCAGTGTTCCTCGGTTGAGTTGCTGGATGCTTGTAGTCGGTTGGCAAGCTAGAGTTGTTCTTAGTAGCCTCTGCGTTGGTTTTCAGAATTCTTAGCAAGGTGGTGCTTGGCGTTGGCCAAGGTTTGGTTCCCATGTTGTTTCTAGAGCTAGCTTGGTTCGAGCAAGCTGGCGTTGCCCTGAGGACTTGTTCCTAGTCAGGAAGTTTTGGGAGTTGACCCCTCCCTCGGCGGTTGAGTGAGTACTACTAGTTCTAAGTTGGTAGTTCAAGCGATTGTGGAATCCTCGATTGTTGCTTTCGAGGAATTGGTTGTTGTTGCCTTCGATGAGCGGGACAACTAAGCGTGTGTGAAGTTCACCGTCCTTCGTGGTCCGCTTCTTTGGGAAATTGTTTCGGTAGAGGAGGAGTCAGCTTAGCTCCTGAGTTGTGTAGTTGATTAGAGTGGCGTAGCGGTCAGCCCAGCGAGAGTGTCCCTGCATTGGTTTGTTAGCAAGCGGAAAGTAGTTTGTCCCCGCGAGGGCGGAGGCCGGCCAGTTCAAGGGCTTGAGTTGTTGCTGGAGAGTTGTTGGATCCTTGGAGTTTGTAGAACCCCTAGTTACTTGATGGTTGAGTTGCACCGTGGATGCTGGCCTCGAGATTTAACTTTTGAGGTAGTCTTGCTGACTCAAGTTGTTCATGATCCGCAAGCTTGTGGTCGTTGCTATCCTTATTCCTCGCGATGTTTCGTGGGTGGAGTTTCTGGATCGGAAGAAGAGTTAGGTCTAGCTATAAGGAGGAAGTCCTAAGAGCAGCCAGATGGACCTAAGGGTTGAGTGGCAGCTTGGAGGCGAGCTTCGCTCGTTGTAAGACTTGGGTTGAGTTTCTGCAGAGCAAGCCCTTCTCGGGCTCTGTTCCTAGTTGGTGTGCGTTCGCAGTTGGTGTTATAGCTGAGCCATAGTTGAGCGGGTTGGCACAGAGGTGCCGTGGCAATGGTTGGTAAAACCTTTGAGTTGTTATCCTCAAGGTGTTGTGTTGCAAGCAGCCACATGTTGTTTTATTCCTTGCTGCTCGAGATTTCCGAGAGAGGTATGTTGTTTGTTCCCCTATCTGGCCATATCCTCTTAGGCCAGTGGCTGATCAGATTGCATTGGAAAGTTGTTGTCGGCCGTTGAGGGGCTCCAGTTCAATAGTTTGGCTGAGTGGGGCCTGTTCCTGGACCTTGTCGTTCATGGGTGGCCGTAGCTGAAGTTTCAGCTAGTGTGAGTGGCTTTAGCCATCTGGTGAACCAGGCATGTGCCCCTGGCTTGAGTGCGTCGGTGCTCTTCAAGATGGTTGCTTAAGTGTTGTGGACGCGTTCTAGTTGGACAAGTTTGCCTTTGGGATCGGCCGCCAGGTGGTGGTTCGATTGGATTTCGTTAAGGCTTATAGGCAACCATTGGAGTTCGTTGGTCTCTTGTGAAGTAAGAGTAGACTGACTGGTTTCTGGAACCCGAGAGGTTCAGTTGGTTGGCCAGCATGGTGTAGGGTTGAGATTGTTCGTTAACAGCTGTGAGTATTAAGAGGAGTACGCCGGTGCGTGGCGTAGAGTTTTAGAGCTTGTGACCCGTCCACAAGTTTGCTGAGAGTAGCGTCGTGGAGAGGCGTTCTGAGTTGGGTCAGCAGGGATAAGTGAGCCCTAGGGTTGTGAGACCGTTTAAGAGTTGGTGCGAGTTTGAGGATGTGGCTTATCGACTAGCACTATCGCATCTTTTTCTTCGAAGCTCAGTGTATGTTCAGTTTTGGTTGAGATAGTTTGTGGCAGACTCGATGTCTTTTTGGCTTGAGCCTTTGGAAACCCAAGAGGGTTGGGATTTCGAAGAAGGACTAGTGTTGGCTTGACAAGGAGTTGGTTGGTTAAGGATCAGTGGAGTTTCCTAGAGTTGTTTTCGTCTTAGGACTTTCGAGGACGAAAGTCTTAAAAGGAGGGAGTATTGTAACGGCCCAGTTTTCGAGTTCGGTTTCCCAGGTGTTCCGATTCATTATTCGGATGCTCGAAAGGGTCGTTAGTGCTATTTTAACCCTTAGGGGCATTTTGGGCTTTTTGCCCGTCGAGTTTTGTGGATTTTGAGGACTCCGGGGTCACTACTGACCTTTGTCGAGGCTTGATTGTTGTTGGTTGCAGGACCCAAGAAGTTCGGGCTAGTTGTTTGGAAGCTTGGAGGTGTTTTGGTAATTAGCAAAATTATTGTTAATTAGAGTGCTTCCTTTGGGAATTGAACCCTTGACCTAACGGTGATTAGGAGGCTTGATTTAAAAGGGTTTTATTAAATGGAAAAGAATGCGTCAGCTAGGACTCGAAGGAGGAAAGCCTTGGGAAGGGATTTTGGACCACCCAAAGCCTATTTAACTTAGGAAAAAGGAAAAGAAAAGAAAAATACCCCTTATTCTTTCTCTCTCTCTCTCCCCAAGCCCTAGCCGCACCAACCCCAGCCTTGCCCAATTGTACCACCCACCCCAGTCGCGCCCAAGCTCAGCCCGCTCGGACCTCGCCGCCCAGACGCGCGCGCGCCCAGCCGCCCGGATCGCGCGCAAAGCTGCCGCCAGCCCACCAGCCTGCTCCGCTCGCGCCTGCTGCCGCCCGGCGTCGCCGTCGTCCACCAGTTGCCAGATCGTCCCCGTCGCGTCGCCAGCGGTAGCACTCTCGTCGCACGCTTTGCATCGCCCGATGTCGCTCGCTGCCGCCCAGCCCCATCGCTCGCGCCGCGCGCCATTCCGCAGCCCAGACGCATCGTCCCCGCGCGCGCTCGCTCGCTCGTCGCTGCTCCGCCGCCGTGCGCCCGAGCCAACACCCTGCCTCGCCAGCGCCCAGCTTCCACCGCCCCTGCCGCACCAGCAGCGCCCATCCTGCCCCCTGGCTGTCGAGACCACGTGTCGTCGCGGTTGCTCGGGTTCACTTAGAAGCTCGGGAGTCGCTTGGTTGGCTTATGGTGGTTATTTTCTTCTTGTTTCCAGGTAAGGATTTCTTACCGTGGTTGTGTGGACCCTGCGATGCTATCGTGATTGTGCCTTGTATGCATGGTTGTTGTTATGAGTATGTTAGCTATTGAACAGCTTGTGTTGAGATCTTGCTAGCATGTTGCTTGTTGTTCATGTTAGTGCCATGCTAGGTTTGTTCTTCCAGCATGTCATGTCTTGTGATTGTATGAAATTTCCAGTGGGTAGGTTACATGTTTTCTCCTGCTTCCCGATCGTGTTGTTCTTGTGTCCCTGTTATATTCTATTAGGTACATGCTAGGGGTATCCTTATCTTGACATAACCTTGTCCTATTTTCTCCTGATTAGTTCCATGCTAAGGATAGACAGGTGATGTATAGTGTAGAAGATCGTAGGGGTGACTAGTTTAGGTCCCGCTGGGTAAGACCCCGATGGACATCCGGGAGGTGTAAGACCCGGATGGGCATCCTAGGTGTGTAAGGCCCCACCGGGCATCACCGATTCTAGAGGTGTAAGTCCTCGATGGGCATCCTAGGTGTGTAAGTCCCGATGGGCATCACCGAGTTGGAGGTGTAAGACCGATGGGCATCCTAGGTGTGTAAGTCCCCGATGGGCATCACCGAGTTGGAGGTGTAAGACCCGATGGGCATCCTAGGTGTGTAAGTCCCGATGGGCATCACCGAGTTGGAGGTGTAAGACCCGATGGGCATCCTAGGTGTGTAAGTCCCGATGGGCATCACCGAGTTGGAGGTGTAAGACCCCGATGGGCATCCTAGGTGTGTAAGTCCCCGATGGGCATCACTGAGTTGGAGGTGTAAGACCCCGATGGGCATCCTAGGTGTGTAAGTCCCCGATGGGCATCACTGAGTTGGAGGTGTAAGACCCCGATGGGCATCCTAGGTGTGTAAGTCCCCGATGGGCATCACTGAGTCTGGAGGTGTAAGTCCTCGATGGACATCCCTGAGTCCTAGGTTGTGTAAGACCCCGAAGGGCATCCCGGTGTAGAACCTAGGCTAGGCTGTAGATGTAAGCCTTGAATAGGCAATTTCTAGTTCGGTAGCTAGTCTGAGCCAACCTGAGGTTTCTGAGCTCGTACTTGTTTGCATGTATACTAGGGTGTTAAATGACTGATGTATCGTATTGTACCCCGGTTGGGGATTCTTACTGAGTATGTTTATACTCACCCTTATTTCTGTGGGTTTTCCACCAGGTAACTTGGGGCAGCACCAGGATGGCTAGCGGAGGGAGCTGTTGATCATGGGGGCTGCCGGCACTCTGTCGTTTATTGTTTGCATTTATTTATTCAGCATGTAGATGGACAGGAGTCCTAGGGGAATGATGTTAAAGTTGTTTAAACTGTTTTGAATGTTCTTTATAAATACTGGCCAGGCTTATTTTACCTTGTTGGATTTGCTTTATGAAAATTGTTGGTTATGTTTTTAAGTGTTCCCCGTTTCCAAATGTTTTGAAAAAGTTTTAAATATGAGCACTAAACCGCTTGTTGAAATATTTAACTTGCATGCTGAGTGAGGACCTAGGTTTAGGACCGTATTTAAGGTCGGGTCCTTACAACAGGGGCGATGGAGCTGGGCGACTCCGGGCGATCTGGGCTTCCTGCTGGTGCGATCTGGCCGGCTGGGGAGCTGCGACGGTGACGGTCACTTGGGCCGGGGGCTCCTCTCGGCAGGCTGCAAACAAACACACACACACACACCCACACTCTTCTATTTACATTCGGCCAGCAAGAACTCAAATCGGAGAAGACGAAGAGACGAAGAAACTTACCCGGAAAGACGATCGAACCACGAGGTACGCAAAGGGAATGAAAATCGGCTTGGGGCTTGGGAGAGGAAGGGTTGGGCGGCCATGGAGCATTTGGAGAAGAAGACATAACAAAACCTAATTTCTTTTCATTTAACCAAATGCACCAAACTCCAAGGTCCAAGGATAACCATAATATGACGCAGAAAAGAGCAACAAGAGCTCTCCATAGCTCAACCGCACGCATCCTCGAGAGGCTTTCCGGAGACCGGGTTCGAATCCCAAAGACAACATAATTTCCTTTATTTTTACTTTTGCATCTATCCATGCTCAAACCCATCCACAAAGCCTCAAAACTTACATAAATCCATCCAATAATTTTAGCAATCGAAAAAGACATAAACGGCCCTGACGGCCCGACCAAATTACCAAAATACCCCGGGGCATACCTCGAAGATCGGGATGAAAACACAGGCCGTTACAATATTCCTCCTTTTTATGACTTTCGTCCTCGAAAGTCCTTAAGACTGAAACAGCACAGGATACTGCAATCTCATCCCGTCTTCCCCGCTCACAAGCGGCCTCCTCTGAACTCTGACTCCTCCACTGAACTTTTACCAAACGGATCCCACGATTATGCAACGTCTTCGTCTCAAAGACCAGAATACTCACAGGCTTCCCCTTGAAGCTCAAATCCTCAATCAGCTGCAAAGGCTCAAAGTCCACAATGAGCGATGGGTCCGACACATACTTGCCTCACACCGATACATGAGAACACTGCACACGGCTGACAATGACAGAAAAAGCTAACCAATATGCAACTCTGCCAATCCTCTGGAGAATCTCAAATGGTCCAACAACAGGAAACTCCACTTCTCCCGCTTACCAAACCTCAACACAACTCACAACGGCACAACCTTAAAACTACGCACTGTCCAACCTCAAACTCTAAAACTCGACGCCGAACATCGGCGTAACTTTTCTGCCTGCTCTGAGTTGACAACACTAGCTCTAAACTCCTGCACATCACCTCTGGTCAAATCAAAGAACTCAGACCCAAAACAAAATTGATGGCCACCAACCTTTTCCCGAGAACATTGGAATCTGCAATACTTACCTTGCAATGCCTCAATGGAACAACAAGAATTGACCACGAGAACGCAACCCAAGGCAACCTCATAAAACCACACTAGTCCCCGCGCTAATCACGGAAACACCAACTCACAACAAGTTCAAGGATCTGGCTCACTCTTCCCAAAAGACCATCGGTCAGAGGGTCAAAACTCTACAGAAACTGCACTCGGCTCATAAGCCCTCCAGAACCATAGTTCATCAACGCACTGCCTAGAACAAACCTTCGTTGCCACACCTCTGTGACAACAACTCCACTGGCCCGACATGCCTCTACTCCATAGAAATGGCATCTGCACACGAAACGAGTGCGAGCTCTCACTCAAAAACCAATCCTCCAAGAATGTAATCTCACACAACAACCTCAACTAATCGACAGCTCCCACACGGAAAACTTACAATCCAACAACTTGAGTGCTACGGCCTCGGAAGCTCAAACAACTACAAATCCTGCATAGCTATGCCAATCCACACAACTCTAGCTTGACTCAAATCACTGGCCGACAAGTCACCTGCCAACAACCTAGGGCCCAGAGGGCTCCCTCCACCAAACTTACCTCCATGCAAGCAACGGAACGAAGCTTGCCTAAAAATGAAACACATCTCATAAGTCCAAACGATAACACATACAGGCTTAACCCTCTAGCTTAGGCTTATTGCACCTTCCCACCAAAACTTCATAAACGGAACTCCACTACTCGGTTAACACCAACTACCAAGAACCAGATTACCAAAAATGGCTGGCAGAGCACAAGCCACACCGACCAACAAGGATCCTCAAAAGGTCAAGACCCTAATCCAATCACAATGGTGCAACCTCAACCCACAACCGATACAAATGAGTTCTTCAACTACAAAGGTGCAACAACTTCCATGCCAACACACAAAACCTTAACCAACTAGGCCAAACACTCATAGGAGGCGAAACAACCCTTACCGCAACTTCCGAACACCACTCAAGAGTCCGCTTAACTTGGACAAACAATCGCTTCCAAGCAGCCAACAAACTTTTCCTCCTCCTACTAGCACCACTACCACTAATTCCAAGACCAAGGAATAACTCGACAACTTCCAAGGAGAAACAGATCCTTATGCGAACATCCGAGGACAGAGAGCTTCACAACCGCTTCATTGTCTTGCTCACCTAAGCACAACATCCAACTCTCCCAGAGGCAACAACAAGGGGTCCACCACAGATGGACCGCCAACCACGAAAGAGAAGACTCACCCCCAAACACCAAATAAGGGCAACTCTCAAACTCTAGAAGCAGGAAAGACGACCGCCAGGGCAAAACCACTTGCCCCACGAGCAAAGCTAACTTCTAGCAACTCAAAAACCACACCTTGGTCAACATCAAGCACCAACTTGCCACCACACCGGAACCAATCCGGACTCTACTTGAAACAAGCTCTGGCTTGCTAGCTTACCAAAGCGCCAAAGAACACACGAAGCCTAAAACCTACTCGACTCGGCTTGCCAATCAAACTCACTACCTAGGTCTGACTGAGCTCTGGTGAGGCTCTCCACAACTAGGGTTCTTCAGCTACCCTCGACACACACTGTCGTCAAACGGTCTAACAGCCAACTTCCTGAACAAACAACTCCTTTTTCCAGCATCTCAACCATGCTGGCCTGCTCCGAACCTCGAAACCAAAAAGACCAGAAACGCTTCAGAATGTGTTATCATCCTACTCAAAGCATCAGCCACATCGTAACTACGGCCAGGAACTACGTGGCTTCACTACAACCACCATTTGTTCAGTACCATCTGAACTCCAACCATGAACACAAGAGGTTCCACCAACCAAGCTTAGGTTCAACTTAACAAACTTGCCTAAGCAACAACCCGACTACGAGCACGGTATCCTTACAACCTCAACTAAAGCCTTACAACATCCACCTGGAGTCCAACTTCTCCAAGAACTGAGCACCAGTCCTCCAATGCAAACCCTACATGGTTCTGAAACTATCACCACCAGAACGAACTACACAAAACACACTTGTGTGAACAATTCTCAACCTTCTTTCAGAGATCCAAGACTAACAGGTGCTGTTCCAAAAGGCAACACTAACTTCTGGCAGAGATACAATCAACCCAAGGAACACCAAAAGTTCCATCTCCACACGATACTCGAAGCAGTGGCAACCTTGCTCTGCTAAAACATAACGATGCCAAACCGAACTTACTTTATACCAAGACTCTACCAAGTGTGCTTTACACATAAGACAACCTGCTCATCTCATAAGGCATCCAACTCATCTCATAAGCACCAAACTCATCTCATAAGCATCCAACTCACGGTCCCTCTGATGGACCGAACTCGCATCTACAATGCTCACTCAACTCAGGTTTAGACACCCGAAGTGTAACGACCCAGGTTTTTCTTCCCGGTCTTCCAGGTATGCCCTAGGGGTAATTTGGTAATTTGGTCGGGCCGTCAGGGTCGTTTGTGTCTTTTCCAGTTACTAAAATTATTGGATGGTTTTATGTAGGTTTTTGGAGGGGTTTGAGGTTTGGTTTGAGCAAGGTTTGATGCAAAAGTAAAAATAAAGGAATTTGTCTTTGCAATGGGGTTTGAACCCGGTCTCCCGGAAGCTTGTAGAGATGTGTGCCAATTGAGCCATTAGGTGCTCTTGTTGCTCTTTTCTGCATCATCACATCTTAGTTAACCTTGGATTTTGGAGTTTTGGTGCATTTGGTTAAATGAAATAGAATTAGGTTTATTCCATCTTCTTCTCCAAATCTCCTCTTGGCCGCACAAGCTCTCCCTCTCCATAGCCTTTGCCGATTCTTCTTTCCCTTGCATCTCCTTGGGTTCGATCATCATCATTCTGGTAAGTCTTCATCCTCTTCATCTCCTCATTTGGTTATTGATGCCGGCCGAAGGTAAGAAGAGAGAGTTGTGTGTGTTGTGTTGATTGCAGCCAGCCGAGAGAAGCAGCAGCATAGATCGCCCCTGCCGTACGACCAGATCGCCAGGCCGGACAGCAGCTTCGCCAGACCGTCCGCACGCCATCGCGCACCAGATCGCCCAGATCCGTTGAGCGGCCCGCCGCCGCCGCGCACGGTCGCGCCAGCCCAGACGCCGATCGTGCGAATCGCGCCCAGCCAAGCGAGACGCCGACGCCGACGCCAGCGCCGCGCGCCTTTGCCCGAAGCCGCTCGCCGCCCGCGCCAGCCGCGTCTGCGTCGCTCGTCGCCGCGCCAGCTGCGCCGCCGCGCTTTCGCTGCCGAAGCGCCTGCGACGCCTCGCCCAGCCTTCGCCAGCCTCGCTGCGGCCGTATGCTCCGTCTCCGTGCCGTCTTTGTGCAGCGCCAGCCACTGCATGCAGCGCTTCCGCCACTGTCGTGCCAGCGCCAAACTGCGCCCGACCTGCCGTGCCGGCTTCGCCAGCAGACTCAAGCTCGTGTCGCCGTGCGCGCGAGTTCCCGAGCCGAGCTTGCTTTTTTTTTGTTGTTTAGACGTTTTAGATGCTGATTATTATTGGTTTGCTAGGTTCCCGCTCGCTAGCTCGGGATTGTTCCGCAGCCTAGGATTTGTGTGTAGAAGCCTCCCACCAAGGTAAGGATTTCTTACCGGAGTTGTGTGGGCCTGCGCGTATATTTGTGATTGTTGTTTTGTATGCTGTGTATGATTATTAGCATGTTTAGCCCTAGGTGCTCTGTTACAATTCTCGATCGCATGAACTCTTGTATTGTTTCTCATGTTAGCCCATGCTAGGTTGTTCCATTCTCGCATGTTCGATATCTCTTCTTGCTTCGTAGTATCATGCTAGGTTCCTTGTATCTGTTGAGCACGTATTGGATGCATTGATTGAATTATTATTATTGTTATGGTTTAGAGTTCGTAGGTAGCATCATCCGGGCCGGATGCATAACGTAACTTGCATCCCGACGGGGCGTGCGAGATGGTACTCCGTCCACGATCCCGTTAGGGTTTAGCTAACCCTAACGGTGGCCCCGCAATCTTGGGTGAGGGTGGCAAACGTTAATTGCCCCAGCGGTCGGGATGATGACTTGGCATTGCCTCGTCCCTGCGGTCGGCACGCGCCCTCGGCGTGTTCGGCCGTAGCCCTTGATTGCCACTGTTAGGGCAAGGACCGCTTCTGGTGTAAGCCTACCACGACCGGTTCCTTAGCCTCAAGTGCGGTGGTACAGTGACATAGTTCACGTGTCCGTGTCTCACACCCTATGTCGGTGACACCGATCCGGAGATTTAGTTAGGCATGGTGGTCAACTCGGCGACTTGCCACTAGACCCGGCACCCCGAGTTTGCGGTGAGCATGCGGTGCGCGCTTACGCTCATTACAAGCCGATCGAGAGCTCCTCGGGATCTTGAGCCAGTGCACCTTTCGTGTCGACGATGAGACAGCCGAGGCCGGACTTGTTCCCGTATAGCGCGTTTAGTGTGTTGTGGTATTTCCGACTAAGACCACGAGTTGGCATCCGAGGTCCAAGTGTGGACTTAGCTATGTGCTCCGCTCTGTTTTGTACTCATAGCTTGCATACATTCTTCTAGATGATCATGTATATCGTATTGTACCCGGTTGGGGATTCTTCTTGGGTAATTCGTTACTCACCCTTATTCTGTGGTTTTCCACGGGTAATCAAGGCGGGAGACAGGATGGGTGAAGGAGGAGCCGTGATCATGGAATCCTGCTTTGTCATCTCGACTATTTTATTTTATCATGACTCTTGACTTTTGTTATTTCCCCACGAATGCATGTAGGCGGGCAGAGCCCCGGGATGTTTTCTTACGTTTTATGGATTCCAGCATATTTGTACTTGTGGATTGTTTTAATGGTTTAAATAAATCTCTCCGATCGAGTATGCTTTTAGAAATGTATGTTTTGGTTGTTGAATGTTTCTGCTTTTACTTGGAATCCGAAATGTGTTTTTCATAATGTCTTCTATTTTCAATACATGCATTGGGGTAAAGGCCATTTAGAGCCCCTTTTGGGTCGGGTCTTTACACGAAGGTAGTGGACCGCACTACCAACCACAAAGATCTCTTGGCCTTAGCACTAGCGTGAGACTCACACGCACTAACACTTACCAGCCGCCAACCTGCTGACTTACTCAACCCCAAAGTAACACCGGGAAGAGGCTCCACTCCTCTCGAACATCCTTTCACTTGTAGTCCTTCGACTACCACCGAACTAGCCCTCTTGCACGACCTAAACAAGTGCATTTTCCATAAATGGATCCAATGGCTAAAGAAGTGTGCTGAACTCCGGACGGATCATAGAACCATCTGCTTATACCCATGCCAAACTCATGTCTGAACCAGACTTAGAGCCAAAGCGGCACACCAACCATTGCACCTCAAGTGCCACTACTACCAAATCCACATCTTACTACAAATGGGGCCAAGAGGTCACAACCTCAAGTGACAAAAACTATGGCGAGGCATACAAGAGCTCAACTCAAACAACCATGCCTAAGGCATCTCATCAAACCGAAGTCTCACTGCCTACTCTTGCATCTCCACATGATGCTCAACAAAACTCTGGCCAGCTCTCTCAACATGCAGCAGCTAGCCCTACTCTAGGGGCTCACCATAAGAAGAGTGCTCAACTCTACCAGACAACTGGGGAAACCACCAACGGATCACGTCCGATGGGAACACTGCTCGCTGCCCCCTTAACCACAGGGTTCCGACTTACTAGCTGCAAAACAACAACACTTACAAGAGAACAAGGATGTCTCAGCAACCACTTCGAAGGCTACCAACTCTGCAGCTACTCACTGGCAATCAACCATCTGCTAAGGTTCAAGATCAACACCTGAACTACCCAGGCTAGTCCACACTAGGACCTACTCCACAAGCATCAACATGAGCAAAAGCCAAAGCTAACTTGTAACGGCCCAGGTTTTCATCCCGGTCTTCGAGGTATGCCCTGGGGTATTTTGGTAATTTGGTCGGGCCGTCGGGAGCCGTTTATGTCTTTTTTCGAGCTGCTAAAATTATTGGATGGTATTATGTAAGTTTTGAGGCTTTGTGGATGGGTTTGAGCATGGATAGATGCAAAAGTAAAAATATAGGAAATTTGTGTTGCGGTTGGGATTCGAACCCGGTCTCGGAAAGCTGTGAGGAGGCGTGCGGTTGAGCTATGGAGAGCTCTTGTTACTCTTTCCGTCATATCTTAGTTACCCTTGGATCTTTGGAGTTTTGTGCATTTGGTTAAATGAAAAGAAATTAGGTTTTGTGTTTTCTTCCCCAAAACTCCATGGCCGCCCAACCCTCTTCTCTCCCAAGCCCCTTGCCGTGATTTTCTTCCCTTGCACCCCGAGCGCTGCGTTCGCAGCCAAGCGACCAATAAAGCAGCCGGTCGAGCAGCCAGCACCAGACGCACAAAGCGGCCCAGCGCCAAAAGAAGCGCCGCCAGACGCCAGCGCCCAGCAGGACGCAGCCAGCGCCCGAGCCGTCGCAGCCGCCAATGCAGAGGCATCGCAGCGGCCAAATCCAAGCGCGTCGTCGCGTCGTCGCCGCCGCCGCACTCGCCGCCGCGCGCGCCAGCGCCGCCGCCATCGCTCGCCATCGCCAGCCGAGCTCGCGTCGCATCGCGGCCGCGCCCGTCGTCGCGTCTCGCGCCGCGCGCTCTCGCGCGTGCGCCCGTCCGTGTCGCGTCGTCGCCGTCGTCCCAGCGCGTCCGCGCCTAGCGCGCCATCCGCGCCCAGCGCTGTCGTCTGCGCAGCCAGCGCGCCAGATGTCGCCCATTTGCCGCCCATCGGCGCCAGGTGTGCGCCCATTTGCCGCCATCAGCGCCCATCCGCGCCAAAGAAGCAGCATTTCCCCGTCTTTGCCGCCCGTCCGCGTGTCACCGCGCCGCGTGAGTTGCTCCGAGCCGAGCCCTATTTATTTTATTATATTTAAGCCTTTAGAGTGTGATTATCATTGTTTTTGTTAGGTTCTCGGTAGCTAGCTCGGGTTCGATCGCAGCTTAGGATTTTGTGTGTAGTTGCCTCCCGCCGGTAAGGATTTCTTACCGAGAGTTGTGTGGACCTGCGATGTTCTATGTGATTGTTGTTTGTATGTTTGTTTGTGATTATCAGCATGTATAGTTTAGGTGCTCTGCTTGCAAATTCTCGACTAGCATGACTTCGTATGTTGTTCTCTCATGTTAGCCCATGCTAGGTTGTTCCGTTCTAGCATGCTCATATCTGTTTCTTGCTTCAGTAGTACCATGCTAGGTTCGTTGTATCTGTTGAGCACGTTTTGGATTGTATTGGATTGTATGTTATTGATATGATAGGTTAAAGTGTAGGTAGGTAGCATCATCCGGCCTCGATGCATAAAGTATCTTGCATCCATGGCGGGGACGTCGAGACAGTTCTCCGTCCCTGGACCCCGTTAGGGTTTAGCTAACCCGACCGGTAGGCCCCGCAATCTTGGGTGAGGGTGGCGGATCGTTAAATGCCCCAACGGTCGGGATGATGACTTGGCATTGCCTCGTCCCGGGCGGTCGGCACGTCCTCGGCGTGTTCGGCCGTAGCCCTTGATTGCCACCGTTAGGGCAAGGACCGCTACTCGGTGTAAGCCTACCACGACCGGTTCCTTAGCCTCAAAAGCGGTGGTTCAGGTGACATAGTTCACGTGTCCGTGTCTCACACCCCTATGTCGGTGACACCGATCCGGAGATTTAGTTAGGCGTGGTGGCCCGGACATGGGCGGCTTGCCACTAGACCCGCACTTCCCATAGTCTGCGCAGTGCACGCGGTGCATGCTTACGCTCATTACAACACCGGCCGGAGAGCTCCTCGGGATCTTGAGCTAGTGCACCTTTCGTGCTCGGCGATGAGACGCCGAGGCCGAGACTTGGTTCTCGTATAGGGGCGTATTGTGTGGTGTGGATTATTCCGGACTAAGACCACTGAGTTGGCATCCGAGGTCCAAGTGCGGACTTAAGCTATGTGCTCTATTATGTGTTTATGTTCATAGCTTGCATACACTCATCTAGATGACCATGTGCATCGTATTGTACCCCCTGTCGGGGATTCTTCTTGAGTAATTCGTTACTCACCCTTACTTATCTTTCAGTAACCATGGCGCGAGGCGGGATGGTGAAGGAGGAGCTATGATCATGGGAACGTCTTTGTCGTCTCGACTTTTTATTTCTATGACTCTTGTCTTTCATTTTCCCCTGAATGCATGTAGCGGCACACGAGAGCCCTAGGATGTTTTCTCAATGATTTTGTGGATTCCCGCTTTATTGAATTTGAGGTTGTTTCAAATGTTTTAATAAATCTCTGATCGAGTGTACGCTTTTGGAAATGTATTTGCCTTGAAACAGTGCTTGGAGACAGGGACGAGTTTCAAAGAAAACTATATTGATTTGATTGAACCTTGATTGTTTTGTTTTAATTGGGAATCTGAAAACTTATTTGCATATTATCCTTTCCTTTGAATGCATGCATTGGGGTAAAGGCCTATTTAGAGCCCCTTTTGGGTCGGGTCTTTACTGATTGGTATCGAGCTCGTAGTCATAGACTTTGTAGACCCGACCTTTTGTTGTAGGTCGTCTTTCCCATGATCACCAAGACTCTCAGCGGTCATCAGTGCGCCTAAGTTTTCTGCTTTAGAAAAGGGTTAAGAATTTACAATACCTTTCATCTAGTGTATGCCTTGTGTAGTGTTGTGGAGCGGAGACGAAAGCGAGTTACGACTCGTTGTTGGTTTGGGCTTAGTGAGCCATCATGCCAACTTTCTCGATCATGCAGCGGTTTGTTTGGCGGCTTGTTGAGGTATCCAGATAGATTCGGATGCTCTGGAACATCGTTCGAGAGGAAGGCGAGCTTAGACTCCGTTGGCCATTTGTGGCCCGATTCTTTCGCTTTTCCCCTAGTGAGAGGGTGGTGGTGCTTCGTGCGGATCGCCAAGATGTTGATCGCACCCGCAGGAGCAGGGCGCTTGGCATGTCCGACCGAGGAGTTGGACCGATCGTGTTGATGTTGAGGCCGCGTCCGGGGTTGTTAGGCCCGCATGCCGATTTGGCCCCGGCAGTTGAGTTGCCTAGAGGAGGGGTAGAGGCTAGCGGCGCCTGAGTGAGACTCCTTGAGCAGAGTGTGCTCCACCCATGAGAGATTTGATGGCGTGTCTTTAGCTATCGAGAGCGGAGACCCAGCGCAGATTTGTAGCGCGTAGTGAGAGAGTCCCGGCACAGATAGCCCAAATGACGAGTTTGTTTCAGCAGATTTTCCCAGTAGCTCTTGTAGCCCCTGAGGTTCCCGGAGGGCATGATCAGCAGTTTATTCAGATGAGTTTGTTGGCGTTGATGGAGACGCCTGTGTTGGCAAATGGATGCCTGTAGAGCTCGATGTTTTAGTAAGTCCTCTGCTAGTAGTAAAGTAGTTGGCGAGTTTGAGTTTAGCATCCGTGTGTGGGGATGCCCCGCCGCTCGAGGCCGAGGTGTGCCGTTCTGTCTTTGTTTGGTTCATCGGATGGTGGTGGAAGTCCCTTGTGAGAGGTGGACTAGCGAGTCTCCACCATCGCCCGATTGTTTGGCAAGTTGCCGTGTTAGTGGCTTGAGGCGGATGAAGGGTCATCTTTGCCCCCTTGCTTGCGAGCTGCTTTGTTGTTTAATGACCCGACTTCCTCGAGATGTGGATTTGGTAGTAGTAGCACTTGAGGTGCATTGGTTGGTGTGCCACTTTGGCACTAAGTCCGGTTCAGCTTGAGCTTGGCTTGGGCATAGCGGATGGTTCTATGCCGTTCGGAGTTCAGCGTACTCCTTTAGCCTTGGATCTGTTTATGGCAGTTGCACCCGTTTAGGTCGTGCGGAGGGCTAGTTCAGTGGTAGTCGATGGACTACAAGCGAAAGGATGCTCGAGAGGAGCCGGAGCCTCTTCCCAGTGTTTCTGGAGGTTGAGTAAGTCAGCAGGTTGCCGGTTGGTAAATGTTAGTGCTTGTGAGTCTCACGCTAGTGCTAAGGCCAAGAGATTTTCTTTGTGGTTGGTAGTGCGGTCAACTACCTTCTTCGAGGGCCTAAGCCGAGGAGAGTTGAGCATCGTATATGCGAGTTTGGTCCAGTGAGAGGATCTGAGTTGGATGCTCATGAGATGAGCTGGATGCCTATGAGGCGAGATGAGCTGATGCCTTGCGAGAGGTTTTGGATGCCTTAGGGGTAAGCACCCTTGGTTGAGGCTTGGTACAAAGTAAGTTTGGTTTGGCATGATTATGCTTTGGTAGAGCAAGGTTGCCTCAGCTTCAGTATCGTGTGGAGATGGAACTTTTGGTGTTCCTTGGATCTGTTTGTATCCTCGCCGAGAGCTAGTGTTGCTTTTTGGGAAAAGCGCTTGTTAGTCTTGGATCTCTAAAGGAAGGTTGAGAGTTGTGCACACAAGTGTGTTTTGTGTGGTTCGTTCCGTGTGGCGAGAGTTTCAGATCCATGTAGGGTTTGCTTTGGGGATCTAGTGCTCGGTTCTGGAGAAGTTGGACTCGGATGGATGTTGTAAGGCTTTGGTTGAGGTGGTAAGGATACCGTGCTCGTGGTATCAAGTTGTTGCTTAGGCAAGATTTGTTAAGTTGGACCTAAGCTTGGTTGGTGGATCTTTTGTTGATCGTTGGTTGGAGTTCGATTGGAAACCGAACAAGAGCGATGGTAGCTAAGCGCGGTTTTACGATCGTCATGGTGAGAGAGTTGTTCGGATCCTTCCTTGGATAGGAGTTATGTTGTGGTTAATGTCCGAGTAGGAAGATGACGCGTTCTGTAGCGTTTCGGTCCCCAAGGTTCCCAAGGTGTTGGAGTTGGCCAACATGGTTGGGATCTTGGCAATTGAGTTGTTTGTTCAGCAGCGGTTGTGCATTAGATCGTATGCCTTGGCGGCAGTGTGTGTCGAGGGTTGCCGAAGAACCCTAGGTTGTGGAGAGCCTCTCCATAGCTCAGTCGAGCCCAGCTAGTGAGTTTCAGCTTGGCTAGGCTGGAGGTGTAGTTTGTAGCCTCGGTGGAGTTGCTAGCAGTCTTGGTAGACTAGCAAGCTAGTGTTTATTTGGAGTAAAGTCCGGAGTGGTTTCGGTGTGGTGGCAAGTTGATGCTTGGTGTTGACCAAGGTGTGGATTGGAGTTGTTAGAGTTTAGTTTTGCTCGTGGGGCGAGTGGTTTGTACCATGTTGGTTGTTTCTCCTGTTTCCGGGATGTTGAGTTGCCCCGTTTGGCATTTGGAGGTTCATCCGAGATGGACCCTTGTTGCGCCTCGTGAGATTAGATGTTGTTGCTCGGTGGAGCAAGGCGGTGGCGTATGTGGAGTTCTCTGTCCGTTGGTTGTCTGCTTGTAAGAGCCGTTTCCTTCGGGGAGTTGTCAGGTTACTCCCTTGGTCTTGGAGTTAATGGTGGAAGCGCTAGCTTGAAGGAAAAGTTTGTTGGCTGCTTGGAAGTAGTCGTTTGTCCAGTTAAGCGGATTCTTGGATGGTGTTCTAGAGGCTGCAGTAAAGGTTGTTCTGCCTCTTGTGAGTGTTTGGCCAAGATTTGGTTCGTTTGTTGTTTTGAGAGCTAGTTCGGTTCTAGCTGGAGGGCGTTGCCCTAAGGTCTTGTTCCTAGTCGTAAGTTTTGGGAGTTGACCCTCCCTCGTGATTGAGCAAGTCTTTGTTTGTTTCGGTTTGGTGGTCCGATTGGTTGAGTTTTCTCTTGGGTGTTGCTTCCAAGAGAGTTGGTTGTTGTTGCCTTGGGTTTGAGCAAGTCAGCGAGCGTGTGTGGAGTTCGCTGCCCTTCTGGAGTTTGCTTGCTGGGAAGTCGTTTCCCGTTTGGCGAGTCGGCTAGCTCCCGAGTTGTGTAGTCGATCGTAGTAGCGCGTGTGGTCGCCCAAAATGAGAGGGTCCCTGCTTTGTGTTGTTAGCAAACAAGAGTTGTTTGTTCCCGCAAGGGCGGAGGCCAGCCAGTAAGAGTTGAGTTGTTCTGGCAAGTTGTTGGTTCTTTTGGGGATTGAAGATTTCCTTTCCCTCTAGCCTCTGTGGTGGTTGAGTTGCTCTTTGGATGCCAGCCTCGAGTGATAGCTTGCGAGGTAGTCTTGCGGATTCGTGTGGCCCAGGATCCGTAAGCTTTGAGGTTGTCGTTATCCGTTTTCCTTGTGAGGTTTTGGGAGTGGAGCTTCTGATTGGAAGATGAGTTAGGCTTAGGCTTAAAGGGGAAGTCCTTTGAGTAGCCAGTTGGATTTTAAGAGTTGAGTAGTAGCTTGGAGGCGAGCGTTGCTCGTTATAAGTTTGGGTTGAGTTCTGCTGAGCAAGCCCTTCTCGGGCTTTGTTCCTAGTTGTTGTGAGTTCCCAGTTGGCGTTAGTAGAGCCGCGTTTGATTGAGTTGGCACAGAGGTGCCGTGGCATTAGTTGGGTAAGCTGTTGAGCCGCTTTTCCTCAAGGTGTTGTGTCGCGAGATAGGCTGCGTGATGGTTTAGTCCTTGCTTCCCGAGTTTTCCTTGAGAGGAATGTTGGATGTTCCTTGCCTGGCGATTTTCTCCTTAAGATGGTTGCTTAAGTGTTGTGGTCGTGTTCTGGTTGGAGAAGTTTGTCTTTTCGGATCAGTCGCCAGTTGGTGGTTCGTTTGTATCTCGTTAAGGCTGTAGTCAAGGTTTGAGGTTTGTTGGTCTTTTGTGAAGTAAGAGTAGGCCGTTTAGTTTTGGAATCTGGAAGGTTCGGTTGTTTGGCCAGATTTGTTGTAGGGTTGAGTTTGTTTGTTGACACCGTGTGCACACGTGTTTTTACGTGTCGATGTTGGGGCGGCATGTGCCAACCCATTGTTCATTGTGGACTTTGAGCCTTTGCAACCGATTGAGGTTTGAGCTTCAAGGGAAGCTTGTGAGTATTCTCGTCTTTGAGACGTAGGCGTTGCATAATCGTGGGATCCGTTTGGTGAAAGTTCGGTGGAGGAGTCGAGTTCGAGGAGGCCGCTTGTGAGCGGGAAGACGGGATGAGATTGCGAGTATCTGTCTTTGTTTCAGTCTTAAGGACTTTCGAGGACGAAAGTCATAAAAGGAGGGAATATTGTAACGCCCGAGTTTTCATCCCGGTCTTGAGGTATGCCACGGGGTATTTTGGTAATTTGGTCGGGCCGTCGGGGCCGTTTATATCTTTCGATTGCTAAAATTATTGGATGGTATTATGTAAGTTTTTGAGGCTTTGTGGATGGGTTTGAGCATGGATAGATGCAAAAGTAAAAATATAGGAAATTTGTGTTGCGCTTGGGATTCGAACCGGGTCTCCTGAAAGCTCGTGAGGAGGCGTGCCAGTTGAGCTATGGAGAGCTCTTGTTACTCTTTCCGCGTCATATCTTAGTTACCCTTGGATCTTTGGAGTTTTGTGCATTTGGTTAAATGAAAAGAAATTAGGTTTTGTGTTTTCTTCCCCAAAACTCCATGGCCGCCCAACCCTCTTCTCTCCCAAGCCCCTTGCCGTGATTTTCTTCCCTTGCGGCCCGAGCGCTGTTCCGCCAGCCAAGCGACCAGCCGAGCAGCCGGTCGAGCGGCCAGCCAGAATCGCACCAGCCCCCAGCGCGCCAAAGAAGAAGCCGCCCAGACGCCAGCGCGCCAAAGAGGCAGCGCAGCGCCAGCGCCAGCGCCGCAACGCCAGCAAGCGGCGCGGCGACACCGATCCAGCGCGTCCGTCGCGTCGTAACGCCGCGCGCGATCGCACCGTTCGCCGCGCGCCAGCGCCTCGCCATCGCCAGCCGAGCTCGTCCGCATCGCGGCCCGAGCGCCGTCGTCGCGTCTCGCGCCCGCGCGCGCCCTCTGCGTCTGCGCCGTGCCGTCGCGTCTGCCGTCCCGCCCAGCGTCCGCGCCTAGCGCGCCATCCGCGCCCAGCGCGCTGTCCGTCGCGCGCGCGCCAGCGCCAGATGTCGCGCCATTTGCCGCCATCGGCGCCCGGTGTCGCCCATTTGCCGCCCATCAGCGCCCATCAGCGCCCAGCCAGCCGCACCGTCCGTGCCGCCGCCCGTCCGCGTGTCGTACGCATCGCGTGAGTTGCTCCCCGAGCCGAGCCTATTTATTTTATTATATTTAAGCCTTTAGAGTGTGATTATCATTGTTTTGTTAGGTTCTCGGTAGCTAGCTCGGGTTCGATCGCGGCTTAGGATTTTGTGTGTAGTTGCCTCCCTCCGGCGGTAAGGATTTCTTCTACCGGAGTTGTGTGGACCTGCGATGTTCTATGTGATTGTTGTTTGTATGTTTGTTTGTGATTATCGGCATGTATAGTTTAGGTGCTCTGTTCAATTCACGACTAGCATGACTTCGTATGTTGTTCTCTCATGTTAGCCCATGCTAGGTTGTTCCGTTCTAGCATGCTCATATCTGTTCTTGCTTCGTAGTACCATGCTAGGTTCGTTGTATCTGTTGAGCACGTTTTGGATTGTATTGGATTGTATGTTATTGATATGATAGGTTAAAGTGTAGGTAGGTAGCATCATCCGGGCTGATGCATAAAGTATCTTGCATCCATGGCGGGGGCGTCGAGACAGTTCTCAGTCCACTGGACCCGTTAGGGTTTAGCTAACCCGACCGGTGAGGCCCCGCAATCTTGGGTGAGGGTGGCGGTCGTTAAATGCCCCAACGGTCGGGATGATGACTTGGCATTGCCTCGTCCCGACGATCGGCACGTCCTCGGCGTGTTCGGCGTAGCCCTTGATTGCCACTGTTAGGGCAAGGACCGCTACTCGGTGTAAGCCTACCACGACCGGTTCCTTAGCCTCAGTGCGGTGGTTCGGTGACATAGTTCACGTGTCGGTGTCTCACACCCCTATGTCGGTGACACCGATCCGTAGATTTAGTTAGGCGTGGTGGTGGACATGGGCGACTTGCCACTGGACCCGCACCCCATAGTCTGCGTAGAGCACGCGGTGCATGCTTACGCTCATTACAGCGCCGACCGGAGAGCTCCTCGGGATCTTGAGCTAGTGCACCTTTCGTGTCGGCAGATGAGCAGGTGAGGCGAGACTTGGTTCTCGTATAGGGCGTATTGTGTGGTGTGGATTATTCCGGACTAAGACCACGAGTTGGCATCCGAGGTCCAAGTGCGGACTTAAGCTATGTGCTCTATTATGTGTTTATGTTCATAGCTTGCATACACTCATCTAGATGACCATGTGCATCGTATTGTACCCCGATCGGGGATTCTTCTTGAGTAATTCGTTACTCACCCTTACTTATCTTTCGGTAACCATGGCGCGAGGCGGGATGGGTGGTGAAGGAGGAGCTATGATCATGGGAGCGTCTTTGTCGTCTCGACATTTTATTTCTATGACTCTTGTCTTTCATTTTCCCCTGAATGCATGTAGTGGGCACGGAGCCCTAGGATGTTTTCTCTCAATGATTTTGTGGATTCCCGCTTTATTGAATTTGAGGTTGTTTCAAATGTTTTAATAAATCTCTGATCGAGTGTACGTTTTGGAAATGTATTTGCCTTGAAACAGTGCTTGGAGACAGGGGGCGTGTTTCAACAAACTATATTGATTTCGATTGAACCTTGATTGTTTTGTTTTAATTGGGAATCAAAACTTATTTGCATATTATCCTTTCCTTTGAATGCATGCATTGGGGTAAAGGCCTATTTAGAGCCCCTTTTGGGTGGGTCTTTACATAACTCCTCTCTGGAGTGGTACTCCAGGCAAAACACCTCCACCCTCTCACTAGGGAATTAATACCGGGCCACACGTGGCCTACGGAGTCTAACCTCTGCCTCCATCCGGAACGATGTCCCAGTGGTATCCGAATCTATCCGGATATCTCAACAAACCACAACATACACTCTCACCTTGCGGGGAAGTTGGCATGATGGCGCTCTAAACCCAAACCAACGACGAGTCGAACTCGCTTTCGTCTCCGCTCCACAACACAAAACAAGGCATACACTAGATGAAAGGTATTGTAAATTCTTAACCCTTTTCTAAAAACAGAAAACTTAGGCGTGCACTGATGACCGCCAGTCTTTGGTGATCATGGGAAAGACGACCTACAACAAAAGGTCGAGTCTACAAAGTCTATGACTCTGAGCTCGATACCAATCAGAAGACCCGACCCAAAAAGGGCTCTAAATAGGCCTTTACCCCAATGCATGCATTCAAAGTAAAGGACAATATGCAAATAATTTTCGGATTCCCAATTAAAACAAAACAATCAAGGTTCAATCGAGAAATAAAGATAGTTTGTTTGAAACTCGTCCCTCGCTCTCCAAGCACTGTTTCAAGGCAAATACATTTCCAAAACGTACACTCTGATCAGAGATTTCTTAAAACATTTGAAACATCCTTAAATTCAATAAAGCGAGAATCCACGAAAACATTCGAGAAAAAACATCCTAGGGCTCCGTGCCCGACTACATGCATTCATGGGAAAATAAAAAGACAAGAGTCATAGAAATAAAAAGTCGAGACGCAACAGCAGTTCCCATGATCACAAAATCTCATCCTTCACCATCCTGCCTCTCGCACCTTGGTTACTGTGGAAAACCACAAAATAAGGGTGAGTAACGAATTACTCGATGAAGAATCCCCAACCGGGGTACAATACGATGCACATGGTCATCTAGATGAGTGTATGCAAGCTATGAATATAAACACGAGAATAGAGCACATAGCTTAAGTCCACACTTGGACCTCGGATGCCAACTCGGGGTCTTAGTCCGGAGATAAATCACCACACAATACGCCCTATACGAGAAACGCGAGTCCGGCCTCACCATCATCGCCGATACGAAAGGTGCACTAGCTCAAGATCCCGAGGAGCTCTCCTGGCCGGCGCAGTAATGAGCGTAAGCACGCACCGCGTGATACTGCGAACTATGGGGGTGCGGGTCTAGTGGCAAGCTGCCCATGTCCATCACCACGCCTAACTAAATCTCGGATCGGTGTCACCGACATAGGGGTGTGAGACACGGACACGTGAACTATGTCACTGAACCACCGCACTGAGGCTAAGGAATCGGTCGTGGTAGGCTTACACCGAGAAGCCGTCCTTGCCCTATCGGTGGCAATCAAGGGCTCTGGCCGAACACGCCGAGGAGGCGTGCCGATCGCCGGGGCGAGGCAATGCCAAGTCATCATCCCGACCGTTGGGGCATTTAACGATCTGCCACCCTCACCCAAGATTGCGGGGCCTACCGGTCGGGTTAGCTAAACCCTAACGGGGTCGAGGGCGGAGAATCGTCTCTCGACGTCCCCGCCATGGATGCAAGATACTTTATGCATCGAGCCCGGATGATGCTACCTACAAATTTTAACTCGCCTTAACAATCGGCAACAATCCAATACGTGCTCAAAAGAATACAAAGCAGACCTAGCATGGTACTACGGAACAAGAATGAATATGAGCATGCCGAACGGAACAACCTAGCATGGACTAACATGAAAGAACAACATACGAAGTCATGCGATCAGAGAAATCGAATGAGCACCTAAACTATACATGCTGATAATCACAAACAAACATACAACATCAATCACATAGAACATCGCGAGGTCCACACAACTCCGGTAAGAAATCCTTACCTGGGCGGGAGGCAACTACACACAAAAATCCTAAGCTGCGATCGATCCCGAGCTAGCTAACGAGAACCTAACAAACACAATAATAATCACAATCCATAGGCCTAAACATAATAAAATAAACAAGGCTTGGCTCAAGGAGCAACTCACGCGGCGCGGCCGACACGCTGATGGGCGCACGACATGGCGAGGCTGCGGGCGGGCGTTGATGGGCGGCAGCGGGCCGGGGGCGCTGGCGCTGACGGCGCAGATGGGCGGCGAGCTGGGCGCATGCGCCGCACGCTACGACGGCCCGCCGGGCGCAGGGCACGGCGCGGACAAGCCGGACGCGACGGACACGCGCGAGCCGCGCTAGAGACGACGACGGCACGCTGGCCGACGAAAGGCTCGACGGGCGTGCGGGTCCGCTGCTGCGAGGCGCGACAGGCGCATCCGGCTGGCGAGATCTGGGCTACGACAGGGGCTTTACGGGCGTCTTTGGCCGCGATGGCCGCTCTGGGCGTCGGCTCATTGTTGAGCGACAATGCCGCGATAATTTTAGCAAGCGGAAAAAGACATAAACGGCCCTGACGGCCCGACCAAATTACCAAAATACCCCCAGGGCATACCCCGAAGACCGGGATGAAAACCTGGGCCATTACATCGTAATGCAACATTGGAATATTTTGCGTGAAACGTTTGCGCCAAAGAATCGAAACAAACACTCTCGGGAAGAACTTTAGGCTTTCATCGCATAAATCTATCCGAGTTTTTTGGTTTCCTCTCCCGAAACATTGTGATGCAGCTTTCGAATAGTTTACATCAAACGTTTATGCCAAATCCATGAAACAAACCGTCTAGGGACGAACTTTAGGTTTTCAAGGCATAAATCCTTCCGATGTTTTTGGATTTACCTCGCGAAACAGGTTGATGCGATATTAGAATATATTACATTAACCGTTGCTGCCAAAAACTCAAAAAAAACACTCTTGGAACGAACTTTAGGTTTTAAACGCTGAAATCTATCCGAGTTTTTTTTCATAGCTTCCGGAACATCGTAATGCCACATTGGAATATTTTGCATGAAACGTTTGCGACAAAGAATCGAAACAAACACTCTCGGGACGAAATTTAGGCTTTCATCGCATAAATCTATCCGAGTTTTTAAGTTTCCTCTCCCGAAACATTGTCATGCAGCTTTCGAATAGTTTACATCAAACGTTTATGCCAAATCCATGAAACAAACTGTCTAGGGACGAACTTTAGGTTTTCAAGGCATAAATCCTTCCGATGTTTTTGGTTTTACCTCGCGAAACAGGTTGATGCGACATTAGAATAGTTTACATTAAACGTTGTTGCCAAAAATTCGAAATAAGCACTCATGGAACGAACTTTAGGTTTTAAACGCTGAAATCTTTCCGAGTTTTTTTTCTTAGCTCCCGGAACATCGTAATGCAACATTGGAATATTTTGCGTGAAACGTTTGCGCCAAAGAATCGAAACAAACACTCTCGGGATGAACTTAAGGCTTTCATCGCATAAATCTATCTGAGTTTTTTGGTTTCCTCTCCCGAAACATTGTGATGCAGCTTTCGAATGGTTTACATCAAACGTTTATGCCAAATCCATGAAACAAACCGTCTGGGGACGAACTTTAGGTTTTCAAGGCATAAATCCTTCCGATGTTTTTGGATTTACCTCATCGCTAAACAAAGTTGATGCGATATTAGAATATATTACATTAACCGTTGTTTACGCCAAAAACTAAAAAAACACTCATGGAACGAACTTTAGGTTTTAAACGGTGAAATCTATCCGAGTTTTTTTTCTTAGCTCCCGGAACATCGTAATGCCACATTGGAATATTTTGCGTGAAACGTTTGCGACAAAGAATCGAAACAAACACTCTCGGGACGAAATTTAGGTTTTCATCGCATAAATCTATTCGAGTTTTTAACTTTCCCCTCCCAAAACATTGTCATGCAGCTTTCGAATAGTTTACATCAAACGTTTATGCCAAATCCATGAAACAAACCGTCTAGGGACGAACTTTAGGTTTTCAAGGCATAAAACCTTCCGATGTTTTTGGATTTACCTCGCGAAACAGGTTGATGCGATATTAGAATATATTACATAAACCGTTGTTGCCAAAAACTCAAAAAAAACACTCTTGGAACGAACTTTAGGTTTTAAACGCTGAAATCTATCCGAGTTTTTTTTCTTAGCTCCCGGAACTCGTAATGCCACATTGGAATATTTTGCGTGAAACGTTTGCGACAAAGAATCGAAACAAACACTCTCGGGACGAAATTTAGGTTTTCATCGCATAAATCTATCCGAGTTTTTAAGTTTCCTCTCCCAAAACATTGTGATGCAGCTTTCGAATAGTTTACATCAAACGTTTATGCCAAATCCATGAAACAAACCGTCTAGGGACGAACTTTAGGTTTTCAAGGCATTAATCATTCCGATGTTTTTAGATTTACCTCGCGAAACAGGTTGATGCGATATTAGAATATATTACATTAACCGTTGCTGCCAAAAACTCAAAAAAAACACTCTTGGAACGAACTTTAGGTTTTAAACGCTGAAATCTATCCGAGTTTTTTTTCTTAGCTCCCGGAACATCGTAATACAACATTGGAATATTTTGCGTGAAACGTTTGCGACAAAGAATCGAAACAAACACTCTCAGGACGAAATTTAGGCTTTCATCGCATAAATCTATCCGAGTTTTTAAGTTTCCTCTCCCGAAACATTGTCATACAGCTTTCGAATAGTTTACATCAAACGTTTATGCCAAATCCATGAAACAAACCGTCTAGGGACGAACTTTAGGTTTTCAAGGCATAAATCCTTCCGATGTTTTTGGATTTACCTCGCGAAACAGGCTGATGCGATATTAGAATATATTACATTAGCCGTTGTTGCCAAAAACTCAAAAAAAACACTCTTGGAACGAATTTTAGGTTTTACACGCTGAAATCTATCCGAGTTTTTTTTCTTAGCTCCCGGAACATCGTAATGCCACATTGGAATATTTTACGTGAAACGTTTGCGCCAAAGAATCGACACAAACACTCTCGGGAAGAAGCTCAGAGGCTTTCATCGCATAAATCTATCCGAGTTTTTTGGTTTCCTCTCCCGAAACATTGTGATGCAGCTTTCAAATAGTTTACATCAAACGTTTATGCCAAATCCATGAAACAAACCGTCTAGGGACGAACTTTAGGTTTTCAAGGCATTAATCATTCCGATGTTTTTAGATTTACCTCGCGAAAAGCAGTTGATGCGATATTAGAATATATTACATTAACCGTTCTTTGCCAAAAACTCAAAAAAACACTCTTGGAACGAACTTTAGGTTTTAAACGCTGAAATCTATCCGAGTTTTTTTTCTTAGCTCCCGGAACATCGTAATGCCACATTGGAATATTTTGCGTGAAACGTTTGCGACAAAGAATCGAAACAAACACTCTCGGGACGAAATTTAGGTTTTCATCGCATAAATCTATCCGAGTTTTTAAGTTTCCTCTCCCAAAACATTGTGATGCAGCTTTCGAATAGTTTACATCAAACGTTTATGCCAAATCCATGAAACAAACCGTCTGGGGAATTACTTTAGGTTTTCAAGGCATAAATCCTTCCGATGTTTTTGGATTTACCTCGCGAAAAAGTTGATGCGATATTAGAATATATTACATTAACCGTTGCTGCCAAAAACTAAAAAAAAACACTCTTGGAACGAACTTTAGGTTTTAAACGCTGAAATCTATCCGAGTTTATTTTCTTAGCTCCCAGAACATCGTAATGCAACATTGGAATATGTTGCGTGAAACGTTTGCGCCAAAGAATCGAAACAAACACTCTCGGGATGAACTTTAGGCTTTCATCGCATAAATCTATCTGAGTTTTTTGGTTTCCTCTCCGAAACATTGTGATGCACTTTTTTCGAATAGTTTAAATCAAACGTTTATCCCAAATCCATGAAACAAACCGTCTAGGGACGAACTTTAGGTTTTCAAGGCATAAATCCTTCCGATGTTTTTGGATTTACCTCGCGAAACAGGTTGATGCGATATTAGAATATATTACATTAACCGTTGCTGCCAAAAAATAAAAAAAAACACTCTTGGAACAAACTTTAGGTTTTAAACGCTGAAATCTATCCGAGTTTTTTTTCTTAGCTCCAGGAACATCGTAATGCCACATTGGAATATTTTGCGTGAAACGTTTCCGACAAAGAATCGAAACAAACACTCTCGGGACGAAATTTAGGCTTTCATCGCATAAATCTATCCGAGTTTTTAAGTTTCCTCTCCCGAAACATTGTCATGCAGCTTTCGAATAGTTTACATCAAACGTTTATGCCAAATCCATGAAACAAACCGTCTAGGGACGAACTTTACGCTTTCAACGCATAAATCTATCCGAGTTTATTGGTTTTTCCTCCCAAAACATTGTGATGCAGCATTGGAATAGTTTACATCAAACGTTGATGCCAAATCCTTGAAACAAACCATCTAGGGACCAACTTTAGGTTTTCAACGCATAAATCCTTCCGATGTTTTTGGTTTTACCTCGCGAAACAGGTTGATGCGACATTAGAATAGTTTACATTAAACGTTGTTGCCAAAAATTCGAAAAAGCACTCATGGAACGAACTTTAGGTTTTAAACGCTGAAATCTATCCGAGTTTTTTTTCTTAGCTCCCGGAACATCGTAATGCAACATTTGAATATTTTGCGTGAAACGTTTGCGCCAAAGAATCGAAACAAACACTCTCGGGATGAACTTTAAGCTTTCATCGCATAAATCTATCTGAGTTTTTTGGTTTCCTCTCCCGAAACATTGTGATGCAGCTTTCGAATAGTTTACATCAAACGTTTATGCCAAATCCATGAAACAAACCGTCTGGGGACGAACTTTAGGTTTTCAAGGCATAAATCCTTCCGATGTTTTTGGATTTACCTCGCGAAACAAAGTTGATGCGATATTAGAATATATTACATTAACCGTTCTTTGCCAAAAACTAAAAAAAACACTCATGGAACGAACTTTAGGTTTTAAATCGTGAAATCTATCCGAGTTTTTTTTTCTTAGCTCCCGAACATCGTAATGCCACATTGGAATATTTTGAGTGAAACGTTTATGATAAAAGAATCGAAACAAACACTCTCGGGACGAAATTTAGGCTTTCATCGCATAAATCTATCCGAGTTTTTAAGTTTCCTCTCCCAAAACATTGTCATGCAGCTTTCGAATAGTTTACATCAAACGTTTATGCCAAATCCATGAAACAAACCGTCTAGGGACAAACTTTAGGTTTTCAAGGCATAAATCCTTCCGATGTTTTTGGCTTTACCTCGCGAAATAGGTTGATGCGATATTAGAATATATTACATTAACCGTTCTTTGCAAAAACTAAAAAAAACTCTTGGAACGAACTTTAGGTTTTAAATAAAATCCATCGAGTTTTTTCTTAGCTCCCGGAACATCGTAATGCAACATTTGAATATTTTGCGTGAAACGTTTGCGCCAAAGAATCGAAACAAACACTCTCGGGATGAACTTTAAGCTTTCATCGCATAAATCTATCTGAGTTTTTTGGTTTCCTCTCCCGAAACATTGTGATGCGACTTTTCGAATAGTTTACATCAAACGTTTATGCCAAATCCATGAAACAAACCGTCTGGGGGAGAACTTTAGGTTTTCAAGGCATAAATCCTTCCGATGTTTTTGGATTTACCTCATGAAACAAGTTGATGCGATATTAGAATATATTACATTAACCGTTCTTTGCCAAAAACTAAAAAAAACACTCATGGAACGAACTTTAGGTTTTAAATCGTGAAATCTATCCGAGTTTTTTCTTAGCTCCTTTAACATCGTAATGCCACATTGGAATATTTTGAGTGAAACGTTTGCGACAAAGAATCGAAACAAACACTCTCGGGACGAAATTTAGGCTTTCATCGCATAAATCTATCCGAGTTTTTAAGTTTCCTCTCCCAAAACATTGTCATGCAGCTTTCGAATAGTTTACATCAAACGTTTATGCCAAATCCATGAAACAAACCGTCTAGGGACGAACTTTAGGTTTTCAAGGCATAAATCCTTCCGATGTTTTTGGATTTACCTCGCGAAAGCAGTTGATGCGATATTAGAATATATTACATTAATCGTTCTTTGCCAAAAACTAAAAAAACACTCATGGAACGAACTTTAGGTTTTAAATCGTGAAATCTATCGAGTTTTTTCTTAGCTCCCTAACATCGTTATGCCACATTGGAATATTTGGAGTGAAACGCGTTTGCGACAAAGAATCGAAACAAACACTCTCGGGACGAAATTTAGGCTTTCATCGCATAAATCTATCCGAGTTTTTAAGTTTCCTCTCCCAAAACATTGTCATGCAGCTTTCGAATAGTTTACATCAAACGTTTATGCCAAATCCATGAAACAAACCGTCTAGGGACAAACTTTAGGTTTTCAAGGCATAAATCCTTCCGATGTTTTTGGCTTTACCTCGCGAAATAGGTTGATGCGATATTAGAATATATTACATTAACCGTTGCTGCCAAAAACTAAAAAAAAAAACTCTTGGAACGAACTTTAGGTTTTAAACGCTGAAATCCATCAGAGTTTTTTTTCTTAGCTCCCGGAACATCGTAATGCAACATTGGAATATTTTGCGTGAAACGTTTGCGCCAAAGAATCGAAACAAACACTCTCGGGATGAACTTTAAGCTTTCATCGCATAAATCTATCTGAGTTTTTTGGTTTCCTCTCCCGAAACATTGTGATGCAGCTTTCGAATAGTTTACATCAAACGTTTATGCCAAATCCATGAAACAAACCGTCTGGGGAAGAACTTTAGGTTTTCAAGGCATAAATCCTTCCGATGTTTTTGGATTTACCTCGCGAAACAGGTTGATGCGATATTAGAATATATTACATTAACCGTTGCTGCCAAAAACTAAAAAAAAACACTCATGGAACGAACTTTAGGTTTTAAACTGTGAAATCTATCCGAGTTTTTTTTCTTAGCTCCCGGAACATCGTAATGCCACATTGGAATATTTTGAGTGAAACGTTTGCGACAAAGAATCCAAACAAACACTCTCGGGACGAAATTTAGGCTTTCATCGCATAAATCTATCCGAGTTTTTAAGTTTCCTCTCCCAAAACATTGTCATGCAGCTTTCGAATAGTTTACATCAAACGTTTATGCCAAATCCATGAAACAAACCGTCTAGGGACGAACTTTAGGTTTTCAAGGCATAAATCCTTCCGATGTTTTTGGATTTACCTCGCGAAACAGGTTGATGCGATATTAGAATATATTACATTAATCGTTGCTGCCAAAAACTAAAAAAAAACACTCATGGAACGAACTTTAGGTTTTAAACTGTGAAATCTATCAGAGTTTTTTTTCTTAGCTCCCGGAACATCGTTATGCCACATTGGAATATTTGGAGTGAAACGTTTGCGACAAAGAATCGAAACAAACACTCTCGGGACGAAATTTAGGCTTTCATCGCATAAATCTATCCGAGTTTTTAAGTTTCCTCTCCCAAAACATTGTCATGCAGCTTTCGAATAGTTTACATCAAACGTTTATGCCAAATCCATGAAACAAACCGTCTAGGGACAAACTTTAGGTTTTCAAGGCATAAATCCTTCCGATGTTTTTGGCTTTACCTCGCGAAATAGGTTGATGCGATATTAGAATATATTACATTAACCGTTGCTGCCAAAAACTAAAAAAAAAAACTCTTGGAACGAACTTTAGGTTTTAAACGCTGAAATCCATCAGAGTTTTTTTTCTTAGCTCCCGGAACATCGTAATGCAACATTGGAATATTTTGCGTGAAACGTTTGCGCCAAAGAATCGAAACAAACACTCTCGGGATGAACTTTAAGCTTTCATCGCATAAATCTATCTGAGTTTTTGGTTTCCTCTCCAAACATTGTGATGCGACTTTGAATAGTTTACATCAAACGTTTATGCCAAATCCATGAAACAAACCGTCTGGGGGGCGAACTTTAGGTTTTCAAGGCATAAATCCTTCCGATGTTTTTGGATTTACCTCGCGAAACAAAGTTGATGCGATATTAGAATATATTACATTAACCGTTCTTGCCAAAAAACTAAAAAAACACTCATGGAACGAACTTTAGGTTTTAAAGCGTGAAATCTATCCGAGTTTTTTTCTTAGCTCCCGAACATCGTAATGCCACATTGGAATATTTTGAGTGAAACGTTTGCGACAAAGAATCCAAACAAACACTCTCGGACGAAATTTAGGCTTTCATCGCATAAATCTATCGAGTTTTTAAGTTTCCTCTCCCAAAACATTGTCATGCGACTTTTTCGAATAGTTTACATCAAACGTTTATGCCAAATCCATGAAACAAACCGTCTAGGGGACGAACTTTAGGTTTTCAAGGCATAAATCCTTCCGATGTTTTTGGATTTACCTCGCAAAAATCGGTTGATGCGATATTAGAATATATTACATTAGTCGTTGTTGCCAAAAACTCAAAAAAACACTCTTGGAACGAATTTTAGGTTTTAAACGCTTGAAATCTATCCGAGTTTTTTTCTTAGCTCCCGGAACATCGTAATGCCACATTGGAATATTTTGCGTGAAACGTTTGCGCCAAAGAATCGACACAAACACTCTCGGGAAGAACTGTAGGCTTTCATCGCATAAATCTATCCGAGTTTTTTGGTTTCCTCTCCCGAAACATTGTGATGCAGCTTTCAAATAGTTTACATCAAACGTTTATGCCAAATCCATGAAACAAACCGTCTAGGGACGAACTTTAGGTTTTCAAGGCATTAATCATTCCGATGTTTTTAGATTTACCTCATGAAAAACAGGTTGATGCGATATTAGAATATATTACATTAACCGTTGTTGCCAAAAACTCAAAAAAAACACTCTTGGAACGAACTTTAGGTTTTAAACGCTGAAATCTATCCGAGTTTTTTTTCTTAGCTCCCGGAACATCGTAATGCCACATTGGAATATTTTGCGTGAAACGTTTGCGACAAAGAATCGAAACAAACACTCTCGAGACGAAATTTAGGTTTTCATCGCATAAATCTATCCGAGTTTTTAAGTTTCCTCTCCCAAAACATTGTGATGCAGCTTTCGAATAGTTTACATCAAACGTTTATGCCAAATCCATGAAACAAACCGTCTAGGGAATTACTTTAGGTTTTCAAGGCATAAATCCTTCCGATGTTTTTGGATTTACCTCGCGAAACAGGTTGATGCGATATTAGAATATATTACATTAACCGTTGCTGCCAAAAACTAAAAAAAAACACTCTTGGAACGAACTTTAGGTTTTAAACGCTGAAATCTATCCGAGTTTATTTTCTTAGCTCCCAGAACATCGTAATGCAACATTGGAATATGTTGCGTGAAACGTTTGCGCCAAAGAATCGAAACAAACACTCTCGGGATGAACTTTAGGCTTTCATCGCATAAATCTATCTGAGTTTTTTGGTTTCCTCTCCCGAAACATTGTGATGCAGCTTTCGAATAGTTTACATCAAACGTTTATCCCAAATCCATGAAACAAACCGTCTAGGGACGAACTTTAGGTTTTCAAGGCATAAATCCTTCCGATGTTTTTGGATTTACCTCGCGAAACAGGTTGATGCGATATTAGAATATATTACATTAACCGTTGCTGCCAAAAAATAAAAAAAAAACACTCTTGGAACAAACTTTAGGTTTTAAACGCTGAAATCTATCCGAGTTTTTTTTCTTAGCTCCAGGAACATCGTAATGCCACATTGGAATATTTTGCGTGAAACGTTTCCGACAAAGAATCGAAACAAACACTCTCGGGACGAAATTTAGGCTTTCATCGCATAAATCTATCCGAGTTTTTAAGTTTCCTCTCCCGAAACATTGTCATGCAGCTTTCGAATAGTTTACATCAAACGTTTATGCCAAATCCATGAAACAAACCGTCTAGGGACGAACTTTACGCTTTCAACGCATAAATCTATCCGAGTTTATTGGTTTTTCCTCCCAAAACATTGTGATGCAGCATTGGAATAGTTTACATCAAACGTTGATGCCAAATCCTTGAAACAAACCATCTAGGGACCAACTTTAGGTTTTCAACGCATAAATCCTTCCGATGTTTTTGGTTTTACCTCGCGAAACAGGTTGATGCGACATTAGAATAGTTTACATTAAACGTTGTTGCCAAAAATTCGAAAAAAGCACTCATGGAACGAACTTTAGGTTTTAAACGCTGAAATCTATCCGAGTTTTTTTTCTTAGCTCCCGGAACATCGTAATGCAACATTGGAATATTTTGCGTGAAACGTTTGCGCCAAAGAATCGAAACAAACACTCTCGGGATGAACTTTAGGCTTTCATCGCATAAATCTATCTGAGTTTTTTGGTTTCCTCTCCTAAAACATTGTGATGCAAATTTTTTCGGGATAGTTTACATCAAACGTTTATGCCAAATCCATGAAACAAACCGTCTGGGGACGAACTTTAGGTTTTCAAGGCATAAATCCTTCCGATGTTTTTGGATTTACCTCGCGAAACAGGTTGATGCGATATTAGAATATATTACATTAACCGTTGCTGCCAAAAACTAAAAAAAAACACTCATGGAACGAACTTTAGGTTTTAAACTGTGAAATCTATCCGAGTTTTTTTTCTTAGCTCCCGGAACATCGTAATGCCACATTGGAATATTTTGAGTGAAACGTTTGCGACAAAGAATCCAAACAAACACTCTCGGGACGAAATTTAGGCTTTCATCGCATAAATCTATCCGAGTTTTTAAGTTTCCTCTCCCAAAACATTGTCATGCAGCTTTCGAATAGTTTACATCAAACGTTTATGCCAAATCCATGAAACAAACCGTCTAGGGACGAACTTTAGGTTTTCAAGGCATAAATCCTTCCGATGTTTTTGGATTTACCTCGCGAAACAGGTTGATGCGATATTAGAATATATTACATTAGCCGTTGTTGCCAAAAACTCAAAAAAAACACTCTTGGAACGAATTTTAGGTTTTAAACGCTGAAATCTATCCGAGTTTTTTTTCTTAGCTCCCGGAACATCGTAATGCAACATTTGAATATTTTGCGTGAAACGTTTGCGCCAAAGAATCGAAACAAACACTCTCGGGATGAACTTTAAGCTTTCATCGCATAAATCTATCTGAGTTTTTTGGTTTCCTCTCCCGAAACATTGTGATGCAGCTTTCGAATAGTTTACATCAAACGTTTATGCCAAATCCATGAAACAAACCGGCTGGGGACGAACTTTAGGTTTTCAAGGCATAAATCCTTCCGATGTTTTTGGATTTACCTCGCGAAACAAGTTGATGCGATATTAGAATATATTACATTAACCGTTGCTGCCAAAAACTAAAAAAAAACACTCTTGGAACAAACTTTAGGTTTTAAACGCTGAAATCTATCAGAGTTTTTTTTCTTAGCTCCCGGAACATCGTAATGCAACATTGGAATATTTTGCGTGAAACGTTTGCGACAAAGAATCGAAACAAACACTCTCAGGACGAAATTTAGGCTTTCATCGCATAAATCTATCCGAGTTTTTAAGTTTCCTCTCCCGAAACATTGTCATACAGCTTTCGAATAGTTTACATCAAACGTTTATGCCAAATCCATGAAACAAACCGTCTAGGGACGAACTTTAGGTTTTCAAGGCATAAATCCTTCCGATGTTTTTGGATTCACCTCGCGAAACAGGTTGATGCGATATTAGAATATATTACATTAACCGTTGTTGCCAAAAACTAAAAAAAAACACTCTTGGAACGAACTTTAGGTTTTAAACACTGAAATCTATCCGAGTTTTTTTTCTTAGCTCCCGAACATCGTAATGCCACATTGGAATATTTTATGCGTGAACGCGTTTGCGCCAAAGAATCGACACAAAACACTCTCGGGAAGAATCAGAGGCTTTCATCGCATAAATCTATCCGAGTTTTTTGGTTTCCTCTCCCGAAACATTGTGATGCAGCTTTCGAATAGTTTACATCAAACGTTTATGCCAAATCCATGAAACAAACCGTCTAGGGACGAACTTTAGGTTTTCAAGGCATTAATCATTCCGATGTTTTTAGATTTACCTCGCGAAACAGGTTGATGCGATATTAGAATATATTACATTAACCGTTGCTGCCAAAAACTCAAAAAAAACACTCTTGGAACGAACTTTAGGTTTTAAACGCTGAAATCTATCCGAGTTTTTTTTCTTAGCTCCCGGAACATCGTAATGCAACATTGGAATATTTTGCGTGAAACGTTTGCGAAAAAGAATCGAAACAAACACTCTCAGGACGAAATTTAGGCTTTCATCGCATAAATCTATCCGAGTTTTTAAGTTTCCTCTCCCGAAACATTGTCATACAGCTTCCGAATAGTTTACATCAAACGTTTATGCCAAATCCATGAAATAAACCGTCTAGGGACGAACTTTAGGTTTTCAAGGCATAAATCCTTCCGATGTTTTTGGATTTACCTCGCGAAACATGTTGATGCGATATTAGAATATATTACATTAACCGTTGCTGCCAAAAACTAAAAAAAAACACTCTTGGAACGAACTTTAGGTTTTAAACGCTGAAATCTATCCGAGTTTATTTTCTTAGCTCCCGAAACATCGTAATGCAACATTGGAATATGTTGCGTGAAACGTTTGCGCCAAAGAATCGAAACAAACACTCTCGGCATGAACTTTAGGCTTTCATCGCATAAATCTATCTGAGTTTTTTGGTTTCCTCTCTCGAAACATTGTGATGCAGCTTTCGAATAGTTTACATCAAACGTTTATCCCAAATCCATGAAACAAACCGTCTAGGGACGAACTTTAGGTTTTCAAGGCATAAATCCTTCCGATGTTTTTGGATTTACCTCGCGAAACAAGTTGATGCGATATTAGAATATATTACATTAACCGTTGCTGCCAAAAACTCAAAAAAAACACTCTTGGAACAAACTTTAGGTTTTAAACGCTGAAATCTATCAGAGTTTTTTTTCTTAGCTCCCGGAACATCGTAATGCCACATTGGAATATTTTGCGTGAAACGTTTCCGACAAAGAATCGAAACAAACACTCTCGGGACGAAATTTAGGCTTTCATCGCATAAATCTATCCGAGTTTTTAAGTTTCCTCTCCCGAAACATTGTCATGCCACTTTTCGAATAGTTTACATCAAACGTTTATGCCAAATCCATGAAACCAACCGTCTAGGGACGAACTTTACGCTTTCAACGCATAAATCTATCCGAGTTTATTGGTTTTTCCTCCAAAAACATTGTGATGCAGCATTGGAATAGTTTACATCAAACGTTTATGCCAAATCCTTGAAACAAACCATCTAGGGACCAACTTTAGGTTTTCAACGCATAAATCCTTCCGATGTTTTTGGTTTTACCTCGCGAAACAGGTTGATGCGACATTAGAATAGTTTACATTAAACGTTGTTGCCAAAAATTCGAAAAAAGCACTCATGGAACGAACTTTAGGTTTTAAACGCTGAAATCTATCCGAGTTTTTTTTCTTAGCTCCCGGAACATCGTAATGCAACATTGGAATATTTTGCGTGAAACGTTTGCGCCAAAGAATCGAAACAAACACTCTCGGGATGAACTTTAAGCTTACATCGCATAAATCTATCTGAGTTTTTTGGTTTCCTCGCCCGAAACATTGTGATGCAACTTTTGAATAGTTTACATCAAACGTTTATGCCAAATCCATGAAACAAACCGTCTGGGGACGTACTTTAGGTTTTCAAGGCATAAATCCTTTCGATGTTTTTGGATTTACCTCGCGAAACAGGTTGATGCGATATTAGAATATATTACATTAACCGTTGCTGCCAAAAACTAAAAAAAAACACTCATGGAACGAACTTTAGGTTTTAAACTGTGAAATCTATCCGAGTTTTTTTTCTTAGCTCCCGGAACATCGTAATGCCACATTGGAATATTTTGAGTGAAACGTTTGCGACAAAGAATCGAAACAAACACTCTCGGAACGAAATTTAGGCTTTCATCGCATAAATCTATCCGAGTTTTTAAGTTTCCTCTCCCAAAACATTGTCATGCAGCTTTCGAATAGTTTACATCAAACGTTTATGCCAAATCCATGAAACAAACCGTCTAGGGACGAACTTTAGGTTTTCAAGGCATAAATCCTTCCGATGTTTTTGGATTTACCTCGCGAAACAGGTTGATGCGATATTAGAATATATTACATTAACCGTTGTTGCCAAAAACTAAAAAAAAACACTCTTGGAACGAACTTTAGGTTTTAAACGCTGAAATCTATCCGAGTTTTTTTTCTTAGCTCCCGGAACGTCGTAATGCCACATTGGAATATTTTGAGTGAAACGTTTGCGACAAAGAATCGAAACAAACACTCTCGGGACGAAATTTAGGCTTTCATCGCATAAATCTATCCGAGTTTTTAAGTTTCCTCTCCCGAAACATTGTGATGCAGCTTTCGAATAGTTTACATCAAACGTTTATGCCAAATCCACGAAACAAACCGTCTAGGGACGAACTTTAGGTTTTCAACGCATAAATCTTTCCGATGTATTTCGCTTTACCTCGCGAAACAGGTTGATGCGACATTAGAATAGATTAAATTAAACGTTGTTGCCAAAAACTCAAAAAAAACATTCTTGGAACGAACTTTAGGTTTTAAACGCTGAAATCTATCCGAGTTTTTTTTCTTAGCTCCCGGAACATCGTAATGCCACATTGGAATATCTTGCGTGAAATGTTTGCGCCAAAGAATCGAAACAAACACTCTCGGGAAGAACTTTAGGCTTTCTTCGCATAAATCTATCCGAGTTTTTTGGTTTCCTCTCCCGAAACATTGTGATGCAGCTTTCGAATAGTTTACATCAAACGTTTATGCCAAATCCATGAAACAAACCGTCTAGGGACGAACTTTAGGTTTTCAAGGCATAAATCCTTCCGATGTTTTTGGATTTACCTCGCGAAACAGGTTGATGCGATATTAGAATATATTACATTAACCGTTGCTGCCAAAAACTAAAAAAAAACACTCTTGGAACGAACTTTAGGTTTTAAACGCTGAAATCTATCCGAGTTTATTTTCTTGGCTCCCGAAACATCGTAATGCAACATTGGAATATGTTGCGTGAAACGTTTGCGCCAAAGAATCGAAACAAACACTCTCGGGATGAACTTTAGGCTTTCATCGCATAAATCTATCTGAGTTTTTTGGTTTCCTCTCCCGAAACATTGTGATGCAGCTTTCGAATAGTTTACATCAAACGTTTATGCCAAATCCATGAAACAAACCGTCTGGGGACGAACTTTAGGTTTTCAAGGCATAAATCCTTCCGATGTTTTTGGATTTACCTCGCGAAACAGGTTGATGCGATATTAGAATATATTACATTAACCGTTGCTACCAAAAACTAAAAAAAAACACTCATGGAACGAACTTTAGGTTTTAAACTGTGAAATCTATCCGAGTTTTTTTTCTTTGCTCCCGGAACATCGTAATGCCACATTGGAATATTTTGAGTGAAACGTTTGTGTAAGAGACCAACCCGAATGGGGCACTAAATGGGCCCTTACCCCAATGCATGCATTCAAAGTAAAGGACATTTAAACAGACATGATTTCGGATTCCAATTAAAACAAAACATTCAAAATAACCCCTTTAAAAACTAGACATTTTCCCTGAAACCTGTCCCTGTTTCCAAGCACCTGTTCCAGGATAAATACATTTCCAAAGTTTACTCTGATCAGAGATTTACTAAAAGCCATTCAAAACCTGTTCAGATACAACATGCTGGAATCCACAAATATTTACAAACATCCTAGGGCTTCGTGCCCGGCTACATGCATTCAGGGGAAAACAAAAACACACGAGAGTCATAATACAAAAATCAGAGTTGGAAGACTGGGCCCCATGATCACAGTTCCTCCTTCAGCCATCCTGTCTCGCAACTCGGTTACCTGTGGAAAAACCACAATAATAAGGGTGAGCAACGAATCGCTCAGTAAGAATCCCCAACCGGGGTACAATACGATATACATGGTCATCTCGATGAGCGTATGCAAGCTATGAATAAAAACACAGAATAGAGCACATAGCTTAGCCCACACTTGGGCCTCGGATGCCAACTCGGTGGCTTAGTCCGGAATTAAATCATCACACAGTCCAATACATAAGTCGCCCTATACGAGAAACAAGTCCCGGCCTCAGCCTGTCTACTATCGACGAAAGGTACACTGGCTCACAATCCCGAGGAGCTCTCCAGTCGGCGCTGTAATGAGCGTAAGCATGCACCGCGTGCTCTGCAGACTACTATGGGGTTGCGTGTGCGAAGGCAAGCTGCCCATATCCAGTCACCACGCCTAACTAATCTTTGGATCGGTGTCACTGACATAGGGGTGTGAGACCTGGACACGTAAACTATGTCAGCCTGAACCACCGCACCTGGGGCCAAGAAACGGTCGTGGTAGGCTTACACCGAGAAGCCGTCCCTTGCCTTAACAGTGGCAATCGGGGGCTCTTGCCAAACATGCCGAGGACATGCCGGCTGCGCCGGGGCGAGGCAATGCCAAGTCATCATCCCGACCGTTGGGGCATTTAACGATCTGCCACCCTCACCCAAGATTGCGGGGGCCTACCGCTCGGGTTAGCAAATCCCTCACGGGGTCCAGGGGACGGAATGACTTGCTCAACGTCCCCGCCATGGATGCAAGGTACTTTATGCATCGGGCCCGGATGATGCTATCTACCCGCAACTCTAACTCCGCCCTTAGCAAACAAAAAAAACAATTCCATAAAATCCAATACGTGCTCAATAAGAATACAACGAGCCTAGCATGATACTACGAAGCAAGGAACAGATACGAGCATGCCGAGAAGGAACAACCTAGCATGGATTAACATGAGAATTAACCAAGAAATCATGCTAACCGGAATTCAGATTGAAGCACCTAGCTACACATGTCAATAATCACAAACAGGCAATCAATCAACAATCACATATAATATCGCGAGGTCCACACAACCCCGGTAAGAAATCCTTACCTTGGTCGGGGGCGGTTTGGCACGAAATCCTAAGTCGCGAACAATCTCGATCTAGCTACCGGAACCTATCAATCATCACAAAAATCACACAATAGGCCTAAATGCAATAAAATAAATGAGGCTCACTCAGGAGCAACTCACGAGGCACGACGAACGCATTTAACGAGCCGATTGCACGAACGCAGGCGCAAGAACGGGGCTCGAAGGGCGCGGCGGGCGCGAGAAATGGCGCGTGGCGCGTTAGGTGCGCACGCTGGCGCGACGCGCGCGGACGGACGCGCGGGCGGCGAGCAGCGCGGCGCGCGCGCGGGCTGGCGCCAGCGATGCGACGCGACGCGTAGCCGAGAGAGATCTTGCGCGCGGCACGGGCGGTGAGCGGCGAGCTCGGCGGGCTGGGCTGCTGTGCGCGCGCTTTCGGCGAACAGGGTGATCTGGGCGACGGAGAAAACGAACTCGAATTCGAGCGATTGGAGAGGATTCGACGTTCGTTCAGTTGATGGATGAGTTCCTCTACACCTGTTGAACAGAAAACACACAAATTTCTCTCTCTCCTCTCGCCAAGGGACGAAATTGAAAACAGGGGAAAAATGAAGGAGAAGAAGGAAGAGAGCTTACCAACAGCGTGAGGATGAAATGACTTCGACCTTGGGGATGGGAACTCGGTTGAATTGAAGTTGGAGAAGGAAGAAATTGCGAGAAGTTGGTCATCGGTCGGGAGCTCGTGAGAAGAAGAAGAAGAAGAAGAAATGGGGCGGCTCTCGCGAGCCGCCTTTTTAAAGCAAAACAGGGGACGAGCGGGCTTAAATAATAGAACGCGCGTTTAGATTAACAAACGCGCGCGGTGGCTCGGTGGTTGTGCCCCCTCCGCTTAGCATGCGACACGCCCCCCGGTTCGATTCTGCTCGAAGTGCTATTTAATTCCCTATTTATTTTGCTCCTTCCCAAGCCCAAACGCCTTCACCAAAAATCCCGATCCCATTCAAATTGACTCGTAATTATTCGCAATTTTAAATTTCAAAACCGCCCGACCCAAAATTACCAAAATGCCCCTGGGCCTCCCGAAAGGCGGGATGAATTTTCCGGCCGTTACAATACTCCCCCCTTACAAGACTTTCGTCCTCGAAAGTCACTTAAGATTGAAACAGCTCGGGATAATGCAATCTCATTTCATCCTCCCGCTCCCAAGTGGCTTCCTCTGAACTCTGACTCCTCCACTGAACCTTTACGAGCCGGATTTCACGATTCACGCAGAGTCTTTGTCTCAAAGGCAAGAATTCCCACTGGCTTTTCCTCGAAGCTCAAATCCTCATTCAGCTGCAAAGGCTCAAAATCCACAATGTGCGACGGGTCCGGCACGTACTGCCTCAACATCGATACATGAAATACACTGCGTACCGCTCGCGACAATGACGGAGGCAAGGCTAATCGATAAGCAACTTTGACCGATCCTCTCCAGGATTTCAAACGGACCAACAAAACGGGGGCTCAGCTTCCCACGCTTGCCAAACCTCAAAACTCCTCGCATTGGTGCGACCTTCAGGAATACATGCTGACCAACCTCAAACTCCAAATCCCGACGTCGAACATCGGCATAACTCTTACATGCGCTCTCAATGGTCACAACATACGGGCTCTAATCTTCTGCACAGCATCATTGGTCAATTGCAGCAACTCGGGACCCAAAACCTGCCTATCACCAACCTCTTCCCAAAACACAGGAGATCGGCAACGCTTGCCATACAAAGCCTCGAATGGAGCCATCTCGAATCGCCGATCGATAATCGTTGTTATATGCAAACTCCATCGAATCTGATATCGGTCCCAACTGCCCGAAATCCAACACACAAGCCCTCAACATATCTTCGAGAATCTGGTTCACCCTCTCGATCGACCATCGGTGCGAGGGTGAAAAGTCAGGCTTTGGCGCACTCGAGTGCCTAAACCTTCTCGAGCGCTCTCGAAAACGAGAAGTGAACCTCGAATCACGGTCGATACGATCCTCACAGGCACACCGTGATAGCGAATGATCTCGCTCTAAAAGCAGCGCGCCATTTGTTCCACGGTATAAGTGTCTCTACCGGGAATGAAGTGTGCGCTCTTAGTCAAACGGTCAACTATCACCCGGATCTGAGTGAACTTCCTCGAGTCCTCGGCAAACCCGAAATGAAGTCCATGGAGATTTCTTCCCATTTCCACTGAGGCACACTCAGCGGCTGCAACAATCCGGCTGGTCTCTGCCTGGGTGCCTTCACTTGCTGACAAGTGAGACATCGACTGACAAACTCCGCAACACCTCTTTTCATACCCATCCACCGAATGTCGCTTAAGATCTGATACATCTTGGTACCCCGGGTGCCAAGCAAACGGAGAATGTGGGCCTCTCGAGCAACTCGCTCGCAAACTCGCAACATCCGGAACACACATCCGACCTCTGCCGTCATTGCCCACCGTCTCGTGAATATACAAAATCAAAGTCGCCACAACACCGACTCACAACCAACCTCTTAAGTGCAGGGTCACTCAGCTGACTATCAATAATCCGCTGCCTAATCGATGGCTGGACTGTCAACTGAGCTACTCTGGCAGTAACCTCACCCAGCAATACTGCAATCTCAGCCCGCTCGAACTCTCTCGCAATGCACTGGCTGGGAACTCAGCGATCTGAGAGTGCGACGACGTCTTTCTACTTAATGCATCACTACATAACGTTGGCTTTACCGGATGGTACAGAATCTCGCAATCATAATCTTTCACTAGCTCTAACCATCTCCTCTGCCTCATGTTCAACTCTTTGCGGGTAAACAGATACTTGAGGCTCACGGTGATCGGTAAACATCTCGAATCCGCTCACCGTATAGATAATGCCTCCAAATCTTGATTGCAAACACCACTGCGCCAACTCCATATCATGAGTCGGATAGTTCTGCTCATATGGCTTCAAATTGACGGGAAGCATAAGCAATGACCTTCCGTCGCATCAACACACAACCCAACCCGAACTTGGAAGCATCGGCAGTAAACCACGAAACCACCTGTCCCCTCCGGATCGCCAACATCAAGGCTGAAGTCAAATCTGCGCTTGAGCACTGCAAAGCTCTCATCACACCTACCGTCCCAAACAAACTCGACACCCTTCCTCGTCGGGACGAGTGAGGGGCGAGGCTATGGCGGAAAAATCCTTAACAAACCGACGGTAGTAACTCGCCAAACCTAGGAAGCTGCGTATCTCGGTAATCAAGTCGGCCCGCCCACGAACTCACGGCCTCAATCTTTGTAGGATCCACAGGCTATACCATCTCTCGAGACTATATGACCTAAGAAGGCCACTTGTTCCAACGAACTCACATTTGGAAAATTTCGCATAAAGTTTGGTTTTCCTCAAGGTCATCAACACTTTCCTCAAATGCTCTGCATGATCCTTTCTCGTCCTTGAATAGATCGAATATCGTCAATGAACACAATGACGAAGCCTGTCCAAAAATGCTTTGAACACCCTATCCATCATGTCCATGAACGCTGCTGGGTGCATTCGTCAATCCAAACGACATGACCCCAAACTCGTAGTGCCCATATCTAGACTCTAGAACCATGTCTTAGGAATGTCGGCGTCCTAATCCGCAAATCGGGTGATACCCGGATCTCAAATCTATCTTGGAGAACACGGAAGCTCCTAAAGCCGATCGAACAAATCATCGATACGGGGCAACGGATACTTATTCTTCATCACACCTTATTAAGCTCACGATAGTCAATGCATAGGCGCGCATCGAACCATCCTTTTTCTTCACAAACAACACTGGCGCTCCCCACGGGGACACACTCGGACGGATGAATCCTCGATCTAACATCTCCCGCAAATGAACCTTGATTCCTTTAGCTCGGTGGCGCCATACGATCACGGAGCCTTCGAGATAGGGAGGGTCCTGGCTCGAGCTCAATTGTGAAGTCAACCTCTCTCTTCGGGGAAACCCGGTAATTCCTCGAGGAACACGTCGGCAAACTCCGCACAACCACTTGATCAACGATCGGTGAGGGCGGCTCTCTCGGACAATTTGGCTAGGTAGCCCCAAGCTCCATGAGCTAGCAAACGACGGGCTTTCACGGTGACACCATCGGCGGGCAAACTCCACCACGGGCTCCACGAAACTTCAAAAATTTGGGCCGACCCGCGGCTGAACACTACTTCCTTCCGGTGGCGGTCAATCATGCGTGCGTGGTTAGCGGCTAACCACTCCATACCAAGGATCACGTCGAAACCACTCATGGGTAGAACTATGAGCGTAGCTACCAAAGAACTCTCCTCCTGATATCTCGATCCGGCCATCCTTAATCTTATCTTTAGCTAACATATTAACTCCCGAAGGAGTAGCAACAGATAATTCAAAACCTAGAGGCTCTAATCTCAACTTAGCATGCTCAAGAAAAACAAAAGAGATACAAACGAGTCGTAGAACCAGTCAAACAAGAAAAATGCACAATGATCCAAAACAAGAAGCGTACACCATCATCGCTGCATCATCGCACGCTCGACCTCTGACGGTTCAGTAGCGAACACCCGCCTGCTGGCTGTTGCAGCGGCCGAATCGCCATAGCTGGGCTGATCACAAGAACGGATCATATGCCCCTCCTTTCCACATCGGAAACACCGCTTTGAGCCCGACTCGACAAGCTCCGGTGGGCTCTTCCACAAGTGGCACAAGTAGGAGTGCGCTTAGGACCGCCTGGCGCGAGGCCGGAATCGGGCCGGAACCCTACGCCGATCCCGGCTTCGAATCGCCCTTGGCGACGCTGGCCGCCCTCAACTCAAACCTTCTCTTACGCCCCTACTACGGCTGGGACGGGGCCGCGGCCGCCGAGCGCGCGCGACGGTCCGCTCAACAGATACTTCCCATTGTAAATAGTGGCCACCAAACCGCTTTAGCATAAGTGATAGGGGCCAGGGGCTCGACATCCTCGAGACACACCGCCTCGGACGAGAAATGAACTTCCGAATTTTCAACTCGAGGGTCGCTATCACCGCGGAGCAAAATAGCCATACTCAGAAAACTTCCTCTCGTATTCTTCTATCGAATCGTAACCTGCTGCAGATTCGGAAAAGTGCCACCATCTTCTCTTGAGCCTCATCGCTAATATATTTGACCACTGAACTCGGACTTAAAGAACTCCCGGTGGCGGTGGAGACCAGTGGTCTCTCTCACTCAAGGTGGACTCCCACCACCATCTAGCTACGCCCCTAACGCATGGGCTGCACACCTCGGCCTCTGCACATCGGGGCACACCATAATCGGGGAAGGTGTACTCCAAATGGGCAATCCATCTCGTTTGGCGATAAAGCGTCACCGTGGCGTCAAACTTATCGTGGTTCCACTTTACGAAGTCCTTCAACCATTTACCAAGTTCATCGGCACCTTCGCCACTTCGCCTCAAAGGCTGCTGGCTCCTGCGAGCTGGGGTCTTCTTTGCGCCCTCTTTGAAACAAACGAGTCACCGCTCGATCCGAGCTCGGGACTCTTCCCGCTGTGCTGCCAATAAAGCCTGGGTCTCTACCCTCTGGCCACTCAACAGGTCAACCACCATAGACCTCATGGAATTAGCAAATTCTGCTCCAGAGCAGATCTCACGGCGCACGATCGCCTCAATGTCTACTCCGCCTCAACCGGGAGCTACGAGGCGAGAATGCTATCCGTCTCGGCTTGGGACGATGTCCTGCGGTGTCGAGATCCGATCCTCGACACCTCGGCCTCTTCTCGGGCGTCCTCTTCCGGCGCGGTAATCGGCATCTTTGGCGATCTACACCCAAACCAATAACGAGTCAAAACATGCTCGTCTCCGCTCCACAATACTACACAAGGCATACACTAGATGACAGGTATTGTAAATTCTTAACCCTTTTTAAACAACAAATAGTAAACTTAGGCGTACTGATGACCGTCCAGTGCTAGTGATCATGGGAAAACGACCTACAACAACAAAGTCATACTACGAATTTATGACTCTAAGCTCTGATACCAACTGTAAGAGACCGACCCGAATGGGGCACTAAATGGGCCCTTACCCCAATGCATGCATTCAAAGTAAAGGACATTTAAATGACATGATTTCGGATTCCAATTAAAACAAAACATTCAAAATAACCCCTTTAAAAACTAGACATTTTCCTGAAACTGTCCCTGTTTCCAAGCACTGCTCCAGGATAAATACATTTCCAAAGTTTACTCGATCGAGAGATTTACTAAAAGCCATTCAAAACCTGTTCGGATACAACATGCTGGAATCCACAAATATTTACAAACATCCTAGGGCTTCGTGCGGCTACATGCATTCAGGGGAAAACAAAAACACACGAGTCATAATACAAAAATCGAGTTGGAAGATCAGGCCCCATGATCACAGCTCCTCCTTCACCATCCTGTCTCGCAACTCGGATTTACTGTGGAAAAACCACAATAATAAGGGTGAGCAACGAATCGCTCAAGAAGAATCCCCAACCGGGTACAATACGATATACATGGTCATCTCGATGAGCGTATGCAAGCTATGAATAAAAACACAGAATAGAGCACATAGCTTAGCCCACACTTGGGCCTCGGATGCCAACTAGGTGGCTTAGTCCGGAATTAAATCATCACACACTCCAATACATAAGTCGCCCTATACGAGAAACAAGTCCCAGCCTCGGCTTGTCTCACTCGTCGACGAAAGGTACACCGCTCACAATCCCGAGGAGCTCTCCGATCGGCGCTGTAATGAGCGTAAGCATGCACCGCGTGCTCTACTGCGAACTATGGGGTTGCTGCGAGTCCAAGGCAAGCTGCCCATATCCAGTCACCACGCCTAACTAATCTTTGGATCGGTGTCACTGACATAGGGGTGTGAGACCTGGACACGTAAACTATGTCAGCCTGAACCACCGCACCTGGGGCCAAGAAACGGTCGTGGTAGGCTTACACCAGGAAGCCGTCCTTGCCTTAACAGTGGCAATCGTGGGCTCTTGCCAAACATGCCGAGGACATGCGGGCCGGGGGGCGAGGCAATGCCAAGTCATCATCCCGACCGTTGGGGCATTTAACGATCTGCCACCCTCACCCAAGATTGCGGGGCCTACCGCTCGGTTAGCAAATCCTCACGGGGTCCAGGGGACGGAATGACTTGCTCGACGTCCCCGCCATGGATGCAAGGTACTTTATGCATCAGGCCCGGATGATGCTATCTACCTGCAACTCTAACCTGCCCTTACCAACAGCGTGAGGATGAAACGGCTTCGACCTTGGGGATGGGAACTCGGTTGAATTGAAGTTGGAGAAGGAAGAAATCGCGAGAAGTTGGCTGTCGGTCGGGGGAGCTCGCGAGGAAGAAGAAGAAGAAGAAATGGGGCGAAGCTCGGGCGAGCTGCCTTTTAAAGCAAAACAGGGGACGAGCAGGCTTAAATAATAGAACGCGCGTTTAGATTAACAAACGCGCGCGGTGGCTCGGCTGGCTTTGCCCTCCGCTTAGCATGCGACACGGCCCTGGTTCGATTCCTGCTCGACGCGCTATTTAATTCCCTATTTATTTTTGCTCCTTCCCAAGCCCAAACGCCTTCACCAAAAATCCCGATCCCATTCAAATTGACTCGTAATTATTCTGGAAATTTTAAATTTCAAAACCGGCCCGACCCAAAATTACCAAAATGCCCGTGGGCCTCCCGGGAAGGCCGGGATGAATTTTCCGGGCCGTTACAGTTTGCGACAAAGAATCGAAACAAACACTCTCGGGACGAAATTTAGGCTTTCATCGCATAAATCTATCCGAGTTTTTAAGTTTCCTCTCCCAAAACATTGTCATGCAGCTTTCGAATAGTTTACATCAAACGTTTATGCCAAATCCATGAAACAAACCGTCTAGGGACGAACTTTAGGTTTTCAAGGCATAAATCCTTCCGATGTTTTTGGATTTACCTCGCGAAACAGGTTGATGCGATATTAGAATATATTACATTTACCGTTGCTGCCAAAAACTAAAAAAAAAACACTCTTGGAACGAACTTTAGGTTTTAAACGTTGAAATCTATCCGAGTTTTTTTTCTTAGCTCCCGGAACATCGTAATGCAACATTGGAATATTTTGCGTGAAACGTTTGCGACAAAGAATCGAAACAAACACTCTCGGGACGAAATTTAGGCTTTCATCGCATAAATCTATCCGAGTTTTTAAGTTTCCTCTCCCGAAACATTGTCATACAGCTTCCGAATAGTTTACATCAAACGTTTATGCCAAATCCATGAAACAAACCGTCTAGGGGCGAACTTTAGGTTTTCAAGGCATAAATCCTTCCGATGTTTTTGGATTTACCTCGCGAAACAGGTTGATGCGATATTAGAATATATTACATTAACCGTTGCTGCCAAAAACTAAAAAAAAACACTCTTGGAACGAACTTTAGGTTTTAAACGCTGAAATCTATCCGAGTTTATTTTCTTAGCTCCCGAAACATCGTAATGCAACATTGGAATATGTTGCGTGAAACGTTTGCGCCAAAGAATCGAAACAAACACTCTCGGCATGAACTTTAGGCTTTCATCGCATAAATCTATCTGAGTTTTTTGGTTTCCTCTCCCGAAACATTGTGATGCAGCTTTCGAATAGTTTACATCAAACGTTTATCCCAAATCCATGAAACAAACCGTCTAGGGACGAAGTTTAGGTTTTCAAGGCATAAATCCTTCCGATGTTTTTGGATTTACCTCATAACAGGTTGATGTGATATTAGAATATATTACATTAATCATTGTTTGCCAAAAACTCAAAAAAACACTCTTGGAACAAACTTTAGGTTTTAAACAATAAAATCTATCGAGTTTTTTTCTTAGCTCCCGAACATCGTAATGCCACATTGGAATATTTTGCGTGAAACGTTTTCCGACAAAGAATCGAAACAAACACTCTCGGACGAAATTTAGGGTTTCATCGCATAAATCTATCCGAGTTTTTAAGTTTCCTCTCCCGAAACATTGTCATGCGACTTTTCGAATAGTTTACATCAAACGTTTATCCCAAATCCATGAAACAAACCGTATGATAGGGACGAACTTTACGCTTTCAACGCATAAATCTATCCGAGTTTATTGGTTTTTCCTCCAAAAACATTGTGATGCAAAAGATTGGAATAGTTTACATCAAACGTTTATGCCAAATCCTTGAAACAAACCATCTAGGGACCAACTTTAGGTTTTCAACGCATAAATCCTTCCTATGTTTTTGGTTTTACCTCGCGAAACGAGTTGATGCGACATTAGAATAGTTTACATTAAACGTTGTTGCCAAAAATTCGAAAAAGCACTCATGGAACGAACTTTAGGTTTTAAACGCTGAAATCTATCCGAGTTTTTTTCTTAGCTCCTAACATCGTAATGCAACATTGGAATATTTTGCGTGAAACATTTGCGCAAAAGAATCGAAACAAACACTCTCGGGATGAACTTTAAACTTTCATCGCATAAATCTATCTGAGTTTTTTGGTTTCCTCTCCCGAAACATTGTGATGCGACTTTCGAATAGTTTACATCAAACGTTTATGCCAAATCCATGAAACAAACCCGTCTGGGGGCGAACTTTAGGTTTTCAAGGCATAAATCCTTCCGATGTTTTTGGATTTACCTCGCGAAAAAGTTGATGCGATATTAGAATATATTACATTAACCGTTGCTTTGCCAAAAACTAAAAAAACACTCATGGAACGAACTTTAGGTTTTAAATCGTGAAATCTATCCGAGTTTTTTCTTAGCTCCCGAACATCGTAATGCCACATTGGAATATTTTGAGTGAAACGTTTGCGACAAAGAATCGAAACAAACACTCTCGGGACGAAATTTAGGCTTTCATCGCATAAATCTATCCGAGTTTTTAAGTTTCCTCTCCCAAAACATTGTCATGCAGCTTTCGAATAGTTTACATCAAACGTTTATGCCAAATCCATGAAACAAACCGTCTAGGGACGAACTTTAGGTTTTCAAGGCATAAATCCTTCCGATGTTTTTGGATTTACCTCATGAAACAAAGTTGATGCGATATTAGAATATATTACATAAACCGTTGCTGCCAAAAACTAAAAAAAAACACTCTTGGAACGAACTTTAGGTTTTAAACGCTCAAATCTATCCGAGTTTATTTTCTTAGCTCCCGGAACATCGTAATGCAACATTGGAATATGTTGCGTGAAACGTTTGCGCCAAAGAATCGAAACAAACACTCTCGGGATGAACTTTAGGCTTTCATCGCATAAATCTATCTGAGTTTTTTGGTTTCCTCTCCCGAAACATTGTGATGCAGCTTTCGAATAGTTTACATCAAACGTTTATCCCAAATCCATGAAACAAACCGTCTAGGGACGAACTTTAGGTTTTCAAGGCATAAATCCTTCCGATGTTTTTGGATTTACCTCGCGAAACAGGTTGATGTGATATTAGAATATATTACATTAACCGTTGCTGCCAAAAACTCAAAAAAAACACTCTTGGAACAAACTTTAGGTTTTAAACGCTGAAATCTATCAGAGTTTTTTTTCTTAGCTCCCGGAACATCGTAATGCCACATTGGAATATTTAGAGTGAAACGTTTGCGACAAAGAATCGAAACAAACACTCTCGGGACGAAATTTAGGCTTTCATCGCATAAATCTATCCGAGTTTTTAAGTTTCCTCTCCCAAAACATTGTCATGCAGCTTTCGAATAGTTTACATCAAACGTTTATGCCAAATCCATGAAACAAACCGTCTAGGGACGAACTTTAGGTTTTCAAGGCATAAATCCTTCCGATGTTTTTGGATTTACCTCGCGAAACAGGTTGATGCGATATTAGAATATATTACATGAACCGTTGCTGCCAAAAACTAAAAAAAAAAACATTCTTGGAACGAACTTTAGGTTTTAAACGCTGAAATCTATCCGAGTTTTTTTTCTTAGCTCCCGGAACATCGTAATGCCACATTGGAATATTTTGCGTGAAACGTTTGCGACAAAGAATCGAAACAAACACTCTCGGGACGAAATTTAGGCTTTCATCGCATAAATCTATCCGAGTTTTTCAGTTTCCTCTACCGAAACATTGTCATGCAGCTTTCGAATAGTTTACATCAAACGTTTATGCCAAATCCATGAAACAAACCGTCTAGGGACGAACTTTAGGTTTTCAACGCATAAATCATTCCGATGTATTTCGCTTTACCTCGCGAAACAGGTTGATGCGACATTAGAATAGATTAAATTAAACGTTGTTGCCAAAAACTAAAAAAAAACACTCTTGGAACGAACTTTAGGTTTTAAACGCTGAAATCTATCCGAGTTTTTTTCTTAGCTCCCGGAACATCGTAATGCCACATTGGAATATTTTATGTGAAATGTTTGCGCCAAAGAATCGAAACAAACACTCTCGGGAAGAACTTTAGGCTTTCATCACATAAATCTATCCGAGTTTTTTAATTTCCTCTCCGAAACATTGTGATGCAGCTTTCGAATAGTTTACATCAAACGTTTATGCCAAATCCATGAAACAAACCGTCTAGGGACGAACTTTAGGTTTTCAAGGCATAAATCCTTCCGATGTTTTTGGATTTACCTCGCGAAAGCAGTTGATGCGATATTAGAATATATTACATTAACCGTTCTTTGCCAAAAACTAAAAAAAAACACTCTTGGAACGAACTTTAGGTTTTAAACGCTGAAATCTATCCGAGTTTATTTTCTTAGCTCCCGAAACTTCGTAATGCAACATTGGAATATGTTGCGTGAAACGTTTGCGCCAAAGAATCGAAACAAACACTCTCGGGATGAACTTTAGGCTTTCATCGCATAAATCTATCTGAGTTTTTTGGTTTCCTCTCCCGAAACATTGTGATGCAGCTTTCGAATAGTTTACATCAATCGTTTATCCCAAATCCATGAAACAAACCGTCTAGGGACGAACTTTAGGTTTTCAAGGCATAAATCCTTCCGATGTTTTTGGATTTACCTCATGAAAGCAGGTTGATGTGATATTAGAATATATTACATTAACCGTTCTTTGCCAAAAACTCAAAAAAAACACTCTTGGAACAAACTTTAGGTTTTAAACGCTGAAACTATCAGAGTTTTTTTTCTTAGCTCCCGGAACATCGTAATGCCACATTGGAATATTTTGCGTGAAACGTTTGCGACAAAGAATTGAAACAAACACTCTCGGGACGAAATTTAGGCTTTCATCGCATAAATCTATCCGAGTTTTTCAGTTTCCTCTACCGAAACATTGTCATGCAGCTTTCGAATAGTTTACATCAAACATTTATGCCAAATCCACGAAACAAACCGTCTAGGGACGAACTTTAGGTTTTCAACGCATAAATCATTCCGATGTATTTCGCTTTACCTCGCGAAACAGGTTGATGCGACATTAGAATAGATTAAATTAAACGTTGTTGCCAAAAACTCAAAAAAAACACTCTTGGAGCGAACTTTAGGTTTTAAATAAATCTATCCGAGTTTTTTTTCTTAGCTCCCGAACATCGTAATGCCACATTGGAATATTTTATGTGAAATGTTTGCGCCAAAGAATCGAAACAAACACTCTCGGGAAGAACTTTAGGCTTTCATCACATAAATCTATCCGAGTTTTTTAATTTCCTCTCCCGAAACATTGTGATGCAGCTTTCGAATAGTTTACATCAATCGTTTATCCCAAATCCATGAAACAAACCGTCTAGGGACGAACTTTAGGTTTTCAAGGCATAAATCCTTCCGATGTTTTTGGATTTACCTCATGCGAAACAGTTGATGTGATATTAGAATATATTACATTAACCGCTCTTTGCCAAAAACTCAAAAAAACACTCTTGGAACAAACTTTAGGTTTTAAACATTGAAATCTATCGAGTTTTTTCTTAGCTCCTAACATCGTAATGCCACATTGGAATATTTAGAGTGAAACGTTTGCGACAAAGAATCGAAACAAACACTCTCGGGACGAAATTTAGGCTTTCATCGCATAAATCTATCCGAGTTTTTAAGTTTCCTCTCCCAAAACATTGTCATGCAGCTTTCGAATAGTTTACATCAAACGTTTATGCCAAATCCATGAAACAAACCGTCTAGGGACGAACTTTAGGTTTTCAAGGCATAAATCCTTCCGATGTTTTTGGATTTACCTCGCGAAACAGGTTGATGCGATATTAGAATATATTACATTAACCGTTGCTGCCAAAAACTAAAAAAAAAACACTCTTGGAACGAACTTTAGGTTTTAAACGCTGAAATCTATCCGAGTTTTTTTTCTTAGCTCCCGGAACATCGTAATGCCACATTGGAATATTTTGCGTGAAACGTTTGCGACAAAGAATCGAAACAAACACTCTCGGGACGAAATTTAGGCTTTCATCGCATAAATCTATCCGAGTTTTTCAGTTTCCTCTACCGAAACATTGTCATGCAGCTTTCGAATAGTTTACATCAAACGTTTATGCCAAATCCACGAAACAAACCGTCTAGGGACGAACTTTAGGTTTTCAACGCATAAATCATTCCGATGTATTTCGCTTTACCTCGCGAAACAGGTTGATGCGACATTAGAATAGATTAAATTAAACGTTGTTGCCAAAAACTCAAAAAAAACACTCTTGGAACGAACTTTAGGTTTTAAACGCTGAAATCTATCCGAGTTTTTTTTCTTAGCTCCCGGAACATCGTAATGCCACATTGGAATATTTTGCGTGAAATGTTTGCGCCAAAGAATCGAAACAAACACTCTCGGGAAGAACTTTAGGCTTTCATCGCATAAATCTATCCGAGTTTTTAAGTTTCCTCTCCCGAAACATTGTGATGCGACTTTTCGAATAGTTTACATCAAACGTTTATGCCAAATCCATGAAACAAACCGTCTAGGGGCGAACTTTAGGTTTTCAAGGCATAAATCCTTCCGATGTTTTTGGATTTACCTCGCGAAACAGGTTGATGCGATATTAGAATATATTACATTAACCGTTGCTGCCAAAAACTAAAAAAAAACACTCTTGGAACGAACTTTAGGTTTTAAACGCTGAAATCTATCCGAGTTTATTTTCTTAGCTCCCGAAACTTCGTAATGCAACATTGGAATATGTTGCGTGAAACGTTTGCGCCAAAGAATCGAAACAAACACTCTCGGGATGAATTTTAGGCTTTCATCGCATAAATCTATCTGAGTTTTTTGGTTTCCTCTCCCGAAACATTGTGATGCAGCTTTCGAATAGTTTACATCAAACGTTTATGCCAAATCCATGAAAAAACCGTCTAGGGACGAACTTTAGGTTTTCAAGGCATAAATCCTTCCGATGTTTTTGGATTTACCTCATGAAAGCAGTTGATGTGATATTAGAATATATTACATTAACCGTTCTTTGCGCCAAAAACTCAAAAAAAACACTCTTGGAACAAACTTTAGGTTTTAAACGCTGAAATCTATCAGAGTTTTTTTTCTTAGCTCCCGGAACATCGTAATGCAACATTGGAATATTTTGCGTGAAACATTTGCGCAAAAGAATCGAAACAAACACTCTCGGGATGAACTTTAAGCTTTCATCGCATAATTCTATCTGAGTTTTTTGGTTTCCTCTCCCGAAACATTGTGATGCAGCTTTCGAATAGTTTACATCAAACGTTTATGCCAAATCCATGAAACAAACCGTCTGGGGACGAACTTTAGGTTTTCAAGGCATAAATCCTTCCGATGTTTTTGGATTTACCTCATGAAAAAAGTTGATGCGATATTAGAATATATTACATTAACCGTTGCTGCCAAAAACTAAAAAAAAACACTCATGGAACGAACTTTAGGTTTTAAACTGTGAAATCTATCCGAGTTTTTTTTCTTAGCTCTCGGAACATCGTAATGCCACATTGGAATATTTTGAGTGAAACGTTTGCGACAAAGAATCGAAACAAACACTCTCGGGACGAAATTTAGGCTTTCATCGCATAAATCTATCCGAGTTTTTAAGTTTCCTCTCCCAAAACATTGTCATGCAGCTTTCGAATAGTTTACATCAAACGTTTATGCCAAATCCATGAAACAAACCGTCTAGGGACGAACTTTAGGTTTTCAAGGCATAAATCCTTCCGATGTTTTTGGATTTACCTCGCGAAACAGGTTGATGCGATATTAGAATATATTACATAAACCGTTGCTGCCAAAAACTAAAAAAAAACACTCTTGGAACGAACTTTAGGTTTTAAACGCTGAAATCTATACGAGTTTATTTTCTTAGCTCCTGAACATCGTGCAAACATTGGAATATGTTGCGTGAAACGCGTTCGCCAAAGAATCGAAACAAACACTCTCGGGATGAACTTTAGGCTTTCATCGCATAAATCTATCTGAGTTTTTTGGTTTCCTCTCCCGAAACATTGTGATGCAGCTTTCGAATAGTTTACATCAATCGTTTATCCCAAATCCATGAAACAAACCGTCTAGGGACGAACTTTAGGTTTTCAAGGCATAAATCCTTCCGATGTTTTTGGATTTACCTCGCGAAACAGGTTGATGTGATATTAGAATATATTACATTAACCGTTGCTGCCAAAAACTCAAAAAAAACACTCTTGGAACAAACTTTAGGTTTTAAACGCTTTAAATCTATCGAGTTTTTTCTTAGCTCCTAACATCGTAATGCCACATTGGAATATTTTGCGTGAAACGTTTGCGACAAAGAATTGAAACAAACACTCTCGGGACGAAATTTAGGCTTTCATCGCATAAATCTATCCGAGTTTTTCAGTTTCCTCTACCGAAACATTGTCATGCAGCTTTCGAATAGTTTACATCAAACATTTATGCCAAATCCACGAAACAAACCGTCTAGGGACGAACTTTAGGTTTTCAACGCATAAATCATTCCGATGTATTTCGCTTTACCTCGCGAAACAGGTTGATGCGACATTAGAATAGATTAAATTAAACGTTGTTGCCAAAAACTCAAAAAAAACACTCTTGGAACGAACTTTAGGTTTTAAACGCTGAAATCTATCCGAGTTTTTTTTCTTAGCTCCCGGAACATCGTAATGCCACATTGGAATATTTTGCGTGAAATGTTTGCGCCAAAGAATCGAAACAAACACTCTCGGGAAGAACTTTAGGCTTTCATCACATAAATCTATCCGAGTTTTTTAATTTCCTCTCCCGAAACATTGTGATGCAGCTTTCGAATAGTTTACATCAAACGTTTATGCCAAATCCATGAAACAAACCGTCTAGGGACGAACTTTAGGTTTTCAAGGCATAAATCCTTCCGATGTTTTTGGATTTACCTCGCGAAACAGGTTGATGCGATATTAGAATATATTACATTAACCGTTGTTGCCAAAAACTAAAAAAAAACACTCTTGGAACGAACTTTAGGTTTTAAACGCTGAAATCTATCCGAGTTTATTTTCTTAGCTCCCGAAACTTCGTAATGCAACATTGGAATATGTTGCGTGAAACGTTTGCGCCAAAGAATCGAAACAAACACTCTCGGGATGAACTTTAGGCTTTCATCGCATAAATCTATCTGAGTTTTTTGGTTTCCTCTCCCGAAACATTGTGATGCAGCTTTCGAATAGTTTACATCAAACGTTTATGCCAAATCCATGAAAAAAACCGTCTAGGGACGAACTTTAGGTTTTCAAGGCATAAATCCTTCCGATGTTTTTGGATTTACCTCGCGAAACAGGTTGATGCGATATTAGAATATATTACATTAACCGTTGTTGCCAAAAACTAAAAAAAACACTCTTGGAACGAACTTTAGGTTTTAAACGCTGAAATCTATCCGAGTTTTTTTTCTTAGCTCCCGGAACATCGTAATGCCACATTGGAATATTTCGCGTGAAACGTTTGCGACAAAGAATCGAAACAAACACTCTCGGGACGAAATTTAGGCTTTCATCGCATAAATCTATCCGAGTTTTTAAGTTTCCTCTCCCGAAACATTGTCATACAGCTTCCGAATAGTTTACATCAAACGTTTATGCCAAATCCATGAAACAAACCGTCTAGGACGAACTTTAGGTTTTCAAGGCATAAATCCTTCCGATGTTTTTGGATTTACCTCGCGAAACAGGTTGATGCGATATTAGAATATATTACATTAACCGTTGCTGCCAAAAACTAAAAAAAAACACTCTTGGAACGAACTTTAGGTTTTAAACGCTGAAATCTATCCGAGTTTATTTTCTTAGCTCCCGAAACATCGTAATGCAACATTGGAATATGTTGCGTGAAACGTTTGCGCCAAAGAATCGAAACAAACACTCTCGGCATGAACTTTAGGCTTTCATCGCATAAATCTATCTGAGTTTTTTGGTTTCCTCTCCCGAAACATTGTGATGCAGCTTTCGAATAGTTTACATCAAACGTTTATCCCAAATCCATGAAACAAACCGTATAGGGACGAACTTTACGCTTTCAACGCATAAATCTATCCGAGTTTATTGGTTTTTCCTCCAAAAACATTGTGATGCAGCATTGGAATAGTTTACATCAAACGTTTATGCCAAATCCTTGAAACAAACCATCTAGGGACCAACTTTAGGTTTTCAACGCATAAATCCTTCCTATGTTTTTGGTTTTACCTCGCGAAACAGGTTGATGCGACATTAGAATAGTTTACATTAAACGTTGTTGCCAAAAATTCGAAAAAAGCACTCATGGAACGAACTTTAGGTTTTAAACGCTGAAATCTATCCGAGTTTTTTTTCTTAGCTCCCGGAACATCGTAATGCAACATTGGAATATTTTGCGTGAAACGTTTGCGCAAAAGAATCGAAACAAACACTCTCGGGATGAACTTTAAGCTTTCATCGCATAAATCTATCTGAGTTTTTTGGTTTCCTCTCCCGAAACATTGTGATGCAGCTTTCGAATAGTTTACATCAAACGTTTATGCCAAATCCATGAAACAAACCGTCTGGGGACGAACTTTTGGTTTTCAAGGCATAAATCCTTCCGATGTTTTTGGATTTACCTCGCGAAACAGGTTGATGCGATATTAGAATATATTACATTAATCGTTGCTGCCAAAAACTAAAAAAAAACACTCATGGAATGAACTTTAGGTTTTAAACTGTGAAACCTATCCGAGTTTTTTTTCTTAGCTCCCGGAACATCGTTATGCCACATTGGAATATTTGGAGTGAAACGTTTGCGACAAAGAATCGAAACAAACACTCTCAGGACGAAATTTAGGCTTTCATCGCATAAATCTATCAGAGTTTTTAAGTTTCCTCTCCCGAAACATTGTCATACAGCTTCCGAATAGTTTACATCAAACGTTTATGCCAAATCCATGAAACAAACCGTCTAGGGACGAACTTTAGGTTTTCAAGGCATAAATCCTTCCGATGTTCTTGGATTTACCTCGCGAAACAGGTTGATGCGATATTAGAATATATTACATAAACCGTTGCTGCCAAAAACTAAAAAAAAACACTCTTGGAACGAACTTTAGGTTTTAAACGCTGAAATCTATCCGAGTTTATTTTCTTAGCTCCCGGAACATCGTAATGCAACATTGGAATATGTTGCGTGAAACGTTTGCGCCAAAGAATCGAAACAAACACTCTCGGGATGAACTTTAGGCTTTCATCGCATAAATCTATCTGAGTTTTTTGGTTTCCTCTCCCGAAACATTGTGATGCAGCTTTCGAATAGTTTACATCAAACGTTTATCCCAAATCCATGAAACAAACCGTCTAGGGACGAACTTTAGGTTTTCAAGGCATAAATCCTTCCGATGTTTTTGGATTTACCTCATGAAAACAGTTGATGTGATATTAGAATATATTACATTAACCGTTCTTTGCCAAAAACTCAAAAAAAACACTCTTGGAACAAACTTTAGGTTTTAAACGCTGAAATCTATCAGAGTTTTTTTTCTTAGCTCCCGGAACATCGTAATGCCACATTGGAATATTTAGAGTGAAACGTTTGCGACAAAGAATCGAAACAAACACTCTCGGGACGAAATTTAGGCTTTCATCGCATAAATCTATCCGAGTTTTTAAGTTTCCTCTCCCAAAACATTGTCATGCAGCTTTCGAATAGTTTACATCAAACGTTTATGCCAAATCCTTGAAACAAACCGTCTAGGGACGAACTTTAGGTTTTCAAGGCATAAATCCTTCCGATGTTTTTGGATTTACCTCGCGAAACAGGTTGATGCGATATTAGAATATATTACATTAACCGTTGCTGCCAAAAACTAAAAAAAAAACACTCTTGGAACGAACTTTAGGTTTTAAACGCTGAAATCTATCCGAGTTTTTTCTTAGCTCCCGAACATCGTAATGCCACATTGGAATATTTTGCGTGAAACGTTTGCGACAAAGAATCGAAACAAACACTCTCGGGACGAAATTTAGGCTTTCATCGCATAAATCTATCCGAAGTTTTTCGATTCCTCTACCAAACATTGTCATGCAGCTTTCGAATAGTTTACATCAAACGTTTATGCCAAATCCACGAAACAAACCGTCTAGGGACGAACTTTAGGTTTTCAACGCATAAATCATTCCGATGTATTTCGCTTTACCTCGCGAAACAGGTTGATGCGACATTAGAATAGATTAAATTAAACGTTGTTGCCAAAAACTCAAAAAAAACACTCTTGGAACGAACTTTAGGTTTTAAACGGCTGAAATCTATCCGAGTTTTTTTTCTTAGCTCCCGGAACATCGTATTGCCACATTGGAATATTTTGCGTGAAATGTTTGCGCCAAAGAATCGAAACAAACACTCTCGGGAAGAACTTTAGGCTTTCATCGCATAAATCTATCCGAGTTT